>OZ026595.1:50096896-50162896 GCA_964020085.1 Micromussa lordhowensis | reverse complement strand
TCCGCAGCAAGTGTGAAGTAAATTTCCTGAACGTCCATTCCCGCGACATGTAAAAGCAGAGCCCTTTTCTGTGCGTCGTTCGAAACTCCTTTCCCTGTAACGTACAAATTAAATGCCCTTTTCCACCTCTTCCACCGCTGACTTAAACTGTGTGGCTCTCCTTTTGGATTAAACGATTTTAAACAACCGACATCTAAAGCAACTGAAGTCCTCCCCGAACTATCCGAAGTTCCGCTCGAGCCGCCGCTTGCTCCTTCTGTCTCGCCTCCCGGCATCACTGAGAGAAAGCGTTGTCGAAACCCTCGACGAAATCTCTAGTTACTCCTCGTCGCCAATGTAAAGTCGCGGTGAATAAAATAACTTACTTTTAATACACACGAAACGACCGTTACAACTCTCGGTTCACACACCCCAAACGCATACATTACCGCTGCTTAAATAACTACCGAGAACAACTGATGTTACGTAATGGGCATGCCACACGTGCGGAATTTGTCACGACACTACAGTGACGATGATGATTCTGACTGGGAAGATGTCAGGGAAGATAGTGGCGCCCCCAGATTTCAATTTGCTGATCCAGTGGCCGAGATGCTGGACGCAGCCGTGTATAGTGGAGCACTACCAAGAGAGCATATATTTTACAAGCTCGTCTCTGGCGCCCTGGAATATGTTTTGCATGACCATTCACGGGGAGAGAAATACAAGTGGGATCCAACACTGGTGCGTTAGGCGAGATCACTTCTTCGACTGGGTAGGAGCCGAACGTTCAACTTTCTGCGAGGCCCTGGCGGATTTAATGCTTCCAAGCAGAAAAACACACACAAGTCAAGTACACGCATTGATTTTAGCCGTTTTGGAATTCCTTTGCCAAGCAAACGCACGGTGCGTCGCACCAAACCTGGTTATACTACGGCAAGTGGTATCATTAGAAACCTCCTCATATCGATTTTGAGAATTGCTGACTCTCAGAGTGCAAGTTGCTATGTCAATAGTTCCACTATTAAGGCAATTGCTATTTCCCGGACGAGAGATGGTCTTGTTGGTTCAAAAGAAAAGGTCGACATTGACTACATTAAGAAAAATCCTGTACCAGATCCCTCTGAACTTAAAAAGAGTATGATTAAAGATGCAGACATTTCAGTTGTTACGACTACGGACAGAAAGATCAGTCTTCCCGTCGGGGTGTACTATGAAGCCGCAGATCAAACTGGAGAGGAAGTGCTGGCTGAAGTTGAGGAAATTGCTGGACAATTGCAAATCTGTCTTAGCTGCCTGGAAGCGCAGTCAAAGTCGAATAATTCAATTCTAATTTGCAATTCCGGATGTACGTCTCGCTGTGAGTCTTGTTTTGATCAGAAGGAAGTTTGTAGAGAATGTCAAGAAAATGGCGTCCAAAGTATTGAGCCTCAGCTTCGCCCATGTAGCAAATGCATAGCTGATGAGAAAAAGTGTGTTAAGTTTGTGATTACCTGTTATTCTACTGACTGTGAACAGAAAAACAAAACAGCTTTAGAAATGTTGCAATCGCGAAAAGAAGATGAAGCTGAAGCTCGGCAATCAAACCTACGACTAACAGAAGGAACCCAGATGCAGTTCACGTCGGGAAATGTCTTAAGGGAAGCCTCGCAAACTGGTGGTTAGTAGTCGATGACTTTCGTGTGAACTTAGCAATGCTACGTACTCTTCGCCAGGACTACAAATCAGATACTGGAAAGCAACTGAGACAAGCAATCAAACTAGAGTCTGTGCGACACCGAGATAAGATGTCAACGGAATCAGTCGCAGAAATCTGTGGTGAAAAATGCCTGTCTGTGTTAGAATCAATTCAAAGTCGATGTAATGACATTGTTTACACGTTGGTACCAGAGAAACACCGACACACGGATGATAATAAAACCAACACTTTCAAGGTTCCACTTGACCTGATAAAAGACACTGAGGACATGAGCAAACTGTATGTAGTAGATAGCCAGAAAGGAACACTGACTGAAGTTCGCCTTCATTATCCAACGACAGTGAAGACAGTAGCATCTGGCTACACTAATCCAATAGCAGTGGCAATGGTACATGGAATTGTCATCGTTGCTGAGTTCCATCATCTTGACCTACACTCGAAGTTGAAAGTTAAGCCTGCGTCCATGAAAAAAGCTGAGATGGAAGACACCAGTGGCAATGACAAGCCTTGGTGATGAAATTCTATTCCTTGCTGACACTGGCACCAAGAGGCTATTCGAAGTGAGAGTGGAAAAAGCTGACGTGAAGTTGGATTGTTACATGCGAACGGTCATGAACTTTAAGGATAATGTCAATCCAACAGGATTGACATTATCCTTAAAGTTCATGACCGTTCGCATGTAACAATCCAACTTCACGAAGGCCAGCAGAAATTGCCCCTTGCCGATTCCGGGACAGATGGAGGCCTTCTAGTAGTTAACCTGGAAGATGGCACCACCCAACAACTATTGCAAAATGGAAGCCCTAACTGTTGCCAAATTCACGGAGTGTGTTTCAGCGGTCAATCAGTAATTTTCACAGACACCAAATCACACACTTTGAAACGGTTTTCTCTCGAAGACGCTTTCTTAGAAGGAACAAACAAAGTCCAGAAGGTCGACACAATAATTGGAAATGGCACAAGTGGAACAGAGGACGGCCTTATTGGCGTAGGAAGGGTGTCGTACCCAACGGGGATCGTCGCAGAACACGGAACAATCTTTTTCGTTGACACAAGCAGCAAAAGTGTCCGACTTGTTACTAAGGTGTCTGCCTTGATTAAATACATTCGAATTATGGAAGACATCTATCGTGCATTTTACATTCATTCTGATATTCTTGGAAATGCGGAACTGCCATCACTTTCAGAAGCTGAGCAACGTCTGGAAAAAGCGAAAAAAATGTTAACACAGATGCTTCAAAACGTCAAGGCTAAATTCAAAGTATCAGGAGTCATGCAGGGGCCACAGGGCACCCCAGCCGAGAAAACAGTTGCATCTGTAACCTTCATCAAGAACTTCCTTCATCGTCTTCAAACCCGATTTAGCGAAGAATGTCCTCATCTACTTGATCTTACTGATGTTAGAACCTGTCTCACACTTGTCAATGAATATTTTAACAGTGAAATGCGACAAGTAACGGACACTCCCACCGTGTTAGATTGTGCAATGAACTTCGTCGAGGCTGCGGATGAGACCTTAAAAAGCATTGCCTGGCCTGGATATATATGCTTTACCAGAGAGAAAGAGCATTATGAGTTGCCATCTGACTTTAGTGTCAAATATGAAGATTTGCTCCAAGTTCCACAAGAACCAACCACTTGCCTAAACAAAGAGGACGTCAAACTCCTTAACGATTGGAGGAATGAATTTGGTCGGGGGTTAGGCAACAGTCCGTACGAAATTCCTTTACCAAGGACAAAGCCGGTACTCTTCCTTTCTATATGTATACATCAGTCAATTTAGACACGGAGGCAGATGAAACAAGCATGCATGACCTAGCTGAAGCGACAGTCCAAGAACTGTTTAAATCAGTCAGTTGTACACGGTCTAGACGGGAATCCGATACACCAACGCAAACAACACATAACCAGTTATCTGCAGTAGGTAACAGTGATATTAGTGACTTGGATGCCGTACCTGAACCCGAAGATGGAAATAAAAGCGGCCATGGCGTGCGACTATCACACACTGGAACATATGCCATAAGAGGAAGATCCAATGTTTTCTCCGTATTCATTTCAAGAGAAATGGAACAAAATGATATCTTTGGCACTGAATACGTTGTCATGGACGAAAGTTCATTCATGTTTGCAACAGCTGGCGAAGGAGCACTTACATCTTGCAAGAAAAGTGACATCTTTTGTGAAATAGACAAGGGAGCCGTAAGACTTTTTGATAGCCGCTTACAACTTGCTGAAGAATCATTCTGTAAGATCCTTTCAGACTGCCGAGGAGAACGTGATACGGAATGCGACCATTTGGAGCAGAAGGAGACCAGTGCGCCCACCTAGGCACATGGAAGACTTCTTTTAGATTTCCCTAACAATAATTACGCATAACTGAAATCCGCCTGGGACGTTTGGCTGCAATTCCGTCAAATCCTACTTCCATGATTGAATTGTCTGATCCCAATAAACGCCGGACTGGTAACTGGAAATGCGTATACTTTATCAGAAAACGAGACCATTTAGAATTAACTTTTAAGACCGTCGTCACTGAAAACGGATTTCAGAAACAAATCTGAGTACACGTACATCTGAAGACCCGTTGAAAATGGACTGAAATGGTGGAACTCAATGAAGATAAACAAGTAGGTCAAAACTTCATTGAATTGAAACGTATGGCAGTGGTAATCTTGTTAAATTACTTAAAAACAAAGGAAATGCTTAAGAATTGCGAAGCTGAATGACTAGGATGTGTCTTGACTCTGCTAGTTTACAGGGTACGGGAGCTGCAAGTAAAAGGGCGGGAGGCGGGAGATAAAGGTACGGGAAGCGGGAGAGCAGGGTACGGGAGGCGGGAGGTTCTAACCCCCCTGTCCCCCCTCCCCCCCCCCCCCCACGTATTACCATCTCCTTCTCAGTGGTGATGGCCGCCTGAAGGCAACTAGTCTGGGGTCCTGGGTTCAAAAAGGGTCAATATTACTCAATCAAGAAAACATAATTACCAAATCCGAGTAAACATAATGCAAAAGCATCAGGTTTTCATTCAGAGTACAATGTACGTGTAATTATGCAGTATGTTACATTAAATTTGCGAATTTTAAGCAAGCATAACGTAACCCCAAAAATTTGGAGTTTCAATTTTCGATTTTGTGTGGTTTTCGAGGTGATTACATTTTCGTTCATTGCTACTATTGCATATCTTGGTTGACTTATGCAGAAAAACTGAAGGCAATCCATTTTCCACGAAAATTTGAGTGGTCGGTTCTTACACGGACACGCTCTTATAAAGGTGTAACAGTGTGATGATGGCACAGACAAGAGCTGTATTAATAGACTGTACTCATTTAGATTAGGAAGAGAGTTAATATCCACAGTTTCAGTGCGACAGTTCAAGATTAATATTTTGAAAGAAGCTGAAACATGGACAACACGACAAACTTATAGCGGACGCTGCAGTGATCATTCACACTTTTACCCAGAAAATGAGATGCTACGGTGAAGTACTCCAGTTTCTTTCTCATCCAAGCACCCTGCCAAGCAAACGTCACTCATCGGAAAGCATCACTTAAAAAAAAAGACATTCAAAACATACGTGCTATCATTATATCCTTTAGCAGATGTAAATGAAAAAAATTAATAACTTTGTCAGATGCAGGAATATTTATTCGCTCGTGAAGTGTACGTGCATGGAGATCAAATTTAGAGTATTGTGAAGACAGGAAATCCGTAGAATGCAGAGAAAAGACCTGAGAACAACGACGGGAACCAACAGCAAACTTAACACATGCAAACAGTACGCCTCGTCTAGGATTCGAACTCAAGCCGAATTCTTCTCCACTGCACAACCCCTGCAACCATTCATTCTCTTTTTTTATTTGGTGGACGATGGAAGAAAAGACACAGAACTTCTGCATGGAGCACAGTGTAGGTCAGGGCTTTCAATCAATGTCATGAAGGAAATGACTCAGCAAGTGCCATTAATGTTAGATAGCTTCTTCCGCCGCTAAGTCTAAAGCACCACTTTAAATACTTTGCCGGGATATTGAACGGTGTCCAAAGTTTAATTGATTTTGAAGTCACGTCTCAGACTCACTGACAGCAAACGCATGGGGAGTCTTGAATACCCATTCTTAGTATTCAAAACAAAAGTATCCAAGAACTTCAAACGCCAATCACGAACTGGTTCAGTTGTTTAATTTATTTTTACAGCTGAATGAAAGCTTTGTATGTTTAGATAGTGACTGAAGTCATGGGAGGAGACATGTCCTTATTTGATGCAAAAATGACGCACATGCGAACATAGTACGAGCGCCGCTTTGTTGATATTGATATCGCCAAAACTACTGATATAAAAGGCCTTTAGTCCGAACACGGTGCGGTCCAAGACTTGTGAGACGTGAAGTATACAGTGCGACATACCTCTTTCGAGAACATGGCTAAGTTCTTGGTAATCTGTTCCCTGCTGCTTTGTTTTTCTGCAGGTAGGTATTATTTTCATTGATGTAGAGTAAGTGTTATAAAAGATCTACTTTTCAGTGGAACAATTCGAGTACAAATCCTACCATACTGCCCAAACTACTTTATTGACATGGGGAATACAAAGCGTTACCCGTTCAAGTAATGCTTTATGATAAAAGACTGAAGTTAGAGAGCTGCAGGGAGATCTTGGGAACTGATGGCTCTTATTAAGTGTTCTGTTTGTCTGAGAATTGAACATCAAAAAATGTAATGTCATATTCTGAAATTTGAGGCGCAAGGACTTGAAACATACAAACGCAACGTATTGTGTTAAAAGTTAAGCAATGTGGTCAATCTTTGCTTTGTCAGTAAAATTCCCACAAGATATTTAAATAGTGATTCCGTAGAAGCCCTGTGGGGTGCAAGACTTTTTATCGAAACGCCTGAATAAAGATCGTAAAATTAGTCGATGACAATAACAAGCTCATGACAATAAGTAGCCTGAGCCAGTCAGATTGTTGCTCAACTGACTCCTGCTAAACCTGCCGTGATCAGTCCTGTCTTTTTCAAGTTTTAAAATTCGCAAACAACAGACATCAGATTGAAAAAAAGAAATTTATTCTTAAAACATGCTGACGTGAGGGAAACGTTCTGGAAAGCGCAATGCTAATCTGAAAATTGAGCAATATGCTATTTTCGCCACATGAGAAAGAAACACCTGACTTCGTATGTTTCCCTTAAACAAAAAACAATGATATGCGTTTTAATCTCACGCAAGAGAGATGCCATAAGATCAGATTTCCGTCATTTTGCTTTGTCATCTGATGAATTTTAACTAATTATAGAGTAAGCCTAGTGCTGACGCGGGAAAGCCATACACTTGCGAAATTCAACTGCAGTTTTTTCATCTTCGAATCGTCGCCGAACGAAAACTGAAGTAATGCAAGAAATTAGCGGTCAAAACTCAGATTTGGGGCTGGAGGTTTGGACAAATTAGAAGCAAAAGCTCAGGCGCAAAATACGAATAGAGCCACTTCGTGGGGGATTGAATGGGCTGAAAATAATGATAATAATATAACCTTTTAAGGGAATATTGTTTAGTTGCGTCCATGTAGTGTCATTTGCGACCCGAGCACGAGCCCTTATTCACTTTAAAAATATTCCAAAACAGAAATTCTAGGATATTTTCATCATAAGGACATCTGAAACTTGTCGCGCAATCCATGCATCGTTTCACACGAAATGGACGAGCAATCAGTGAATGTGCTGACTCATTAATGAGGTCTAAACCTGCTAAATGATTGACAACTGTTCTGCGCTGACGTCATTTATAACAATATATCTTCATGGGGGCAAAGGACATTTTTCAGCAGTTCTTTTGAAAATCAAGTGGATGTAATCGTGAGGTGGGAGGGGCGTTTTGCTCAAGCGTTTCAACTGATCGAAATCGACGTTGGGTTGTTCCCTTCCAAGCATATGGATAACAGTCAAGTGTTCTTTGCTGTTAAGTGAAAAACGTTTCCACCTAATCCTAGCAGATTTTCAGGTTACGAGTTCTGAGTTCGTGATTGTTCGTGATTGATTAGTTCCTTATTCTATGCAGGACACGTAACTGAAGATGCGGTTATATTACTGGGCTTGTTCTTTATGTCTCATAAGTTCCACTTTCTCTGACAAACATTTAAAGAGGTTCTCTCGACAGACCCTCAGTAGATGATGATAGCGAGCAGGCTGAGGTCCTGCTGTGCCAGTAGAAAAAGAAGTGGGAAATGATGGGTCTGTCCAGACACTCTTCACTTCCCGGCCGTTTCAATCTCAAACAATAAAGATGACCCTAGATAGTGTTTGCCTCTATAATAATACAATTCTACCTCAATAAATAACTGCAAAGGACTAGCGCTCCATCAGTGAGAGTAATAATACCATTTGACGCATCGTGCTATAGAAATTACATCCTTATATCCTTACAAGGTTTGATATCCTAGTAATATACCCCTCATTAGTATATTGTCTAACTATTCAGTGGATGAACACACAAGTAGCTTTAATTAAAAGGAATCTCTTCTCGTCAGCCTCCCTGCATGTGTGATAAAATTTAAACTACAAAGCTGGGTTGTACTCGGCTTTCGAAAGCAACATTTGTCAATTTCGGGCAAAATACTATACTTACAGCAGTAAAGGAAAACCAACCACATACATCACAGCAAAGAACGACCAATCTGATGTGTCTTATAAATAAGGCGCATTGAAATAGCTCACTTGTACAGTTCAAAGAAATGAGCAATTTGACAAATAAAAGAACAATAGAATATTTATTTTCAGGGGGACTTTTCTAGGCGTGGGATTGGGGGCATCATGAAAATTGTATGGTGCTTTAGCCGGATAAAGCAACACACGATAGGTGTATTGACCTGTTATTTTGTCTTGCAGCGTTTGGACGCAAGTGCTACAGCTGTGATAGTTTAACAAGTCTTGATGACTGTAACAACAAGAAAACGGAAATGACGTGTCCTTCTGGATTCGACCGCTGTGGTACACTCTCCATAGAGTTTTAAGTTCTCAACCTGGAAACTAAAAGTTTCACTAGAGTCTGTTCTAGCCAAGCGGAGTGTGACGACGCAAATTCAAAGTTAAGTGCTTGCAAGCAAGCCAACGGCACCTGTTCTTTTCAATGTTGTGATTCCGATCTCTGCAGTGGTAGTAGCGGCAGTGCAGTACTAGTGGTCAGCACCTTACTGATGTTGGCATGCGCCTTTGTCAACTTCTTTAGTTGATTGGAAAGGACGAGCGTCTCCAGTGTGGGCAGCAAATAGAAACCAAGTCTTGCAATGAGACGTTAACTAAAGTGCAAATGTAATCGTTTAAACTTGTAACACATGTAAAGTTAATTGAGTTTGTAACCAGCTGCATTAAAACCACTTGAACAAAAGTTTTGTATTATTTTATTGATCACTTTTGCCCATATATCATCCTCTTGCCACTCGGAAGAAATTAGCGGTCAAAACTCAGATTTGGGGCTGCAGGTTTGGACAAATAAGAAGCAAAAGCTCAGGCGCAAAATACGAACAGAGCCACTTCGTGGGGGATTGAATGGGCTGAAAATTGACTTCAATTGTGTAATAATAATGATAATGACATGACCTTTTAAGGGAATATTATTTATTTGCGCCCATGTAGTGTCATTTGCGACCCGAGCGCGAACCCTTATATACGTTAAAAATAGTCCAAAACAGAAATTCTAGGATATTTTCATCATAAGGACATCTGAAACTTGTCGCGCAATCCATGCATCGTTTCACACGAAATGGACGAGCAATCAGTGAATGTGCTGACTCATTAATGAGGTCTAAACCTGCTAAATGATTGACAACTGTTCTGCGCTGACGTCATTTATAACAATATATCTTCATGGGGGCAAAGGACATTTTTCAGCAGTTCTTTTGAAAATCAAGTGGTGTAATCGTGAGGTGGGAGGGGTGTTTTGCTCAAGCGTTTCAACTGATCGAAATGGACGTTGTGTTGTTCGCTTCCAAGCATATGGATAACAGTCAAGTGTACTTTGTTTTTACTGTTAAGTGAAAAACGTTTCCACCTATTCCTAGCAGATTTTCAGGTTACGAGTTCTGAGTTCGTGATTGTTCGTGATTGATTAGTTCCTTATTCTATGCAGGACACGTAACTGAAGGTGCGGTTATATTACTGGGCTTGTTCTTTATGTCTCATAAGTTCACTTTCTATGACAAACATTAAAGGAGTTCTCTCGACAGACCCTCAGAATTGAGATGATAGCTCAGGCTGAGGTCCTGCTGTGCCAGCTGTAGAAAAAAAGTGGGAAATGATGGGTCTGTCCAGACACTCTTCACTTCCCGGCCGTTTCAATCTCAAACAATAAAGATGACAGTAGTCTTATCGGTCAGTTTACCACTCAACTCGCGCTCTGATTGGTTGTTGGAATTTAATGAATTCAAGATGGCGGCCGGCGTAGTCATCCGTATCCAAGATGGCGGTCCCTTAGTTCCCAGTGCCCTCAGACTCCTAATGACGTAGCCCTTCCCAGTCCCCTTAAGCCTCAGGCCTAGCCCCTAATGACGTCATTCTTATGACGTCACGTGACCCCTCCCCATAGTTCTCTGTCCCTAGCAACCCTAATTTGCATATCCATCATGGCGCCCTAAGAAAGTGGTAACCCTAGTCACTAATTGACTTAGTGACATGGCTCTTATATTTGGATCATGAAAAGTCCGCCCACCCATGTGGGAGTTGGTACTCTGTCCCCTTGTCCGAAATGGGGCGTGACGCATGCGCACTACCTTCTAAACTGTCCATATCAGGTATGAAGGTCATGAAATTGTTCTTGCACTTTTGTAAGACATGGTATTCGGACCCTAAGGGCTAAAACGGGATTACACGCATGCGCAGTCAGTGAAAATTTCAAACACTATGTTTTTCGACTCTATTTTATTAAAATAAACACACAACAAAAACTTTGTATTTTTAACTGTGTTTTATTGAAATAAATGAAAGAAACATGATTAAAACTTGAAGCGTTTCTTGGCTTGCATGATTTTACGAATAAGGCGTTCTGTCATGGTTTTCTTCCCCGGTAACTTGTTAATCGATGCGATCATCTTTGTGTCGGCTTTCCACTTGTCTTGTAAATTCTTTGCTCGGGCATAATCGATATCGTGTTGTTTGGCGATTTTATCCAGACGGTTAATACCTTGATCTCCTCTAGCCAGACGTTTCTTTAACTTGGTACCTGGCCCTAAGAATTGGTACCCAGGCACGTGATATTCGATACCAGTCTTTCCCAACCATTTCTGAATATCGAGACCTTTCCCCCTCTGTCGTCGCCGTTTAATCTTCCTCGTCTGTGTCATAATCAAGGGGTCCTCTCTTTGCTGGTTTTGTCCAAGGTTCCCAACCCTCTTTGAGTTTTTCTGCTTCGGTTTTCCTTATTTTCTTTTTCCCTTTACCACCGCCTTTAGGACTGTCGTTGTCTTTTAAAGCCTGTTTAGCTGCCGGACTAAGTCCTTTTGGTATCACACTCGACGCCGGTGTTTTATAACCGCTGGTTGAAGGTTTAGGTTTTTTCTCGGGTCTGGGAGAATATGGCTGCTTTTTTACAGTCAATTTTTTAAGCGACTTTTTCTTTACTGACGTCTTCTTTGTGGGGGCGTCCGATTCGACTTCAATGACTTCTGGCGTTTGCTTTTTTATAATGTCTTTGAGCAAACGTTCTATTGGTGCATCGACCATCCCTTCCGGTTCTTCGATGCCTTCATAGCTTGCAGGTTGAGCTGTACCGGTTCGAACCCGCTTGACCAATCGACCTTGTTCTAAAGCCATGGGTTTCACCATGCGAACGGCTTAACTATCGGGAATACTCTTATCTTCTAAAATTAATTGTTGCTCGGCTGCCATTCGGCCGGCCTTGTTGAGTAACGCACTCTCGGTAATTTTGCCTTGATAATAATTCGAAAGCCGATTCAATTTCGTAACAGTCTTGCCAGTAACGGATTTCCTTTTGTTTTGCTTCCAAAATTTCCACAAGTCTCTTGACTGTATATCCCTTATAAGTGCAGTGGTGACAAAACGTGAAGGTTTCCCCGGGATCTGTTTCCTTTTTAACTTGTTTACAGTCTGAACAGAGATCTTCGAATTGAAGCGCTATATAGTCTTTGTTGAGTCGATGATACGCTCGATGCCAATAATTAGCACTTTCGCGTTCTTTGTCTGCTCTTCGATTTGCTTCTTGCAATAATGTCATTAGTGTTGACAGTTTAGGACGTTCGAACACAATGTCGATTCCGTCGGTCGGATGGCCGTTTTCATCTCTTCCTAAGCACAACATGCTGCGTAGCATTCGTTTAAACCTTGCCAGAATCCTCGCCCTGTTTGTTTCTTGAGTTGTTCTCGCTTTCGTTTTAGCGACGTATGACGAAGTCTTAGTGCTTGCAACACATTCTTATAGCGTTTTAATTTTTGAATGGTTTTCGGTTGAACGGGCACGTTTTGTTTCATGACATTCAACACCATTTCGCTGAGCGCATTTAATTGGTTTTTGTTGGCGAGATCGAGCATTACATTTCGCCGTTTTGCATTGGCTTCCCGTAAGAGGCTTTGCAAAAATCCTCGGTGACGTTGAAACAAACTCATAATGACAATGACAACAACAAAGGATGGTAACTGTCTTTTATTTTAAAACTTGTCGTAATACAAACGTGTAAAACGTTCAAAGACCGGTGGTGCAAAATCAGTTATAATGTCGTCGAGTGTTTGCATTTTAACCAAGAAGGTGTTGATATCAAATTCATGGGTCCTTGCATAATTCTTGAGTTCGATTAAAGTCTTTTCGTAGGTTGTGTAAGCAAATCGAGACATAGCCATCTTGTGTGAATATTTCTTAAAATCGCTCCATCCTTTGACTAAGGCTGCTGCCGCTGTCAAGCCCACCATGGCAAAACTTTCTTTCCACACGCTGCCCACGACAATACTTAGTGCCAAAATCACAAGCGTGACCACGTTACACAAGGTGTGACAACGTTTAAAGTAAAGAAACATTTTTAAGCGACACCACCACTGTTTATGATAGCAGGCGTGTAATCCTTCCAGCTGCTCCATCTTTTCTGACATTCTATCGGCGACGTCGACGTTTATAGTATTTCACATTATCCGTGATTCCTTTAAGTGCTTGTCCGGCTAATTTAGCTCCTAAGGTCGTAAAGGTAGGCGCGGGTCCTGATAACACCATGCTAGCCCCTTCGGCGATTTTATCTACGAGTCTTGGTTTTCTGCGAAACAATGCACCTCCTCTCAGTCTCTTTCTCCTCTTACGTTTCACGACTGTTCTCTTTCGACGCACCATGTTGAATTAACGTTTACGTTTTTTCGCTTTCTTAAATAGGGCTTGCATGGCTTTTTGACCGCCGTAGCTTGCAGCTCCTCCTGCCGCGCCTAGGCCTATTGCTTTTCCGACCGCAATGAGCGCTGGGACCGCCGCTGCTAAGGGTACAACACCACCTTTTTGTTTTCTCCGTTTTCTCTGTTTTATCATGAGAGCAGGTCCGTAGCCCGAACCGCCTCGTTGTTTTCTTCTCCTTCTTCTATACATGTTTGTTTGTATTTTTGTAAGAAACTTGTTCTTTTATAGACGAAACTGATAACAACGCATAAAGCCTTCATCTTTTAAAACATGACTCAGGATACGTTGATCGTCTCGACTAGCAGGATGTAGATCTAATAACATATAGGCAAACGGTCGATCATTGGTCACTTTGCGAAATGTGTCCAAGACTTCTCTAAATTGAGTGGGAAACGATTGTTGCAGTAAATTGCGTAAACCCAACTGGTCACGCGGGTTCTTAAACGCGATGATGTAATGGGCATTGCGTGAAATGGTTTTGGCAAATTTTCCAGCAGGAAACAAGTCCTGACAGAGATAGATGACTGTAATTTTCTGATGGTGAGAATGTTTGGTAAATAAATCCAAAACATTTTTATCGCTACCCACTTCATTCATTAAATCGTCTAGAACTAAAATGCCGCCTTCAGGAAACCATTTGTGTAACAGGTTGCTGTCGGGCACACCTTCGTGAAATTGGACACCGCATTGCTTCAACAGTTCAAAGCCTTGTTGCCAAGAACCGTAACAGTAATGAATGGTATGGGGAGGAGTTCTAAACAGGTCCGGGTTGTCTAGTAAAAGTCGTGTTGTGAACACAGTTTTTCCACAACCTGTGGGGCCCGAAATCATTACACTGGTAGGGGTTTTAAATGTAAAGGCTTCCCTTCTGTCCATGACAACACACAGTTTCAAAGTAACAAACTTTTATTTCAACTTGACTCTTATAACAACAAATCGCGCAGACCGCATTTAGTGGTCGTCTGATCTGCAGGTTTAAGTTGCTGCCACCCTAATTCGTCGACAACGCGACCTCTTAACCAATTACCGACTTTACGGTCATTGCTTACAAAGTCTTTGCTTGAAAATAAACTTAAAAAATCATGCATGCTAGCTCCCCTGGCTTTGAGGACTAAAAACATTAAAGCGTAATCGCCGCAGCTTTGACTAAACACAGACTGCAATGTCTTATCGCTGTTGACTTGATACTTGTAATGACGATGTAACCATTCGGTTAACGGGTCTGTGGTTTTGTAAACTTGTAAAGGTAAGGCGTAACTGTCTAAAACTTCACACACATTGTCGTGAGTCCATAACGCAATCCAATGTTTGCCCGGTTCATCGTGAGGGTCTGTGTTCACGATGTAAGCCGTTGCACCTTCTCGGTTGACAACCGCTGGTAAACGATCGCAGGCGACCGTTCCGTAAAACATTTGACAAAGGTTCGGGTCAGCTAGTGCTAAGTAATCTAATTGATGGTTGTTCAAAGCTACTTTTTCCATTCTTAGGTTCTGTAGACGTCGTACAGCACAGTACGATTGCCGTCAATTTCCAACAGATTTTCAAATTCACCGTACACAAGCACAGTCAGATTGACTCCAGGGTTAGCTCCAAAACGAATCACAATCTTGACTTCGCCTGTCTGGGGTGGGTTCAGAACAGAACTGCTCAAGGCTTCACTCGGTGCATTGTTAAATACAAACAGAGTGCAACCCTTGTCTCGTCCCCAGTCTTCTGCTCTTACCATGTTGCCTTTTCTTTTGGTCAAACATTCTGTGGCTTGTAGAAACTGGTGATACCCTCTCAAATCTTGACTTGCATTTTGATGATCCAATTCTAGTATCCTGTAGGGATATTCTTCACCTCTCACTAACTGTTTGATGCTTGTAATGTTAAAGGTCTTGTAGCCAAAAGCATACTTGGCCTCGCTATCGTTGAACGCTGTCTGATCCAGCAACGCGACAATCACTCTGTTAGGGAGCTGATTGTGAAACACATTATTGGCTTCAAAGTACACGCTGTCATTAGGGTGGTTGAAAGTCCTGATTTCACTCCTGGTGGTGGGGTACACGGCTTTTTTAGAACCTTTTTGAAACTGATTGAGTAGCCCTCTGGACACAGAAGGTAAGACTTTTTTCTGGTTTAGGAAGAAGGTCATTTTTAGGTCGTCGGCAGTAATGTCTCTGATATGTCTTGCCCCGCCATGTTTTTGACTCCAAATTTCACGGCTGTTCAAGTACATTTGAATTTGTATTTGCACACCTGGTACGAGCAGTTTGCTCAGTTGAAACACTTCTAGGTAAGGTTTGAACCTCAACACCACTTTTTTACCGCCGTTAAACGGTTTAATCGATTTCACCCAGTTTCGCTCGTCTTCTGATAACGCTTTATGATCATCATGCCCCACGTTGAGCTGGTTAGCTGTTAATGCTGTACCGCTGGCATCCCGACATGTCAACCCGTTAAACCAACCTTCTGGTTTGAGTATCGTTTCCCCATCGTCACGGTCATTATGAATCACAGCATCCATATACGCTTTGTGGTGATACGTGTCTGTTTGAGGACTGATGAGTGTTCCATTTAGACGTACATTGATTTGTTTGAACAACGAGTGCATCAAGTTGTTACATATAGTAACTAACGTGTCATTGGCTATGTTACCACCATTGTCGAGTTTCAATTGTAATTCACCTTCAAAGTAACTTTTGGACAGATCTACAAAACTGTCCTGGGGATCGATTTGAAAATCGATAGGGTGAATACCCGTCGTGAAAGGGTTGATGGGTACATAGCGGGATTCCACTAGACTGTAATCGGTTGGGGGAACATCAAATAAATTTAAGCTAGGACTTTGCACAGCCACTGATTTTGACAAACTCATTTTCTTCTCCTTCTTTTTCTGCGCCGGCGTAAGCGAGCTTCAAATGCACTCTTTACCCAACGATAGTCAGGTAAATTTGACCTTGTCCTAAGTATAGTACCGCCTTTATACGTTCTTTTGTAATAGGGGAGCCGTTTGACACGTCGCGAATAAATCGGAATCATTTTTAGAAACCAAAAATACTTTTGCGGGCTTTTTTCTTGACAAGTTTGGTCAGTTCTTGTGTTGCTTTACGTTTAGCGCCTTGTTTAGCCGCTTTGAGACCACCTCTCCAATTAACTTGATTGCCCTTGACACCTGTTTTTAAACCTTTCAAACCGGCTTCAGCTGAAGCTGTAATGACATCTCTCAAAAGCACGGGGCCCACTTCTTTGATTGTTTTCCAGGCGGTATCGGTTAAACCGTGACCGTCTTGAGGTCGTTCCACAGAAGGGTGAAATCGTATAAGGCCACTTCCGATCATACTTGCTTGAAATGAAACGTGACTGTGGTAATACCTCGTCCGAATGTAGTCAGAGCACCTGTTGCTTCTGCAATCTGTATTTGAATAATGTCTAACAGCTGTTTACGAAGCGGTATATATTGGAGATGGGTCGGTTCAAAATAGTAGCTTCCTTTGCCTTGTCTTTTATAATTTACTTCGCGAATAAAATCAGTAATTTGATCGCCTAATACAGTACTTGCATTTACATCTGAATAGACAAATAACGAACGACTAGTATTCCCAAACACGTGTTCAAATGCATAATTAAGGTTCGTGAAACGCCAGTTTACATCCAAACTCAGCCGTATGTAATCCGTTAATTTACCGTTGGAATCTTTTGGAATGATCCAATAGGCTGATTTGTAGGGTGAACTTACATCTTCACCGTTTCCATTCCATCTTGTTTTAATATCTGTTGTAAACGGTTTAAGATAACCGTGCGGTTCCATTACTAGGTTGGGACCTAATCGAATAGCTACTTGGGGATTAGAATTGTAGTTTTCCACAAACCACCCCATTTGAAACGCCAGTTGTTTGTTGACTGCAAAGCCGGGAGCCATCCAACCCAGGGGCGTTGTATCATGTCCACGACCAAAATCGTGTTTTTCGACCTTACTACTATCTAGTATCACATCTTCGCCTTCCACTCTCATTTCTGGATAATAGGTCTTTTCTGTGTCCGTATCTCCATATTGTCTGTTGGCTTTACCATCTTTAACATATATTTTCTTTTTAAAATAATGAAACGCGTTTTTCAAAAACTCAGCGCCTGTCAACATGTTAATGTCGACATGTTCGTTGATATCTCTAAGAAGAAACGAGGCCTCTAAATAATGTTTATTCAAATGATTGGTGTCTGCGTTGTACCATGTCATGTACACCAAAGGCAAACTGTCCGTTAACCAATTAGGTAAAGTGTTTTGAGGGTCTGGAACGGAAATACTGGCCAAGGCAACCTTCCAAGCTCCCTGTAATCGTAATGGTGTTGGCAGTCTGACCTTGAAATTATTGCTGCTGTTGTTAGGATAATCGGTCAAGCTACTGTTGCTCGGGAGGGTCACATAAAAGTCTTCTTTCATTCTTGAAATGAAATGTCACGGTTGTTATGCCTTGACCAAAGTTGACTAACTGTCCTGTGGCTTCTGCAATCTGTACTTGAATAATGTCTAACAGCTGTTTACGAAGCGGTTTATATTGGAGATGGGTCGGTTCAAAATAATAGCTTCCATTGCCTTCTCTTTTATAATTTACTTCGCGAATAAAATCAGTAATTTGATCGCCTAATACAGTACTTGCATTTACATCTGAATAGACATACAAGGGGCGCGTACTGTGTCCAAATACGTTTTCAAAGGCATAGTCCAAATTTATAAATCGCCAACTGACATCTAAACTGATTTTTATCGTATCCATTAAACTTCCGTCGGCCCATCGGGGTCTAATCCAATATTTGTCGGAATGTGCGACATGCTGCACGCCCCCAGTTGCTGTAAAAAACGAAACTATGTCTGTGGTGGAAGGAATTTCATAACCGTTGAGTTGAATACTTAAATTGGGTCCTAGTTTATAAGCAAACTGCGGGTCGTCTTTGTCTTCATCTTCTTCAAACCATCCTAGTTCCAGAGCTAACGTGAGGTTGATCCATATCGCAGGGTATATTAAACCGGTCATGTCCGTCAATGCTATCTTGGAAGTGTCTAAAATAATTTCGTCCTCCTTAATAATAAACTCGGGGTGATAAAGTTTTGTCGTAGAACCAGTCAGCCATCCCGGATACAAATTGTCTTGAAGATAAAGTTTTTGTGTATGTTCAATTAGCCCCTTGAGAAAACCATGTCCTGTCATTAACGATACATCCACATGTTTTTTAATATGAGGTAATTTGACGTCGGTCTCAAAACCGATTTTATTGGCTGTATTGTTCTTTTCAGCGTAATAAGACGTATAGCTGAACAACGTTAAATTGTCGTGTAACCATGTGGGTAACGCATTCTTGGGATCTGGGACCGAGATACTGGCCAGTGCCACTTTCCAATGTCCTTCGGACAGTCGAATGAGTTTCGGGAGTCGAACTTTGAAATTATTGTTGGCATTCTGTGGAAATTCCTGTAAACTGCTATGACTGGGTAAAGTCAAGAAAAATTCGTCTTCGATCATAGTTTTGCTATTTGACCTTTCTCGATCCAGCTGTTATATTTTTGTGGCCAGCCCTTCCACTGTACCAAGACTTTATTGCCCTTTCGTTTGATAATTTTTTCAATGCGAAAAATATCATTGTCTTTAACATTGACTTTTTGTAAATCTTGTTCATAAAATGTCCCTTTTAAAAGGCTGCCGTCAAATTCTTGAACTTTGTAAGTAGGGACAGGACCTACACGACTTTCTCGAATGACAAACACTTCCTCTGTCCATCCAGGTAAATAACCTTTTTTAAACAATCTGAATTTTTTGTTCAAACGCACGCGATCGCCCACTTTCAAGGCGGGTTTTTTTACTTTTTTATTCTTGTACAAATTAGCGTACACTTCAGAGCTGTTGGCTTCTGTCACTTGATTTGGCGCCATTTTAATACTGCGGTGGTAAGAACGATCTCTTGTCTGGGAACAGCGGTCGTTGACATGAAAAATAAACGAAACTTAATACAACGAATACAAGAATACAACTCGGACGGCGTGTTAAAGTGAAAGAAATCATATATCTGGTACCTAAACATGGCATGATGGATAACGGAAAACGGACAAACCACACTCGCGTGGATATAAACTGTAGGTCTTTCAGAAAATTGTTCGCGTTGTAAAAACATAATCAAATCTCTTAACATAACATAATAAGTGAACCAGGTCACTGGATTAATTGGAAATGGTACATATCTCCATGAAGAAGCCAATTCGTGATGAGTGTGAAAAGGTCTCCCCATATCACTGTAAAACCACAGCGCCTCATCCGCACGTGTGTAATTGTCTTCGTCTACAAAAAAATTACAAATAATGTGGCAGATCAGTCTCGTACCAAGTCTCTTCGCCGAACGGCATCACATTCAATTGTGACATTCTAATACTGGTTTCAAAAGGATTGTGGTGAAATAAAAAACGAAAACGAACGCTCTCCACTAATCTATAGACAGCCCACGGCATATTTGCTAAAAAAATTTCGTAAAAACTTTGACGCACCGCTCTAGTCACAGGAACGGGCAAACAAACAAAACCGTGTAAATACATTGTACTCCCTACATACAACTGAGTAAACGTTTCTATGGCGTACAATAAAGTAAAAAAAACAGTGTTCAGGAATGAAATATGGTAAGACCTGCCAAAGTGGCGAACCGGGACGATGCGCGGAAGGCAAGCCAACGCAACGGTATTCGTTGATTTCTTCTAATACCAAGGCTTGAAAACGATTTGTCTCAAACATACCTCGCGTGTTACCAAGGATCTGGAATCGGGGTAACTCGTCTAAATCAACGATCAGGGACTGCAAATCCTCCTCGGCCAGTTCGAGTGCTCTCGGGTTTTCCGGCTCTTGTTCAAATCGGCAGGCGGCGCAACTCGAAGTTCTGGCATTCAGTTCTTTAAAGCAGCGCCGGTGAAATAAGGTTCCGCAGCAAACCGCTCTGTGAAGGCGTTGTAACTCCTCGATGCTGAAGTTGCCTTGACAAATTAAACAGACTCCTAACCCGGCTTCTTCAGGTGCTAAACCTCGGAGTCTCCTACTGCTTCGTTTTGCTGCCATTTTTGATGCGAACGTGATCAGTGTTTGTGCGCGAATGAAAAAAATTATCCGAGACCTTATACAATACAGCGTCGGGTTGTTTTCTATGCCGTCCGCGTTTCCATGTGCTTACTCTAGAGCTGTGCGAAGTTCTGTGTTTGTTGGCGAAGGAAACTAACTTATAACACTTCGTTACTCCTTTTCTAGCTTACGACAGACGACCAAACGTTGTTAGAAGCCCTAAACGACTTCGAAGATGACCTTGTCCTGGCAGAAACCATCGCCGCTTTGGAAGACAGCGCCGCGGTACCTGAAGCAAGCCAGGAGATTTATGTGAGTCTAGGATACATTGCCGATCGATCTTCAAGAACTTATAGTAACGTTTGTTAGAATTGAACCAAGAAGTGAAATGTTATGTTAACTTGTATCATAGGAGGAACGAAACGATGTATCACGGTCCTATTAAGAGTCAATCGCCAAATCTTTGTTTAGTAACAAGACACGTACTTGTTTTTACGTTTAATATCAAACCACGAGTGGAAAAACGAAACTATTTTACCTATACGTAGAAAGCTCGCCGAGGTAGAAAAAATCTGTCGAGCGCGCAAAAGATTTATGTCATCGCCATCTCTTAGATGTAGATTTCCTTGTCGCAAACGCAATGAATTTTAACGCATGTTTGAAAGAACACACCAATGATTCGAAAAGGAGAAGAAAACTTTTTAGTCCGCTTTAATTGCAGTCATTATGGGATCTATTGCCAGTTGAAATTCAAGAACACATTCTACATTTGGCAAGCAAACAGGACCGATTAGAAAAAAGTCAAGAGAAACATGACTCAGTTGTGTCGCGAAATAAGAACTTATCACAAAATGAAACGAATGTGGAGGATAGGTCATTTAGGATGTGTGTTTGTGAAATGTAGTTCACCCTATTGCTCAAAGAAAAGTTATCAATTGTTTAATTTTGTTCAGGATGACAATTGTCATTTCCATTTTCGTATTCTGGTTATTGTACGCTGTTAAATGGAGACGTCCATCGCTTTTATCATGGTTGGGACTTGAACTGTGTCGATGCAGCAATTCCTTTTATAAACAATGTATTCAAAATAAAGCTCATGTCTGGTAATGTTGTTTTGTAGCCATTATGGGATGTATTACCGGAAGAAATCAAAGTCTACATTCACCGCTTAGCATTTGGTCAGCTTAATCAAGAATTAAACCAAGATACCAAACGACAGGAACTCTTGCAAGAAATTAAACTTTATGATGAAATGAAACAATTATGGAGGATAGGAACCTTGGAATGTTTGTTTGTGAAATGTAATGACAAGTACTGTCTTGAGAAAAGTTACCAACGTTTTAATTTTCCCGTTAGCACAGACTATCATTATCATAGACACGTGTATGGTAATTATACCCTACTCAATGGTGACGAAGATAGCGAATATTTAGGATGGAGTCTAACACATTGTGATGTTACCATTCCTTTTAAAAAACGTTGCATTGCCAATAAAGCTTATGTCTGTTGATTTTCTTTTTTCTGTCAGGGTCTCGCATGTCTTATTGATAAACCCATTGCCGAGATTTTACCTTTTGCCAAATACTACCGCTCCAGTTTATGGCCTTACGGGAGACTTGTAAGGAATTCATCGGGTTGTCATGGAGAATGTGTGATCAACAACAAAGCAGTGTTGTTATATTTAGGATCCAATGTAAAAACAATCGATCGCACCATAAAATTACTCAGAGAACACTGTGTGTATGTCAATAAATAAATTTTATTTCATGACTGTACAAAATGTCTCAAATGCTTCTGTCTCCTGCCCCAACTTCCATACGTGCCATCCCTTGATAAATGCCTCTGCGAATTTGTCCACATTAGTAAAGTTTCTGAGTGTTTCGTCATCCATAGCCAACAGCTGATCTGAGACACGATGACAGTACTGGTCTATTGTTTGCGCCAAAATAAACATTTCAGTAGCAATGACTGCTTGTGTCGTATGATCCACCAATGAATTTAACAAATTGTCTGTCTGCGTTGCTTTTTCTTCGGTCATCTTGATAGTTTGAGCAGCTCCCATCTTCTAGTTCTGACCTGAAAGATATAAGCGTTAAATAGGTAAATGAGACGCCTTTCCTAACACTTGATTGGTTAATTAAAAAAGGAGCGCTAGCTACAAATTCTGATTGGCTAAGAAAAATAGACATGTTTAGACAAGTTCGTTCAATTTTATTTCTTATTGGTTTAAAAGTGTTGCCTTACCTGATCGCTAACCGGTTTAAATTAAACCCAAGCTTAAGCTTTTTTTCTGATTGGTTTGTTGATATTATAAAACAACGCTGAATTGACTTCGTTCCTCATTCTAGATCATAATGGACGATCAGTCACTTCTGAATGCTGTTGAGGCTCTTGAGATACAGCTGGCCTATCAAACGCAAATTGGTGGTAACCCCCTCACCAGGGAACCTGGCCGTTTTGTCTTCACTTTAAATCCGTACGTGGACAGGCGCAGTGAGCGTATGGGTGTGGCGGAAAGACATTATACGGCCAATCTCAGACAAGAAGGTCAATTTATTCAGCACCAACGTTTAACGCAAGCTTTGAGTGATGCCATTTATTCAAGCTTACAAAATTTAATTCAAAACGAGCAGATCCCTGGACGGGATTATGTGTACTTCAATTTGGCCAGCAATCGGTTAAACCACGCTTATGGCTACCGGCGATTGACCGCGGAGGAATGGATGGTTGGTAGCGACCGTGTGGACGGGATCTTACAGCAAATGGCGCGGGTCCTCAATTCAAATGAAAATTTTGAACTAGATGACTCGTTCCAGCTTTCATTTACCCAAGTTCGCGCAGCACCCCTGGGTAGCGCGAAACGAAAGATGAAACCTGGTCACGCACATCCCGAAACCTTCAAACGGTTCAAACACTGCATAGTCACGATAAAAAACAAAGACGAGTTATGCTGTGCTCGCGCTCTTGTCACAGCCAAAGCGAAGGTAGACAACCACCCAAATTGGGCTGGATTTAGAGATGGTAAATCTATCCAAAGAACCGAAGCTTGGAATCTTCACACCGAAGCTCAAGTACCGTTTGGCGCTTGCAGCTATGAAGAATTAACCAAGTTCTCTATGGCTCCTTCTCTCTACGGTCATCAGTTACTCATCATTGACGAGACACGCAGCTATCGTGTGGATACGTTTGGCCCGCCACAAGACAAGCAGCTCGTCCTCCTGTACAATCAGCAGCACTATGACGTCGTCACCAGTCTCCCGGGGTTTTTTGGTAGCAGCTATTTCTGCGGCCGCTGCCTGAAACCATACAACGATGAAGGTAAACACGCTTGCGACAATAACCCAGACCATTGTCCAGCTTGTTTACAGAATATCTGCTGTGATTACCGCGAAGCCAAAGCTCAACGTCGTCCAGCCTCGATCCCATGTGACCGCTGCAAACGCTCCTTTTATGGAGAGACCTGTGTCCAACAACATGTCAGCAGATCCTACAAAGGAAAAGTCGTGGACGCCATGAATGTCAGCGTGTGTACTTACAAACGCAAATGTCTCACCTGTCGTAAGAATTTAGTGGGAATCAAAGAGCAAAGAAAACATCAATGCGGTTTCGCCGACTGTCCCTCGTGTCGGGAGTACGTGAATGTCAGGGAGCATAAATGCTATATTCAAAAAGCCAAATCGCCCGAAGAGGAGAAAGCTGAAAAACGTAAAAAGAAGAAGAAAAAGCGGGGGGCTGCTGCGGGTCTAGCGACTCTAGTTGCGAATGGGGAGGGCATGGACATTGATGAGGAGGAAGAAAAACCGCCCCTGCATGTGTTCTTCGACATCGAAGCAATGCAAGACACCAAAACGCATGTGGCGAATCTAGTCGTAGCTGAGACCGAGGACGACAATCGCCCCATTCGTTTCAAGGGTGACAGTTGCATGACTGACTTCCTAGAATGGTTGGATACGTTGACAGCTGGCGACACCCGCGATGTGACAGTCATTGCCCATAACTTCCAGGGATATGACGGCTACTTTGTAGTCGATGAGTACCATCGCCAGAATCGGATCGTGGAACAAGTCAGAAACGGGGGAAAAATCATGCAGTTGAATTTTGACAGAATACGTTTTATTGACTCTCTGTCGTTCTTTCAAATGCCGCTGTCTGCGTTTCCAAAAACCTTTGGACTGACCGAGCTCAAGAAAGGGTATTTCCCTCATCTATTCAACACGCCAGAAAATCAACAGTACGTTGGTCCAATCCCCGCACAACATTATTACATGCCAGAAGTGATGTCAGTGAGCGGTCGCAAAGCTTTTGAAATCTGGCATGCTCAGCAGACGGGCACATTTGATTTTGCTGAAGAGTTGGTGGCTTACTGTGAATCTGATGTCAAGCTACTCAAAGAAGGCTGCTTGAAGTTCAAACAACTGTTTGAAGAAAAATCAAAGTTTAATCCTTTCAGCTGCATGACCATCGCCTCCGCGTGCAACCGCGATCTACGTCAAAACCGCATGAAACCTAACACCATCGCTTCGGAACCTCTTCACGGCTGGCGGCTAACTAGTAATCATTCCAAAGTGGCGCTGGAGTGGCTTCACTGGGAAGATTCAAAGCTCCACAGGATTCAGCATGCTAGAAACAAGGGAGAATTTAGAATTCCCAACTCCAACTACACCGTGGATGGTTATGATGAAGCCACCAAGACCGTCTACGAGTTTCAAGGTTGTTATTGGCACGGGTGTCGCGCTTGCTATCCCAACCGCAGCGAAACTCACCGCCGCCTGGAAGATAGGAGCATGGAAGATGTTTACATTTGTACGCAACGCAAAGTCTTTGATTTAGCAAGTCGTGGTTACAATGTGAAGCAAATGTGGGAGTGCCAGTGGGCTCAACTCAAACAAAACGACCCGGA
Source organism: Micromussa lordhowensis (assembly GCA_964020085.1). Taxonomy (NCBI): domain Eukaryota; kingdom Metazoa; phylum Cnidaria; class Anthozoa; order Scleractinia; family Lobophylliidae; genus Micromussa; species Micromussa lordhowensis. The sequence goes on along the minus strand of OZ026595.1, from coordinate 50,137,877 downwards.
GGTGCATGACTTTGTCAATCAGCTCGACATTGTTGCTCCACTCAACCCTCGTGATGCTTTCTGCGGTGGAAGAACGGATGCCGTCAAACTGTACCACAAGACCGAGGATGATGAAGAAATTGATTACTATGACTTCACGTCCCTGTATCCCTACGTTAATAAAAACAAACTTTATCCGATCGGACATCCACAGATCATCTTTAAACCGGAAGGTAACATTTTACAGTACTTTGGCATCGCGCAATGTACCGTCCTCCCACCCTATGAGCTCTATCATCCCGTTTTACCGCTACGTCAGAACGACAAGCTCACGTTTCCCCTGTGTCGCAGCTGCGTGGAAACAGAAATGGAGAAACCCATGTTGGAAAGAAGTTTTGTTTGTAACCACAATGATGAACAAAGGCAGATTACAGGGACCTGGTGTACACCTGAACTGTGGGAAGCGGTGAAACGTGGCTATAAGATTCTTCACATCCATGAAGTCTGGAATTTCCCTGAAGAACAACAAAAAGAAGGTTTGTTTGCTGACTACGTTAACACGTGGCTGAAAATTAAAGAAGAAGCGAGCGGTTGGCCAGAGCATGTCGGGAACGACCTTGTCAAACAACAAGAGCATGTGACCAAGTACTTACAAAAAGAAGAAATCCAACTTGACCCCGCCAACATCGAAAAAAATCCTGGTTTACGTACCCTGGCGAAGATGATGTTGAATTCAATGTGGGGGAAGTTCGGGCAGAAACCCAACAAGACACAGGTGAAAGAGTTTGACGATCCCATCCAATTTCACACATTTCATGACAGCGATAAATATGATATCCGGTACGTGTCCGTGCTAACAGAACAACGGGTCGAGATTCATTACAAACACCAGCTTCAAGACGACCCCGTGTCGCCCAACCTCAACATCTTTATTGCCTGCTTCACAACCTGCTGGGCCCGCCTCAAGCTCTACGAGCAGCTCAACAAGCTCAAAGAACGCGTGCTCTATTTCGATACGTACAGACAGTGTCATTTTCAAAACCTCACCGAGTCAAACAAAACCAGTGCTTGGCGAGTACCTTGGCGATTTTAAGAATGAGTTGAAGGAAGGAGACACCATAATGGAATTTGCGTCAGGGGGACCTAAAAATTATGGGTACCAGACTCGCCAAGGAAAACAAGAATGCAAAGTACGTGGTATCTCGCTCAACAGCGAAGGAAGCAAGCAGTTGAACTTTCCAATCCTCAGACAAAATGTCCTAGATGACATAAAAAGTCCGCTGGCCGAAGGAGCTCGTCAAACTGCTGTCATCAAACCTTATCACATTGTGCGTCAAACTAAAGATTACAGTATTCAAACAGAGGAGCAGATCAAACAATATCAACTGGTCTACTGCAAGAGGGTAATCGATCCTGAAACCTTCATGACCTATCCGTACGGATACAAAGCCGCCTTTGATGACCAGGATATGTACAATATTGACACTTTACTAGATTTGTAAATAGACTTTACGGTGTATTGCATTGTTAAAAAAGAAGAGACATTTTAAAACTGAACATGGTGTCTTTTTTAGTAGTTTTTATAAAATTGCAAGAGCAGTGACAATGAATAATTAATTTCTATCTTTTTGCTTTGTTTTTTTCATGAAATCGGTCTTTTTTACTTTAATTCTATCTTTCATCTTGAACTATTGCGTGGTAATGGAAAGCCGACACAAAGATGATCGCATCGATTAACAAGTTACCCGGGAAGAAAACCATGACAGAACGCCTTATTCGTAAAATCATGCAAGCCAAAAAACGTTTGAAATTGTAATCTTTTATCTTTTTCTCAATAAAACATGTTTAAGAGTAAAACGGCGTGTTTGTGTCACTGCGCATGCGTGATGTACTATTTCGGTTACAGGGGACAGAATACCATGTCCCACATGGGGTTGGGGACTTTTCGTGACTAATATATAAGAGTCATTTCCCTCACCAAGATAGTAACGAGGGTTACCACCTTCTTAGGGCGTCATCTTGAATATGCAAATTAGGGTTGCTAGGGACAGAGAACTATGGGGAGGGGTCACGTGACGTCATAAGAATGACGTCATTAGGGGCTAGGCCTGAGGCTTAAGGGGACTGGGAAGGGTTACGTCATTAGGAGTCTGAGGGCACTGGGAACTAAGGGACCGCCATCTTGGATACGGATGACTACGCCGGCCGCCATCTTGAATTCATTAAATTCCAACAACCAATCAGAGCGCGAGTTGAGTGGTAAACTGACCCATAAGACTACTGATGACCCTAGATAGTGTTTGCCTCTATAATAATACAATTCCACTTCAATAAATAATATCCCGTAGATGAGAAGGAATGGATCTTCTGACAAATGAAACGGCGAATCGTTATTACTTGACTTTGCTCCTTTTGACTCCATAGGGGGTAGTTACGGCCTATTTGTTGATACGCGAGTGGAATAAGTCGATTAAGTATAAGAGCACACGACACGCTCGAGGAATTAACTATTTTTAAACAGTTAAACATATTAAAATACCTTTAACAGAATGATGGATCACAGTTGGGAGGGCTATGAAATGTACTCACAGTTGTCACTGGTGTCATCAATTTTCCTTTATATATGTGGATAATAGCCGAGAATAAAAAGCTTGCTTTTCCGTTTTGTTCACAACCAGTGAAGGGAGTGGCTTGGTGAAGCATGACTTTGCTGTAAAACATGAGCGCTAAACGGCTTAGTATTCTGCGATTTGTGTTGTAATGAAGGCCCTTACAGTAAGATGTAGAAACAGCTAGGTTTATAGCTTGGGTTGTTTCAAATGAAAGATAATTTTGTCCAAAGGTCCAAAAAATGTTCCATGTCTTCATAAGGAACTTAAACTGTGTATAGTATACACTCAAACTGAATTATTCCTGAAGCAGAACATATAACTGAAACCAATCTAGATCAATTCGGAAATACTTGAAATCCCGCGGTTTATGTTGTCTCCACTATCAGAAGGCCGCATTCCTTGATGGCACGTCAGACAAGCTTTAGCTATTATAGCAACTTCGTTCGATTTCTCGCTTTAACTTTGAATTTGATCTCCGTGAACCGATTCAGAAAGGTGCCTCGATTACATAACTGATGTTTAGATGTAGCTTGACGCTATATCAGGGCATCTTCAATGTATAAAGGACAAAATCTAGCACTAAGAGAGAAATAATAAAATAAATGGTTTGCTCTGATGATAAAATCAACTTTAATTTATTCGCTGTGTTCCCATATTCTGGCACGCTAAAGAACCAAAACCATGTAATATCTTCTTGTCAACATTATTTTACATTACAGTTTCTGTGAATATGAATAGCAAGCTGCTTACTAAACAATTACTGCGGGTAACATGATGCCGCTTTTTCTCCGATTGATCAATACATACTGACTACTGCATTAAGGAAGCAACATGAAACAACATTTTGTCCTGGTGTTTTCTGGAAAACAAATAGAAAACATGTTCCCCGTGTTTCTATCGAGTTTGGAAGAACTTTGGAAGAACTTGGGAAGAACTCGAAAGAGCTGTGGAAACACTTGCCTGCGGCTCGTGTTCCACAGCACTTCTCGTTCTCTCAAACTTCCACTCGTGTTTCTACTTAACAATTAGATTATGGTGGATAGCTTTAATTACGCATATGAATACGGTCACTTATCCATCTCCCAACGGCTCGGAATTATTTCCTTGATACCAAAAAAGAACAAAAATTTAGAATATTTATCAAACTGGAGGCCAATCTCCCTTTTGAACAATGATTATAAAATTGCCACAAAAGTCATTGCAATCAGAATGGAAAAAGTCTTGCCTAAAATTATTCATTCAAGCCAAACAGGTTACGTCAAAGGGAGATATATCGGAGAAAGTATTAGAACTATTTCGGATATCATGTCCTTCACAAAGACGCAAAATATCCCCGGGTTAGCCATTTTTCTCGATTTCGAAAAAGCTTTTGACTCAATTGAATGGAATTATCTTCAGAAATGCCTGGAAACTTTCAACTTTGGTCCACAATTACGGCAGTGGATAAATGTAATGTATAGTGACATTTCAAGTTGCATCCTTAACAACGGCTTTGCTACTAGGCAATTTAATTTGGAAAGAGGTGTCAGACAAGGCTGCCCTCTCTCTGGCATCTTGTTTACTATTGGGATAGAAATTCTGGGTAATGCTATAAGGCGTTCAAATGAAATAAAAGGCATTGAAATCGATGAAAGGAACACTTTAAAACTTACGCAGTATGCAGATGATACTACTGTTTTTCTTAAAGATGTCCAGTCACTAAAAAATTTATTTAGTTTACTTGCCCAATTCGAAAATTGTTCTGGATTACGAATAAATCCAACTAAATCAGAGTTGCTGTGGTTAGGATCATTACGATATCGCGAAGATACACTTCTAAATCTAAGATTAAGTGAGGAACCCATTTATGCCCTTGGAGTGTTTTTTTCGTACGATGAACAACTTGCAGCCAAAAAGAACTTTTTTGATCGACTTGACCCGTTAAGGAAAATACTAAACATTTGGTCGTCAAGAGATATGTCAATATATGGCAGAATCAATATAGTGAAGACAATAGCGATCTCTAAACTTACTTTCGTGTGCAGTGTGCTGAATACGCCAGACACTTTCGCTACTGAAGTCAATAAACTGATTTTTGACTATGTATGGAAGTACAAAAATTCAAAGATTAAAAAATCTACCTTGATTAAAAGCAAAGAGAACGGTGGTCTAAACATGGTTGATTTCATACTTTTTGATAAAGCACTAAAAATATCTTGGGTGAGACGTCTCTGCTCTGAAGGCAATCAACCATGGAAATTCATCCCACTACACTTTCTATCTGGTGTCGGTGAAACACTTGTTTTTCGTTGTAATTACGACCTGAAATATTTGAACTTAAATGCAAAACTACCAACTTTCTACAAAGACATAATCTCGCACTGGCAAGAATTGAATAAAGTTGTTCCTACAACAAAGAAAGACGTCCTGGACCAAATTGTTTGGAATAATCGATTCATAACAATCAACAAAGCCTCCGTGTACTTTCGAAACTGGCATCATGCCGGTATTCATAAACTTTCCTGTCTCCTCGATGATTACAATAATCAATTTCTGTCTTTCAACGAATTCTCACGAAAATTTAAGGTGAAAAGTAACTTTTTACAGTATCACGGCCTCCTTTCAGCAATACCAAGTCAATGGAAAAAATATCTTAAACAGGAACAGCAAGCCGCCACAGTTAATTTACCTGAAATCGATATGCTTACGTGCAAAACAATTTACAAATCGCTAATTGATTGTCAGAATTTCCCTCCTCCTACGGCTGAGAAAAGACTTATAGAATGTGGTTTCGATATCCACGAGCGTCAGAAAATATACTCCTTACCCTTTCTCGTGACTAAAGAAATTAAACTTTCAATATTCCAATACAAGATTATTCATAACATTCTCTACACCAATTGCATTTTGTACAAAATGAAAAAGGTTCAAAACCCTCATTGTCCCTTTTGTACAAACGTAGACCAAACAGTCGGTCATTTATTCGTATCGTGCCCCATTTCTAATTCTTTCTGGTCGCATTTTATTAAATGGTATCAGTCTGTTTCTAAAAACACCCTTAGCCTATCCAAGAACGAAATTATTTACGGAGTTCTCACGAATTGGTCTTCTTGTTCAACCCTAAACCACCTAATTCTCATAGGTAAATACTTCCTCTACTACAAATCATTAAACAGCGTTAAATTTCAGTTCGCAGATTTCGTAAATCTTGTATATGACAAAATTGAAATCGAACGTAACATTGCCTCTATATCAAACAAACAAAATATTTTTTTAAAGAAGTGGTCCAGTTTCATAAAAACGGAAGGAGTCACAGGCCTAAACAATAACAACATACAGTAAGTAAGTAATGCAACGTATTGTCAGGTTATGTAATGTATTGTAAGTGATGTATGTAAGCAAGTAATGCAGTGTATTGTAATGAAATATCGTGTAAGCTAAAGTAACGTAATGTAGGCAGTTAATGTCGTATAAGTGATGTTTACAAGTAAGTAACATAGTGTATTGTAAGTAAGCAATGAATGTAAACTCAGTAACGTGCCGTATTGTAAGTAGATGTATGTAAGTAGAGTTATGTACCGTGTTTGTAACTACCTTTACAGTGCAAATAAAAAAAAATACAAAAAAAAAAAAAAAAAAAAAAAAAAAAAACAATTAGATTGTGAGCTCGAGATTTCCATGAGGTGATAGCTAATGAGGCCGAAGGCCGAATCAACGCAACGCCTCATAAAAACCGAGAGCGAATACTCTAACTGTTTTAGTACAATTCTAACTGAAATTTCCTTCAAATAATGAGATCCAATGTGCTTATCAGTTTCTATTCGGGCGTTTCTTTAATTCCAGGAACCTTAAATCCCCTCCTTTAAGTCTTCTCGGAAATTTTTTTATTCATTTGTTTCTAAATGTTCTTTCAAAACTTCAGCGAAACGAGAAAAAATTACACTTTTGTCGACTACAACAAGCCCCTGAACACTAATTAACAATTAGATTATGAGCTCCAGATTTCTATGAGGTGATAGTTGATGAGGCCGAAGGCCGAATCAACTATCGCCTCATAGAAATCGAGAGCGAATAATCTAATTGTTTTAGTAGAATTCTAACTGAAATTAACGCAAATAACGGTTTCCAATGATTTTCCCACGCATTATTGAACTTTACCCATAAACAAAGTTGCACGTATCGAACAGTAGTAAGGGAAGGGTTTGACGAATACCACTTTTACCTGTGGGTCTTAAATCGCTGAAATAACGCTTTCAACGACGGGACTCAGCTCGCTTCGCCCCGTCGTTGAAAGCGTTATTTCAGCGATTTAAGACCCACAGGTAAAAGTAGTATTCGTCAAACCCTTCCCTTACTACTTGGGATAAGACACCCGATTGCGAAGCGAAATCTCTTTTAGAGAAAGACGCTATATTTCCAAAATGCGAGGACACAGAGGATACAACATTTGTCCATGGTTGAAAAATGGAAAGCACGAAACATGCAGGACATTTTGCCGAGAAGAATATTGCAAAGCACACAGGTTTAAGATCAGGAACGGAAGTAAAATTTCACGACCTTGTTTGGGTTGTGGTATTGGGGTTAGGAGTCAGATACAACTATGTCGTGGATGTGGGCGAGAAACAGAAAGAAAAAGACTCTTAACCGCTTAATTTTAATGCAGATTTGAAACCCATTTGGAGATTTACAATAATTATGTATTACAACAATGGGCCGCGGTCGTAAAGGAGTATTAAATCAAAGCAATAAAAAATTCATTAAAAAAGGGAGTTCTATTCCCTAGAAAGACAAACAACCTTTTATAGATGGGTTAAGAAACACATGCAAACAAAAAGTGGTTGTTATGCAAGAAGACGTTTTGAATGAATTGAGACAGGTCAACCCGCGAGAGTTAGCCAATATTTTGGTTGGCATGTAAATTTAACGTGGTTGTTTGATTATCCGTCTTCAGCACCTGCGCCATTGTTTACTAAACCTGCTTGCTAAAGCGGCCCACAACAACCGCACGCACGATCTTCCTTCCTCGTCAAAGTCTTCTTCAATTAGCTCTTGGGCCTCGTCAAAGTCTTCTTCAAGATTTTGGAAATTTCTGTATTCTTCATTTGTCATCCCCTGCCACATTATTTCTCTTAACACCTCAGGATCAGAGGGCACACTCTCCCCCATCACTATATATTCAAAAAAATTTCTATATGCAAATTAAAGTTTGTTTACGTATGACGAGGCAAAATATTCACGCATGGCGTCATGTCTCAAACAGCAGTTTCATATTTTTTTGCCTCTTTCATCGCCTTTATGACTTCAAATGTTATATCCCTGACTTCTTTTTGCCAAGAACTCAACGAAAGTTCGGCGATAGCGTGCCAAATTGTGTGAATCAAAACGATCATTTTATATATTTGTGATTAATTCAAAATACGCATGCGTTTTATAAAAATGCACCACATGTCTGATGAGATAGGTTTTGTTTCAAGGCCTTTAGTCCGAACACGGTGCGGTCCAAGACTTGTGAGACGTAAAGTATACAGTGCGACATACCTCTTTCGAGAACATGGCTAAGTTCTTGGTAATCTGTTCCCTGCTGCTTTGTTTTTCTGCAGGTAGGTATTATTTTCATTGATGTAAAGTAAGTGTTATAAAAGATCTACTTTTCAGTGAAACAATTCGAGTACTAATCCTAACATACTGCCCAAAATACTTTATTGACATGGGGAATACAAAGCGTTACCCGTTCAAATAATGCTTTATGATAAAAGACTGAAGTTAGAGAGCTGCAGGGAGATCTTGGGAACTGATGGCTCTTATTAAGAAGTGTGTAAGTGGTCTGTTTGTCTGAGAATTGAACATATAATGTCATATTCTGAAATTTGAGGCGTAAGGACTTGAAACATACAAACGCAACGTGTTGTGTTAAAAGTTAAGCAATGTGCTCAATCTTTGCTTTGTCAGTAAAATTCCCACAAGATATTTAAATAGTGATTCTGTAGAAGCCCTGAGAGGTGCAAGCCTTTTTATCGAAACGCCTGAATAAAGATCGTAAAATTAGTCGATGACAATAAGTAGCCTGAGCCAGTCAGATTGTTGCTCAACTGACTCCTGCTAAACCTACCGTGGTCAGTCCTGTCTTTTTCAAGCTTTAAAGTTCGCAAACAACAGACATCAGATTGAAAAAAAGAAATTTATTCTTAAAACATGCTGACGTGAGGGAAACGTTCTGGAAAGCGCAATGCTAATCTGAAAATTGAGCAATATGCTATTTTCGCCACATGAGAAAGAAACACCTGACTTCGTATGTTTCCCTTAAACAAAAAACAAAGATATGCGTTTTAATCTCACACAAGAGAGATGGCATAAGATCAGACTTCCGTCATTTTGCTTTGTCATCTGATAAATTTTAACTAATTATAGAGTAAGCCTAGTGCTGACGCGGGAAAGCCATACACTTGCGAAATTCAACTGCAGTTTTTTCAGTCGTCCAATCGTCGCCGAACGAAAACTGAAGTAATGCAAGAAAATAACGGTCAAACTCAGATTTGGGGCTGGAGGTTTGGACAAATTAGAAGCAAAAGCTCAGGCGCAAAATACGAAGAGAGTCACTTCATGGGGGATTAAATGGGCTGAAAATAATGATAATGACATAACCTTTTAAGGGAATATTGTTTAGTTGCGTCCATGTAGTGTCATTTGCGACCCGAGCACGAACCCTTATTCACTTTAAAAATAGTCCAAAACAGAAATTCTAGGATATTTTCATCATAAGGCATCTGAAACTTGTCGCGCAATCCATGCATCGTTTCACACGAAATGGACGAGCAATCAGTGAATGTGCTGACTCATTAATGAGGTCTAAACCTGCTAAATGATTGACAACTGTTCTGCGCTGACGTCATTTATAACAATATATCTTTACGGGGGCAAAGGACATTTTTCAGCAGTTCTTTTGAAAATAAAGTGGTGTAATCGTGAGGTGGGAGGGGTGTTTTGCTCAAGCGTTTCAACTGATCGAAATCGACGTTGGGTTGTTCCCTTCCAAGCATATGGATAACAGTCAAGTGTTCTTTGCTGTTAAGTGAAAAACGTTTCCACCTAATCCTAGCAGATTTTCAGGTTACGAGTTCTGAGTTCGTGATTGTTCGTGATTGATTAGTTCCTTATTCTATGCAGGACACGTAACTGAAGATGCGGTTATATTACTGGGCTTGTTCTTTATGTCTCATAAGTTCCACTTTCTATGACAAACATTCTCTCAACAGACCCTCAGTAGATGATGATAGCGAGCAGGCTGAGGTCCTGCTGTGCCAGCCGTAGAAAAAAAGTGGGAAATGATGGGTCTGTCCAGACACTCTTCACTTCCCGGCCGTTTCAATCTCAAACAATAAAGATGACCCTAGATAGTGTTTGCCTCTATAATAATACAATTCTACCTCAATAAATAACTGCAAAGGACTAGCGCTCCATCAGTGAGAGTAATAATACCATTTGACGCATCGTGCTATAGAAATTACATCCTTATATCCTTACAAGGTTTGATATCCTAGTAATATACCCCTCATTAGTATATCAGTGTCTAACTATTCAGTGGATGAACACACAAGTAGCTTTAATTAAAAGGAATCTCTTCTCGTCAGCCTCCCTGCATGTGTGATAAAATTTAAACTACAAAGCTGGGTTGTACTCGGCTTTCGAAAGCAACATTTGTCAATTTCGGGCAAAATACTATACTTACAGCAGTAAAGGAAAACCAACCACATACATCACAGCAAAGAACGACCAATCTGATGTGTCTTATAAATAAGGCGCATTGAAATAGCTCACTTGTACAGTTCAAAGAAATGAGCAATTTGACAAATAAAAGAACAATAGAATATTTATTTTCAGGGGGACTTTTCTAGGCGTGGGATTGGGGGCATCATGAAAATTGTATGGTGCTTTAGCCGGATAAAGCAACACACGATAGGTGTATTGACCTGTTATTTTGTCTTGCAGCGTTTGGACGCAAGTGCTACAGCTGTGATAGTTTAACAAGTCTTGATGACTGTAACAACAAGAAAACGGAAATGACGTGTCCTTCTGGATTCGACCGCTGTGGTACACTCTCCATAGAGTTTAAAGTTCTCAACCTGGAAACTAAAAGTTTCACTAGAGTCTGTTCTAGCCAAGCGGAGTGTGACGACGCAAATTCAAAGTTAAGTGCTTGCAAGCAAGCCAACGGCACCTGTTCTTTTCAATGTTGTGATTCCGATCTCTGCAGTGGTAGTAGCGGCAGTGCAGTACTAGTGGTCAGCACCTTACTGATGTTGGCATGCGCCTTTGTCAACTTCTTTAGTTGATTGGAAAGGACGAGCGTCTCCAGTGTGGGCAGCAAATAGAAACCAAGTCTTGCAATGAGACGTTAACTAAAGTGCAAATGTAATCGTTTAAACTTGTAACACATGTAAAGTTAATTGAGTTTGTAACCAGCTGCATTAAAACCACTTGAACAAAAGTTTTGTATTATTTTATTGATCACTTTTGCCCATATATCATCCTCTTGCCACTCGGAAGAAATTAGCGGTCAAAACTCAGATTTGGGGCTGCAGGTTTGGACAAATAAGAAGCAAAAGCTCAGGCGCAAAATACGAACAGAGCCACTTCGTGGGGGATTGAATAGGCTGAAAATTGACTTCAATTGTGTAATAATAATGATAATGACATGACCTTTTAAGGGAATATTATTTATTTGCGCCCATGTAGTGTCATTTGCGACCCGAGCGCGAACCCTTATATACGTTAAAAATAGTCCAAAACAGAAATTCTAGGATATTTTCATCATAAGGACATCTGAAACTTGTCGCGCAATCCATGCATCGTTTCACACGAAATGGACGAGCAATCAGTGAATGTGCTGACTCATTAATGAGGTCTAAACCTGCTAAATGATTGACAACTGTTCTGCGCTGACGTCATTTATAACAATATATCTTCATGGGGGCAAAGGACATTTTTCAGCAGTTCTTTTGAAAATCAAGTGGTGTAATCGTGAAGTGGGAGGGGTGTTTTGCTCAAGCGTTTCAACTGATCGAAATGGACGTTGTGTTGTTCGCTTCCAAGCATATGGATAACAGTCAAGTGTACTTTGTTTTTACTGTTAAGTGAAAAACGTTTCCACCTATTCCTAGCAGATTTTCAGGTTACGAGTTCTGAGTTCGTGATTGTTCGTGATTGATTAGTTCCTTAACGTAACTGAAGGTGCGGTTATATTACTGGGCTTGTTCTTTATGTCTCATAAGTTCACTTTCTATGACAAACATTAAAGAAGTTCTCTCGACAGACCCTCAGAATTGAGATGATAGCTCAGGCTGAGGTCCTGCTGTGCCAGCTGTAGAAAAAAAGTGGGAAATGATGGGTCTGTCCAGACACTCTTCACTTCCCGGCCGTTTCAATCTCAAACAATAAAGATGACAGTAGTCTTATCGGTCAGTTTACCACTCAACTCGCGCTCTGATTGGTTGTTGGAATTTAATGAATTCAAGATGGCGGCCGGCGTAGTCATCCGTATCCAAGATGGCGGTCCCTTAGTTCCCAGTGCCCTCAGACTCCTAATGACGTAACCCTTCCCAGTCCCCTTAAGCCTCAGGCCTAGCCCCTAATGACGTCATTCTTATGACGTCACGTGACCCCTCCCCATAGTTCTCTGTCCCTAGCAACCCTAATTTGCATATCCATCATGGCGCCCTAAGAAAGTGGTAACCCTAGTCACTAATTGACTTAGTGACATGGCTCTTATATTTGGATCATGAAAAGTCCGCTCACCCATGTGGGAGTTGGTACTCTGTCCCCTTGTCCGAAATGGGGCGTGACGCATGCGCACTACCTTCTAAACTGTCCATACCAGGTATGAAGGTCATGAAATTGTTCTTGCACTTTTGTAAGACATGGTATTCGGACCCTAAGGGCTAAAACGGGATTACACGCATGCGCAGTCAGTGAAAATTTCAAACACTATGTTTTTCGACTCTATTTTATTAAAATAAACACACAACAAAAACTTTGTATTTTTAACTGTGTTTTATTGAAATAAATGAAAGAAACATGATTAAAACTTGAAGCGTTTCTTGGCTTGCATGATTTTACGAATAAGGCGTTCTGTCATGGTTTTCTTCCCCGGTAACTTGTTAATCGATGCGATCATCTTTGTGTCGGCTTTCCACTTGTCTTGTAAATTCTTTGCTCGGGCATAATCGATATCGTGTTGTTTGGCGATTTTATCCAGACGGTTAATACCTTGATCTCCTCTAGCCAGACGTTTCTTTAACTTGGTACCTGGCCCTAAGAATTGGTACCCAGGCACGTGATATTCGATACCAGTCTTTCCCAACCATTTCTGAATATCGAGACCTTTCCCCCTCTGTCGTCGCCGTTTAATCTTCCTCGTCTGTGTCATAATCAAGGGGTCCTCTCTTTGCTGGTTTTGTCCAAGGTTCCCAACCCTCTTTGAGTTTTTCTGCTTCGGTTTTCCTTATTTTCTTTTTCCCTTTACCACCGCCTTTAGGACTGTCGTTGCCTTCTTTCCACCCGAGATCTTTTAAAGCCTGTTTAGCTGCCGGACTAAGTCCTTTTGGTATCACACTCGACGCCGGTGTTTTATAACCGCTGGTCGAAGGTTTAGGTTTTTTCTCGGGTCTGGGAGAATATGGCTGCTTTTTTACAGTCAATTTTTTAAGCGACTTTTTCTTTACTGACGTCTTCTTTGTGGGGGCGTCCGATTCGACTTCAATGACTTCTGGCGTTTGCTTTTTTATAATGTCTTTGAGCAAACGTTCTATTGGTGCATCGACCATCCCTTCCGGTTCTTCGATGCCTTCATAGCTTGCAGGTTGAGCTGTACCGGTTCGAACCCGCTTGACCAATCGACCTTGTTCTAAAGCCATGGGTTTCACCATGCGAACGGCTAAACTATCGGGAATACTCTTATCTTCTAAAATTAATTGTTGCTCGGCTGCCATTCGGCCGGCCTTGTTGAGTAACGCACTCTCGGTAATTTTGCCTTGATAATAATTCGAAAGCCGATTCAATTTCGTAACAGTCTTGCCAGTAACGGATTTCCTTTTGTTTTGCTTCCAAAATTTCCACAAGTCTCTTGACTGTATATCCCTTATAAGTGCAGTGGTGACAAAACGTGAAGGTTTCCCCGGGATCTGTTTCCTTTTTAACTTGTTTACAGTCTGAACAGAGATCTTCGAATTGAAGCGCTATATAGTCTTTGTTGAGTCGATGATACGCTCGATGCCAATAATTAGCACTTTCGCGTTCTTTGTCTGCTCTTCGATTTGCTTCTTGCAATAATGTCATTAGTGTTGACAGTTTAGGACGTTCGGACACAATGTCGATTCCGTCGGTCGGATGGCCGTTTTCATCTCTTCCTAAGCACAACATGCTGCGTAGCATTCGTTTAAACCTTGCCAGAATCCTCGCCCTGTTTGTTTCTTGAGTTGTTCTCGCTTTCGTTTTAGCGACGTATGACGAAGTCTTAGTGCTTGCAACACATTCTTATAGCGTTTTAATTTTTGAATGGTTTTCGGTTGAACGGGCACGTTTTGTTTCATGACATTCAACACCATTTCGCTGAGCGCATTTAATTGGTTTTTGTTGGCGAGATCGAGCATTACATTTCGCCGTTTTGCATTGGCTTCCCGTAAGAGGCTTTGCAAAAATCCTCGGTGACGTTGAAACAAACTCATAATGACAATGACAACAACAAAGGATGGTAACTGTCTTTTATTTTAAAACTTGTCGTAATACAAACGTGTAAAACGTTCAAAGACCGGTGGTGCAAAATCAGTTATAATGTCGTCGAGTGTTTGCATTTTAACCAAGAAGGTGTTGATATCAAATTCATGGGTCCTTGCATAATTCTTGAGTTCGATTAAAGTCTTTTCGTAGGTTGTGTAAGCAAATCGAGACATAGCCATCTTGTGTGAATATTTCTTAAAATCGCTCCATCCTTTGACTAAGGCTGCTGCCGCTGTCAAGCCCACCATGGCAAAACTTTCTTTCCACACGCTGCCCACGACAATACTTAGTGCCAAAATCACAAGCGTGACCACGTTACACAAGGTGTGACAACGTTTAAAGTAAAGAAACATTTTTAAGCGACACCACCACTGTTTATGATAGCAGGCGTGTAATCCTTCCAGCTGCTCCATCTTTTCTGACATTCTATCGGCGACGTCGACGTTTATAGTATTTCACATTATCCGTGATTCCTTTAAGTGCTTGCCCGGCTAATTTAGCTCCTAAGGTCGTAAAGGTAGGCGCGGGTCCTGATAACACCATGCTAGCCCCTTCGGCGATTTTATCTACGAGTCTTGGTTTTCTGCGAAACAATGCACCTCCTCTCAGTCTCTTTCTCCTCTTACGTTTCACGACTGTTCTCTTTCGACGCACCATGTTGAATTAACGTTTACGTTTTTTCGCTTTCTTAAATAGGGCTTGCATGGCTTTTTGACCGCCGTAGCTTGCAGCTCCTCCTGCCGCGCCTAGGCCTATTGCTTTTCCGACCGCAATGAGCGCTGGGACCGCCGCTGCTAAGGGTACAACACCACCTTTTTGTTTTCTCCGTTTTCTCTGTGTTATCATGAGAGCAGGTCCGTAGCCCGAACCGCCTCGTTGTTTTCTTCTCCTTCTTCTATACATGTTTGTTTGTATTTTTGTAAGAAACTTGTTCTTTTATAGACGAAACTGATAACAACGCATAAAGCCTTCATCTTTTAAAACATGACTCAGGATACGTTGATCGTCTCGACTAGCAGGATGTAGATCTAATAACATATAGGCAAACGGTCGATCATTGGTCACTTTGCGAAATGTGTCCAAGACTTCTCTAAATTGAGTGGGAAACGATTGTTGCAGTAAATTGCGTAAACCCAACTGGTCACGCGGGTTCTTAAACGCGATGATGTAATGGGCATTGCGTGAAATGGTTTTGGCAAATTTTCCAGCAGGAAACAAGTCCTGACAGAGATAGATGACTGTAATTTTCTGATGGTGAGAATGTTTGGTAAATAAATCCAAAACATTTTTATCGCTACCCACTTCATTCATTAAATCGTCTAGAACTAAAATGCCGCCTTCAGGAAACCATTTGTGTAACAGGTTGCTGTCGGGCACACCTTCGTGAAATTGGACACCGCATTGCTTCAACAGTTCAAAGCCTTGTTGCCAAGAACCGTAACAGTAATGAATGGTATGGGGAGGAGTTCTAAACAGGTCCGGGTTGTCTAGTAAAAGTCGTGTTGTGAACACAGTTTTTCCACAACCTGTGGGGCCCGAAATCATTACACTGGTAGGGGTTTTAAATGTAAAGGCTTCCCTTCTGTCCATGACAACACACAGTTTCAAAGTAACAAACTTTTATTTCAACTTGACTCTTATAACAACAAATCGCGCAGACCGCATTTAGTGGTCGTCTGATCTGCAGGTTTAAGTTGCTGCCACCCTAATTCGTCGACAACGCGACCTCTTAACCAATTACCGACTTTACGGTCATTGCTTACAAAGTCTTTGCTTGAAAATAAACTTAAAAAATCATGCATGCTAGCTCCCCTGGCTTTGAGGACTAAAAACATTAAAGCGTAATCGCCGCAACTTTGACTAAACACAGACTGCAATGTCTTATCGCTGTTGACTTGATACTTGTAATGACGATGTAACCATTCGGTTAACGGGTCTGTGGTTTTGTAAACTTGTAAAGGTAAGGCGTAACTGTCTAAAACTTCACACACATTGTCGTGAGTCCATAACGCAATCCAATGTTTGCCCGGTTCATCGTGAGGGTCTGTGTTCACGATGTAAGCCGTTGCACCTTCTCGGTTGACAACCGCTGGTAAACGATCGCAGGCGACCGTTCCGTAAAACATTTGACAAAGGTTCGGGTCAGCTAGTGCTAAGTAATCTAATTGATGGTTGTTCAAAGCTACTTTTTCCATTCTTAGGTTCTGTAGACGTCGTACAGCACAGTACGATTGCCGTCAATTTCCAACAGATTTTCAAATTCACCGTACACAAGCACAGTCAGATTGACTCCAGGGTTAGCTCCAAAACGAATCACAATCTTGACTTCGCCTGTCTGGGGTGGGTTCAGAACAGAACTGCTCAAGGCTTCACTCGGTGCATTGTTAAATACAAACAGAGTGCAACCCTTGTCTCGTCCCCAGTCTTCTGCTCTTACCATGTTGCCTTTTCTTTTGGTCAAACATTCTGTGGCTTGTAGAAACTGGTGATACCCTCTCAAATCTTGACTTGCATTTTGATGATCCAATTCTAGTATCCTGTAGGGATATTCTTCACCTCTCACTAACTGTTTGATGCTTGTAATGTTAAAGGTCTTGTAGCCAAAAGCATACTTGGCCTCGCTACCGTTGAACGCTGTCTGATCCAGCAACGCGACAATCACTCTGTTAGGGAGCTGATTGTGAAACACATTATTGGCTTCAAAGTACACGCTGTCATTAGGGTGGTTGAAAGTCCTGATTTCACTCCTGGTGGTGGGGTACACGGCTTTTTTAGAACCTTTTTGAAACTGATTGAGTAGCCCTCTGGACACAGAAGGTAAGACTTTTTTCTGGTTTAGGAAGAAGGTCATTTTTAGGTCGTCGGCAGTAATGTCTCTGATATGTCTTGCCCCGCCATGTTTTTGACTCCAAATTTCACGGCTGTTCAAGTACATTTGAATTTGTATTTGCACACCTGGTACGAGCAGTTTGCTCAGTTGAAACACTTCTAGGTAAGGTTTGAACCTCAACACCACTTTTTTACCGCCGTTAAACGGTTTAATCGATTTCACCCAGTTTCGCTCGTCTTCTGATAACGCTTTATGATCATCATGCCCCACGTTGAGCTGGTTAGCTGTTAATGCTGTACCGCTGGCATCCCGACATGTCAACCCGTTAAACCAACCTTCTGGTTTGAGTATCGTTTCCCCATCGTCACGGTCATTATGAATCACAGCATCCATATACGCTTTGTGGTGATACGTGTCTGTTTGAGGACTGATGAGTGTTCCATTTAGACGTACATTGATTTGTTTGAACAACGAGTGCATCAAGTTGTTACATATAGTAACTAACGTGTCATTGGCTATGTTACCACCATTGTCGAGTTTCAATTGTAATTCACCTTCAAAGTAACTTTTGGACAGATCTACAAAACTGTCCTGGGGATCGATTTGAAAATCGATAGGGTGAATACCCGTCGTGAAAGGGTTGATGGGTACATAGCGGGATTCCACTAGACTGTAATCGGTTGGGGGAACATCAAATAAATTTAAGCTAGGACTTTGCACAGCCACTGATTTTGGCAAACTCATTTTCTTCTCCTTCTTTTTCTGCGCCGGCGTAAGCGAGCTTCAAATGCACTCTTTACCCAACGATAGTCAGGTAAATTTGACCTTGTCCTAAGTATAGTACCGCCTTTATACGTTCTTTTGTAATAGGGGAGCCGTTTGACACGTCGCGAATAAATCGGAATCATTTTTAGAAACCAAAAATACTTTTGCGGGCTTTTTTCTTGACAAGTTTGGTCAGTTCTTGTGTTGCTTTACGTTTAGCGCCTTGTTTAGCCGCTTTGAGACCACCTCTCCAATTAACTTGATTGCCCTTGACACCTGTTTTTAAACCTTTCAAACCGGCTTCAGCTGAAGCTGTAATGACATCTCTCAAAAGCACGGGGCCCACTTCTTTGATTGTTTTCCAGGCGGTATCGGTTAAACCGTGACCGTCTTGAGGTCGTTCCACAGAAGGGTGAAATCGTATAAGGCCACTTCCGATCATACTTGCTTGAAATGAAACGTGACTGTGGTAATACCTCGTCCGAATGTAGTCAGAGCACCTGTTGCTTCTGCAATCTGTATTTGAATAATGTCTAACAGCTGTTTACGAAGCGGTATATATTGGAGATGGGTCGGTTCAAAATAGTAGCTTCCTTTGCCTTGTCTTTTATAATTTACTTCGCGAATAAAATCAGTAATTTGATCGCCTAATACAGTACTTGCATTTACATCTGAATAGACAAATAACGAACGACTAGTATTCCCAAACACGTGTTCAAATGCATAATTAAGGTTCGTGAAACGTCAGTTTACATCCAAACTCAGCCGTATGTAATCCGTTAATTTACCGTTGGAATCTCTTGGAATGATCCAATAGGCTGATTTGTAGGTTGAACTTACATCTTCACCGTTTCCATTCCATCTTGTTTTAATATCTGTTGTAAACGGTTTAAGATAACCGTGCGGTTCCATTACTAGGTTGGGACCTAATCGAATAGCTACTTGGGGATTAGAATTGTAGTTTTCCACAAACCACCCCATTTGAAACGCCAGTTGTTTGTTGACTGCAAAGCCGGGAGCCATCCAACCCAGGGGCGTTGTATCATGTCCACGACCAAAATCGTGTTTTTCGACCTTACTACTATCTAGTATCACATCTTCGCCTTCCACTCTCATTTCTGGATAATAGGTCTTTTCTGTGTCCGTATCTCCATATTGTCTGTTGGCTTTACCATCTTTAACATATATTTTCTTTTTAAAATAATGAAACACGTTTTTCAAAAACTCAGCGCCTGTCAACATGTTAATGTCGACATGTTCGTTGATATCTCTAAGAAGAAACGAGGCCTCTAAATAATGTTTATTCAAATGATTGGTGTCTGCGTTGTACCATGTCATGTACACCAAAGGCAAACTGTCCGTTAACCAATTAGGTAAAGTGTTTTGAGGGTCTGGAACGGAAATACTGGCCAAGGCAACCTTCCAAGCTCCCTGTAATCGTAATGGTGTTGCCAGTCTGACCTTGAAATTATTGCTGCTGTTGTTAGGATAATCGGTCAAGCTACTGTTGCTCGGGAGGGTCACATAAAAGTCTTCTTTCATTCTTGAAATGAAATGTCACGGTTGTTATGCCTTGACCAAAGTTGACTAACTGTCCTGTGGCGTCTGCAATCTGTACTTGAATAATGTCTAACAGCTGTTTACGAAGCGGTTTATATTGGAGATGGGTCGGGTTCAAAATAATAGCTTCCATTGCCTTCTCTTTTATAATTTACTTCGCGAATAAAATCAGTAATTTGATCGCCTAATACAGTACTTGCATTTACATCTGAATAGACATACAAGGGGCGCGTACTGTGTCCAAATACGTTTTCAAAGGCATAGTCCAAATTTATAAATCGCCAACTGACATCTAAACTGATTTTTATCGTATCCATTAAACTTCCGTCGGCCCATCGGGGTCTAATCCAATATTTGTCGGAATGTGCGACATGCTGCACGCCCCCAGTTGCTGTAAAAAACGAAACTATGTCTGTGGTGGAAGGAATTTCATAACCGTTGAGTTGAATACTTAAATTGGGTCCTAGTTTATAAGCAAACTGCGGGTCGTCTTTGTCTTCATCTTCTTCAAACCATCCTAGTTCCAGAGCTAACGTGAGGTTGATCCATATCGCAGGGTATATTAAACCGGTCATGTCCGTCAATGCTATCTTGGAAGTGTCTAAAATAATTTCGTCCTCCTTAATAATAAACTCGGGGTGATAAAGTTTTGTCGTAGAACCAGTCAGCCATCCCGGATACAAATTGTCTTGAAGATAAAGTTTTTGTGTATGTTCAATTAACCCCTTGAGAAAACCATGTCCTGTCATTAACGATACATCCACATGTTTTTTAATATGAGGTAATTTGACGTCGGTCTCAAAACCGATTTTATTGGCTGTATTGTTCTTTTCAGCGTAATAAGACGTATAGCTGAACAACGTTAAATTGTCGTGTAACCATGTGGGTAACGCATTCTTGGGATCTGGGACCGAGATACTGGCCAGTGCCACTTTCCAATGTCCTTCGGACAGTCGAATGAGTTTCGGGAGTCGAACTTTGAAATTATTGTTGGCATTCTGTGGAAATTCCTGTAAACTGCTATGACTGGGTAAAGTCAAGAAAAATTCGTCTTCGATCATAGTTTTGCTATTTGACCTTTCTCGATCCAGCTGTTATATTTTTGTGGCCAGCCCTTCCACTGTACCAAGACTTTATTGCCCTTTCGTTTGATAATTTTTTCAATGCGAAAAATATCATTGTCTTTAACATTGACTTTTTGTAAATCTTGTTCATAAAATGTCCCTTTTAAAAGGCTGCCGTCAAATTCTTGAACTTTGTAAGTAGGGACAGGACCTACACGACTTTCTCGAATGACAAACACTTCCTCTGTCCATCCAGGTAAATAACCTTTTTTAAACAATCTGAATTTTTTGTTCAAACGCACGCGATCGCCCACTTTCAAGGCGGGTTTTTTTTACTTTTTTATTCTTGTACAAATTAGCGTACACTTCAGAGCTGTTGGCTTCTGTCACTTGATTTGGCGCCATTTTAATACTGCGGTGGTAAGAACGATTACACCCTTTGACCAATGATTGTAACACGGGTACAAACTTCAAGGTATTGTTGGTGAAAAAATAACGATACATACGCTGTTTGAGTGTCCGATTAAATCGTTCGACGACACTGGCTTTCGTATCGCCACTCGTACTAAAATGATGAATCTTGTATTTGTTTAACAAGGTTTGAAATGTTTTATTATAAAATTCTTTTCCATCATCGGTTTGTAATTGTATTGGTTTCCTGCCTTGTTTTAAAATCTTTTCAAAGGCCTCTGTGACAGCCTTTCCTGTCTTGTTTTTTATTGGCTCCACCCACGCGTATTTAGAAAATACATCCACGACAGTGAGTAAATACTTAAACCCTTTGTTTTGTTTTGAAATGTTAATTACTTCAATCAAATCGCCCGTCCACTGCTCGTCCATCGTAAACACCTTGACGGGAAGCGTAGGAAATTTGCGTCGGCGTGGTTTGTGAAGCGTATATCCCAAATCGTTTCCCAAAACGGCTTTGGCCCGTTTAAGACTGATGCCTTGACTCTTTGCAAAGCGTGACACGCCTCCATAACTCGCAGGGTTTTCCGGATCATGATACTGTTCCAATAGGACTTTATCTGTTTTCTTTTCTTTCATAACATCCAAACTTTAAAAGTACAATCTTCCCAGAGATCACTTCTAAACATGTAGGTATACACAGCTTTCGCAAATGCATCGGATTGACTTTTTAACCACAATATATTGACCACAAATCGAAATACATTTTTGTCCACCTGTACTTCATCAAATACCTCTACAGGATCAGAGGCATTGTCCGTGGGAATCTCTATTCCTAACCCGTGTTTCTGATAGATACTTTGACACTTTTTCACTAGCATGGACCACACACTCTCGTCAAACATCGTTGTAGAATGAGACAACTTTAATTGGACTTGACTTTTATTTGCTCACATTAATTACGTCATCGATATAAGATTACAAACAAGGTAATTAGTTTTCAAAATAAGGTAATCCAAAAGCAGTTATGAAAAACCTATCTTTCCACAAATCTTTCTGATGTTTAAGTCCGAGTGTGACTTGTTCTAAGTTTAGACACAGTTTTTCGTAATCTCCTCCAGCGCTAGTCACTGAAGAGGGGTCGTCAAGAACGTTTGCTTCCTTCAACCGATTGGCTAGCTGCTCTCCAAATATCACTGGTTGTAGTAACACTTGGAGGGTTTGTTTCTCTTCACTGGATAGCAGGACAGGATAGGACAGGATACAGCTATGTCTGGCCACCAGGTTAGGCGTGTCACACAGTTTGAACTTGAAATAGTAGGTCTGAGGATTGTAATAGATACGGTACCAACGTCGGTTAAACAGATGGACATGTTCATTATATTTCATCATTTCCAGTATTATACCGCCCCAATCCGGTCTGCGCCTTAGCAACGTGGTTTCGTGCAGACATGCTTTGTCCTCCCTGTAACGGTCTTGTAATTGTAAGAGGTGGTCGTCCAGTAGAAACACATCGACCTCTTTGCTTTCGGACACGTGATTGTCAAAGGGTTCAACTTCAATGTTTGTCTGAGTTGTGATCAGTTCCTTGACTTGACTTGAGTTGGTGTAAACCTCCATGTTTGGCTTCTCTGATTTTTTCCAAAAAGTCAGTCAACGCCTCTTCAATTTCAAGGAAATTACGATCAGTCCCGTAAAATTCCAATTGAGTTCTTTCCACAGCGCACAAGACAGCTTTCAAGTGAGGTACACAAAAGGTAGTCAGCTCCCAATGTTTCATCTTGAAAAATGATGTGTTGTGTCTTTTAAATATGTTTCATATAGCTATCAGTGACCAATCAGAAACAAATTTGAGCGTCTTATGACATCATTGTTTATTTGTATGAACCAATCAGCTTCGAGATTGAGCGACCTTGTCTAAACTTGTCTCATTTCATGAACCAATCAGCGTTCAGTTTGAGCGTCTTATGACATCATTGTTTATTTGTATGAACCAATCAGCTTCGAGATTGAGCGACCTTGCCTAAACTTGTCTCGTCTATGAACCAATCAGCGTTCAGTTTGAGCGTCTTATGACATCATTGTCTAATTGTATGAACCAATCAGCTTCGAGATTGAGCGTGGGGTAAGAGCTACTTAAACGCTGGTTCTTTGCAAAGTTTATCAGTTCAGTTTAGTCTCAGCGTTAAGAATTTTTCAAAGAATGGCAGAAGAACAAACTACCTCTCCTTCAGTGGCAAATGCAGAAGAAGAACAAACTACACCTCTTCCAGAGACAAATGCAGAATTGAAACAGGACAAGAAACGAAAACGTAAAGCGCCAAAAAAGGCTTCCGAAGCATCCAAGAAGAAAGCTAGAAAGAACTTAACGTTGGAACTGTCTAAGCCAGAATTTCTACAAGGTACCGTTCGGTTTGATGACATTGTTTTAGTTAAAGTTGGAGAACGACAGACCATGATGCTTCTAAAGGGTTATTCACTTGGCAACAGTCTCTTTGCTAGGAAAAGGAACTATCAAAAATTACGTTTGCATCAAAAACATCAACAAAGAGAACTGACACCGAAACGAATGAAAATACAACAACATGTGCGTGATACGTTAGCCAAAGTAAATTTATAATTTTGTTTTTTTTGTGTGTTAATAGACTTGCCCACCATTCAAGGTGGTGTCATGAGGGTCATTAAAGAAATGCCTCCAGATCTGGACAACAAGAGGGAAATCACAGAAGTGCAAGTGCTGGAAGAAGGAGAAGTATTTGACGTTGACGCATTCCTAGCCTCTATTCCTAAACCTGGAATGACTCAGCCCCAGTGCCCGCGCTGTTTGGTGGATATGACATTTGGTTCTATCCAACATGAAGATGGAAGTCAGTTCCAATACTACCGCTGCCCCATGACCCGTTTTAACACGAAATGTTACGTCACCAGTAGTAAGGAGAATTTGGCAGCGTATCTAAGAGCCATGGAGGAACAGACCCACCCAGTCTATGCCCAGATTGCCCCGGAGAAATTCAAGTGTGCCTGTGATCTGTCCATGATCTTAGCCATGTCTCAGTCAGAAAAGAACCCAGGTCGATTGTACTTGAAATGTCCTAAGCGTTCATGTAAGTTATTCCAATGGATCAACGAACCACCCCAGGGGCTCGCCTTTAAATTACTAATGGCACAAGATTAAGACACCAGTTGTAGTTCAAACTGTATTTTATTAATAAAAGTTGAAAATTACATGTGTCTTATTGTTCGCACATTAAATCGAAGTACAAAGGATTAGAATAATTTGTCTCATATCTTAAATGTTCTACAAAAATCTCTTGTCTGGGAACAGCGGTCGTTGACATGAAAAATAAACGAAACTTAATACAACGAATACAAGAATACAACTCGGACGGCGTGTTAAAGTGAAAGAAATCATATATCTGGTACCTAAACATGGCATGATGGATAACGGAAAACGGACAAACCACACTCGCGTGGATATAAACTGTAGGTCTTTCAGAAAATTGTTCGCGTTGTAAAAACATAATCAAATCTCTTAACATAACATAATAAGTGAACCAGGTCACTGGATTAATTGGAAATGGTACATATCTCCATGAAGAAGCCAATTCGTGATGAGTGTGAAAAGGTCTCCCCATATCACTGTAAAACCACAGCGCCTCATCCGCACGTGTGTAATTGTCTTCGTCTACAAAAAAATTACAAATAATGTGGCAGATCAGTCTCGTACCAAGTCTCTTCGCCGAACGGCATCACATTCAATTGTGACATTCTAATACTGGTTTCAAAAGGATTGTGGTGAAATAAAAAACGAAAACGAACGCTCTCCACTAATCTATAGACAGCCCACGGCATATTTGCTAAAAAAATTTCGTAAAAACTTTGACGCACCGCTCTAGTCACAGGAACGGGCAAACAAACAAAACCTTGTAAATACATTGTACTCCCTACATACAACTGAGTAAACGTTTCTATGGCGTACAATAAAGTAAAAAAAACAGTGTTCAGGAATGAAATATGGTAAGACCTGCCAAAGTGGCGAACCGGGACGATGCGCGGAAGGCAAGCCAACGCAACGGTATTCGTTGATTTCTTCTAATACCAAGGCTTGAAAACGATTTGTCTCAAACATACCTCGCGTGTTACCAAGGATCTGGAATCGGGGTAACTCGTCTAAATCAACGATCAGGGACTGCAAATCCTCCTCGGCCAGTTCGAGTGCTCTCGGGTTGTCCGGCTCTTGTTCAAATCGGCAGGCGGCGCAACTCGAAGTTCTGGCATTCAGTTCTTTAAAGCAGCGCCGGTGAAATAAGGTTCCGCAGCAAACCGCTCTGTGAAGGCGTTGTAACTCCTCGATGCTGAAGTTGCCTTGACAAATTAAACAGACTCCTAACCCGGCTTCTTCAGGTGCTAAACCTCGGAGTCTCCTACTGCTTCGTTTTGCTGCCATTTTTGATGCGAACGTGATCAGTGTTTGTGCGCGAATGAAAAAAATTTTCCGAGACCTTATACAATACAGCGTCGGGTTGTTTTCTATGCCGTCCGCGTTTCCATGTGCTTACTCTAGAGCTGTGCGAAGTTCTGTGTTTGTTGGCGAAGGAAAATAACTTATAACACTTCGTTACTCCTTTTCTAGCTTACGACAGACGACCAAACGTTGTTAGAAGCCCTAAACGACTTCGAAGATGACCTTGTCCTGGCAGAAACCATCGCCGCTTTGGAAGACAGCGCCGCGGTACCTGAAGCAAGCCAGGAGATTTATGTGAGTCTAGGATACATTGCCGATCGATCTTCAAGAACTTATAGTAACGTTTGTTAGAATTGAACCAAGAAGTGAAATGTTATGTTAACTTGTATCATAGGAGGAACGAAACGATGTATCACGGTCCTATTAAGAGTCAATCGCCAAATCTTTGTTTAGTAACAAGACACGTACTTGTTTTTACGTTTAATATCAAACCACGAGTGGAAAAACGAAACTATTTTACCTATACGTAGAAAGCTCGCCGAGGTAGAAAAAATCTGTCGAGCGCGCAAAAGATTTATGTCATCGCCATCTCTTAGATGTAGATTTCCTTGTCGCAAACGCAATGAATTTTAACGCATGTTTGAAAGAACACACCAATGATTCGAAAAGGAGAAGAAAACTTTTTAGTCCGCTTTAATTGCAGTCATTATGGGATCTATTGCCAGTTGAAATTCAAGAACACATTCTACATTTGGCAAGCAAACAGGACCGATTAGAAAAAAGTCAAGAGAAACATGACTCAGTTGTGTCGCGAAATAAGAACTTATCACAAAATGAAACGAATGTGGAGGATAGGTCATTTAGGATGTGTGTTTGTGAAATGTAGTTCACCCTATTGCTCAAAGAAAAGTTATCAATTGTTTAATTTTGTTCAGGATGACAATTGTCATTTCCATTTTCGTATTCTGGTTATTGTACGCTGTTAAATGGAGACGTCCATCGCTTTTATCATGGTTGGGACTTGAACTGTGTCGATGCAGCAATTCCTTTTATAAACAATGTATTCAAAATAAAGCTCATGTCTGGTAATGTTGTTTTGTAGCCATTATGGGATGTATTACCGGAAGAAATCAAAGTCTACATTCACCGCTTAGCATTTGGTCAGCTTAATCAAGAATTAAACCAAGATACCAAACGACAGGAACTCTTGCAAGAAATTAAACTTTATGATGAAATGAAACAATTATGGAGGATAGGAACCTTGGAATGTTTGTTTGTGAAATGTAATGACAAGTACTGTCTTGAGAAAAGTTACCAACGTTTTAATTTTCCCGTTAGCACAGACTATCATTATCATAGACACGTGTATGGTAATTATACCCTACTCAATGGTGACGAAGATAGCGAATATTTAGGATGGAGTCTAACACATTGTGATGTTACCATTCCTTTTAAAAAACGTTGCATTGCCAATAAAGCTTATGTCTGTTGATTTTCTTTTTTCTGTCAGGGTCTCGCATGTCTTATTGATAAACCCATTGCCGAGATTTTACCTTTTGCCAAATACTACCGCTCCAGTTTATGGCCTTACGGGAGACTTGTAAGGAATTCATCGGATTGTCATGGAGAATGTGTGATCAACAACAAAGCAGTGTTGTTATATTTAGGATCCAATGTAAAAACAATCGATCGCACCATAAAATTACTCAGAGAACACTGTGTGTATGTCAATAAATAAATTTTATTTCATGACTGTACAAAATGTCTCAAATGCTTCCGTCTCCTGCCCCAACTTCCATACGTGCCATCCCTTGATAAATGCCTCTGCGAATTTGTCCACATTAGTAAAGTTTCTGAGTGTTTCGTCATCCATAGCCAACAGCTGATCTGAGACACGATGACAGTACTGGTCTATTGTTTGCGCCAAAATAAACATTTCAGTAGCAATGACTGCTTGTGTCGTATGATCCACCAATGAATTTAACAAATTGTCTGTCTGCGTTGCTTTTTCTTCGGTCATCTTGATAGTTTGAGCAGCTCCCATCTTCTAGTTCTGACCTGAAAGATATAAGCGTTAAATAGGTAAATGAGACGCCTTTCCTAACACTTGATTGGTTAATTAAAAAAGGAGCGCTAGCTACAAATTCTGATTGGCTAAGAAAAATAGACATGTTTAGACAAGTTCGTTCAATTTTATTTCTTATTGGTTTAAAAGTGTTGCCTTACCTGATCGCTAACCGGTTTAAATTAAACCCAAGCTTAAGCTTTTTTTCTGATTGGTTTGTTGATATTATAAAACAACGCTGAATTGACTTCGTTCCTCATTCTAGATCATAATGGACGATCAGTCACTTCTGAACGCTGTTGAGGCTCTTGAGAGACAGCTGGCCTATCAAACGCAAATTGGCGGTAACCCCCTCACCAGGGAACCTGGCCGTTTTGTCTTCACTTTAAATCCGTACGTGGACAGGCGCAGTGAGCGTATGGGTGTGGCGGAAAGACATTATACGGCCAATCTCAGACAAGAAGGTCAATTTATTCAGCACCAACGTTTAACGCAAGCTTTGAGTGATGCCATTTATTCAAGCTTACAAAATTTAATTCAAAACGAACAGATCCCTGGACGGGATTATGTGTACTTCAATTTGGCCAGCAATCGGTTAAACCACGCTTATGGCTACCGGCGATTGACCGCGGAGGAATGGATGGTTGGTAGCGACCGTGTGGACGGGATCTTACAGCAAATGGCGCGGGTCCTCAATTCAAATGAAAATTTTGAACTAGATGACTCGTTCCAGCTTTCATTTACCCAAGTTCGCGCAGCACCCCTGGGTAGCGCGAAACGAAAGATGAAACCTGGTCACGCACATCCCGAAACCTTCAAACGGTTCAAACACTGCATAGTCACGATAAAAAACAAAGACGAGTTATGCTGTGCTCGCGCTATTGTCACAGCCAAAGCGAAGGTAGACAACCACCCAAATTGGGCTGGATTTAGAGATGGTAAATCTATCCAAAGAACCGAAGCTTGGAATCTTCACACCGAAGCTCAAGTACCGTTTGGCGCTTGCAGCTATGAAGAATTAACCAAGTTCTCTATGGCTCCTTCTCTCTACGGTCATCAGTTACTCATCATTGACGAGACACGCAGCTATCGTGTGGATACGTTTGGCCCGCCACAAGACAAGCAGCTCGTCCTCCTGTACAATCAGCAGCACTATGACGTCGTCACCAGTCTCCCGGGGTTTTTTGGTAGCAGCTATTTCTGCGGCCGCTGCCTGAAACCATACAACGATGAAGGTAAACACGCTTGCGACAATAACCCAGACCATTGTCCAGCTTGTTTACAGAATATCTGCTGTGATTACCGCGAAGCCAAAGCTCAACGTCGTCCAGCCTCGATCCCATGTGACCGCTGCAAACGCTCCTTTTATGGAGAGACCTGTGTCCAACAACATGTCAGCAGATCCTACAAAGGAAAAGTCGTGGACGCCATGAATGTCAGCGTGTGTACTTACAAACGCAAATGTCTCACCTGTCGTAAGAATTTAGTGGGAATCAAAGAGCAAAGAAAACATCAATGCGGTTTCGCCGACTGTCCCTCGTGTCGGTAGTACGTGAATGTCAGGGAGCATAAATGCTATATTCAAAAAGCCAAATCGCCCGAAGAGGAGAAAGCTGAAAAACGTAAAAAGAAGAAGAAAAAGCGGGGGGCTGCTGCGGGTCTAGCGACTCTAGTTGCGAATGGGGAGGGCATGGACATTGATGAGGAGGAAGAAAAACCGCCCCTGCATGTGTTCTTCGACATCGAAGCAATGCAAGACACCAAAACGCATGTGGCGAATCTAGTCGTAGCTGAGACCGAGGACGACAATCGCCCCATTCGTTTCAAGGGTGACAGTTGCATGACTGACTTCCTAGAATGGTTGGATACGTTGACAGCTGGCGACACCCGCGATGTGACAGTCATTGCCCATAACTTCCAGGGATATGACGGCTACTTTGTAGTCGATGAGTACCATCGCCAGAATCGGATCGTGGAACAAGTCAGAAACGGGGGAAAAATCATGCAGTTGAATTTTGACAGAATACGTTTTATTGACTCTCTGTCGTTCTTTCAAATGCCGCTGTCTGCGTTTCCAAAAACCTTTGGACTGACCGAGCTCAAGAAAGGGTATTTCCCTCATCTATTCAACACGCCAGAAAATCAACAGTACGTTGGTCCAATCCCCGCACAACATTATTACATGCCAGAAGTGATGTCAGTGAGCGGTCGCAAAGCTTTTGAAATCTGGCATGCTCAGCAGACGGGCACATTTGATTTTGCTGAAGAGTTGGTGGCTTACTGTGAATCTGATGTCAAGCTACTCAAAGAAGGCTGCTTGAAGTTCAAACAACTGTTTGAAGAAAAATCAAAGTTTAATCCTTTCAGCTGCATGACCATCGCCTCCGCGTGCAACCGCGATCTACGTCAAAACCGCATGAAACCTAACACCATCGCTTCGGAACCTCTTCACGGCTGGCGGCTAACTAGTAATCATTCCAAAGTGGCGCTGGAGTGGCTTCACTGGGAAGATTCAAAGCTCCACAGGATTCAGCATGCTAGAAACAAGGGAGAATTTAGAATTCCCAACTCCAACTACACCGTGGATGGTTATGATGAAGCCACCAAGACCGTCTACGAGTTTCAAGGTTGTTATTGGCACGGGTGTCGCGCTTGCTATCCCAACCGCAGCGAAACTCACCGCCGCCTGAAAGATAGGAGCATGGAAGATGTTTACATTTGTACGCAACGCAAAGTCTTTGATTTAGCAAGTCGTGGTTACAATGTGAAGCAAATGTGGGAGTGCCAGTGGGCTCAACTCAAACAAAACGACCCGGAGGTGCATGACTTTGTCAATCAGCTCGACATTGTTGCTCCACTCAACCCTCGTGATGCTTTCTGCGGTGGAAGAACGGATGCCGTCAAACTGTACCACAAGACCGAGGATGATGAAGAAATTGATTACTATGACTTCACGTCCCTGTATCCCTACGTTAATAAAAACAAACTTTATCCGATCGGACATCCACAGATCATCTTTGAACCGGAAGGTAACATTTTACAGTACTTTGGCATCGCGCAATGTACCGTCCTCCCACCCTATGAGCTCTATCATCCCGTTTTACCGCTACGTCAGAACGACAAGCTCACGTTTCCCCTGTGTCGCAGCTGCGTGGAAACAGAAATGGAGAAACCCATGTTGGAAAGAAGTTTTGTTTGTAAACACAATGATGAACAAAGGCAGATTACAGGGACCTGGTGTACACCTGAACTGTGGGAAGCGATGAAACGTGGCTATAAGATTCTTCACATCCATGAAGTCTGGAATTTCCCTGAAGAACAACAAAAAGAAGGTTTGTTTGCTGACTACGTTAACACGTGGCTGAAAATTAAAGAAGAAGCGAGCGGTTGGCCAGAGCATGTCGGGAACGACCTTGTCAAACAACAAGAGCATGTGACCAAGTACTTACAAAAAGAAGAAATCCAACTTGACCCCGCCAACATCGAAAAAAATCCTGGTTTACGTACCCTGGCGAAGATGATGTTGAATTCAATGTGGGGGAAGTTCGGGCAGAAACCCAACAAGACACAGGTGAAAGAGTTTGACGATCCCATCCAATTTCACACATTTCATGACAGCGATAAATATGATATCCGGTACGTGTCCGTGCTAACAGAACAACGGGTCGAGATTCATTACAAACACCAGCTTCAAGACGACCCCGTGTCGCCCAACCTCAACATCTTTATTGCCTGCTTCACAACCTGCTGGGCCCGCCTCAAGCTCTACGAGCAGCTCAACAAGCTCAAAGAACGCGTGCTCTATTTCGATACAGACAGTGTCATTTTCAAAACCTCACCGAGTCAAACAAAACCAGTGCTTGGCGAGTACCTTGGCGATTTTAAGAATGAGTTGAAGGAAGGAGACACCATAATGGAATTTGCGTCAGGGGGACCTAAAAATTATGGGTACCAGACTCGCCAAGGAAAACAAGAATGCAAAGTACGTGGTATCTCGCTCAACAGCGAAGGAAGCAAGCAGTTGAACTTTCATATCCTCAGACAAAATGTCCTAGATGACATAAAAAGTCCGCTGGCCGAAGGAGCTCGTCAAACTGCTGTCATCAAACCTTATCACATTGTGCGTCAAACTAAAGATTACAGTATTCAAACAGAGGAGCAGATCAAACAATATCAACTGGTCTACTGCAAGAGGGTAATCGATCCTGAAACCTTCATGACCTATCCGTACGGATACAAAGCCGCCTTTGATGACCAGGATATGTACAATATTGACACTTTACTAGATTTGTAAATAGACTTTACGGTGTATTGCATTGTTAAAAAAGAAGAGACATTTTAAAACTGAACATGGTGTCTTTTTTAGTAGTTTTTATAAAATTGCAAGAGCAGTGACAATGAATAATTAATTTCTATCTTTTTGCTTTGTTTTTTTCATGAAATCGGTCTTTTTTACTTTAATTCTATCTTTCATCTTGAACTATTGCGTGGTAATGGAAAGCCGACACAAAGATGATCGCATCGATTAACAAGTTACCCGGGAAGAAAACCATGACAGAACGCCTTATTCGTAAAATCATGCAAGCCAAAAAACCTTTGAAATTGTAATCTTTTATCTTTTTCTCAATAAAACATGTTTAAGAGTAAAACGGCGTGTTTGTGTCACTGCGCATGCGTGATGTACTATTTCGGTTACAGGGGACAGAATACCATGTCCCACATGGGGTTGGGGACTTTTCGTGACTAATATATAAGAGTCATTTCCCTCACCAAGATAGTAACGAGGGTTACCACCTTCTTAGGGCGTCATCTTGAATATGCAAATTAGGGTTGCTAGGGACAGAGAACTATGGGGAGGGGTCACGTGACGTCATAAGAATGACGTCATTAGGGGCTAGGCCTGAGGCTAAAGGGGACTGGGAAGGGTTACGTCATTAGGAGTCTGAGGGCACTGGGAACTAAGGGACCGCCATCTTGGATACGGATGACTACGCCGGCCGCCATCTTGAATTCATTAAATTCCAACAACCAATCAGAGCGCGAGTTGAGTGGTAAACTGACCCATAAGACTACTGATGACCCTAGATAGTGTTTGCCTCTATAATAATACAATTCCACTTCAATAAATAATATCCCGTAGATGAGAAGGAATGGATCTTCTGACAAATGAAACGGCGAATCGTTATTACTTGACTTTGCTCCTTTTGACTCCATAGGGGGTAGTTACGGCCTATTTGTTGATACGCGAGTGGAATAAGTCGATTAAGTATAAGAGCACACGACACGCTCGAGGAATTAACTATTTTTAAACAGTTAAACATATTAAAATACCTTTAACAGAATGATGGATCACAGTTGGGAGGGCTATGAAATGTACTCACAGTTGTCACTGGTGTCATCAATTTTCCTTTATATATGTGGATAATAGCCGAGAATAAAAAGCTTGCTTTTCCGTTTTGTTCACAACCAGTGAAGGGACTGGCTTGGTGAAGCATGACTTTGCTGTAAAACATGAGCGCTAAACGGCTTAGTATTCTGCGATTTGTGTTGTAATGAAGGCCCTTACAGTAAGATGTAGAAACAGCTAGGTTTATAGCTTGGGTTGTTTCAAATGAAAGATAATTTTGTCCAAAGGTCCAAAAAATGTTCCATGTCTTCATAAGGAACTTAAACTGTGTATAGTATACACTCAAACTGAATTATTCCTGAAGCAGAACATATAACTGAAACCAATCTAGATCAATTCGGAAATACTTGAAATCCCGCGGTTTATGTTGTCTCCACTATCAGAAGGCCGCATTCCTTGATGGCACGTCAGACAAGCTTTAGCTATTATAGCAACTTCGTTCGATTTCTCGCTTTAACTTTGAATTTGATCTCCGTGAACCGATTCAGAAAGGTGCCTCGATTACATAACTGATGTTTAGATGTAGCTTGACGCTATATCAGGGCATCTTCAATGTATAAAGGACAAAATCTAGCACTAAGAGAGAAATAATAAAATAAATGGTTTGCTCTGATGATAAAATCAACTTTAATTTATTCGCTGTGTTCCCATATTCTTAGGGTTAGGGTTAGGGTCCACAGCATTTCTCGTTCTTCCAAACTTCCACTCGTGTTTCTACTTAACAATTAGATTGTGAGCTCGAGATTTCCATGAGGTGATAGCTAATGAGGCCGAAGGCCGAATCAACTATCGCCTCATAAAAACCGAGAGCGAATACTCTAACTGTTTTAGTACAATTCTAACTGAAATTTCCTTCAAATAATGAGATCCAATGTGCTTATCAGTTTCTATTCGGGCGTTTCTTTAATTCCAGGAACCTTAAATCCCCTCCTTTAAGTCTTCTCGGAAATTTTTTTATTCATTTGTTTCTAAATGTTCTTTCAAAACTTCAGCGAAACGAGAAAAAATTACACTTTTGTCGACTACAACAAGCCCCTGAACACTAATTAACAATTAGATTATGAGCTCCAGATTTCTATGAGGTGATAGTTGATGAGGCCGAAGGCCGAATCAACTATCGCCTCATAGAAATCGAGAGCGAATAATCTAATTGTTTTAGTAGAATTCTAACTGAAATTAACGCAAATAACGGTTTCCAATTATTTTCCCACGCATTATTGAACTTTACCCATAAACAAAGTTGCACGTATCGAACAGTAGTAAGGGAAGGGTTTGACGAATACCACTTTTACCTGTGGGTCTTAAATCGCTGAAATAACGCTTTCAACGACGGGACTCAGCTCGCTTCGCCCCGTCGTTGAAAGCGTTATTTCAGCGATTTAAGACCCACAGGTAAAAGTAGTATTCGTCAAACCCTTCCCTTACTACTTGGGATAAGACACCCGATTGCGAAGCGAAATCTCTTTTAGAGAAAGACGCTATATTTCCAAAATGCGAGGACACAGAGGATACAACATTTGTCCATGGTTGAAAAATGGAAAGCACGAAACATGCGGGAAATTTTGCCGAGAAGAATATTGCAAAGCACACAGGTTTAAGATCAGGAACGGAAGTAAAATTTCACGACCTTGTTTGGGTTGTGGTATTGGGGTTAGGAGTCAGATACAACTATGTCGTGGATGTGGGCGAGAAACAGAAAGAAAAAGACTCTTAACCGCTTAATTTTAATGCAGATTTGAAACCCATTTGGAGATTTACAATAATTATGTATTACAACAATGGGCCGCGGTCGTAAAGGAGTATTAAATCAAAGCAATAAAAAATTCATTAAAAAAGGGAGTTCTATTCCCTAGAAAGACAAACAACCTTTTATAGATGGGTTAAGAAACACATGCAAACAAAAAGTGGTTGTTATGCAAGAAGACGTTTTGAATGAATTGAGACAGATCAACCCGCGAGAGTTAGCCAATATTTTGGTTGGCATGTAAATTTAACGTGGTTGTTTGATTATCCGTCTTCAGCACCTGCGCCATTGTTTACTAAACCTGCTTGCTAAAGCGGCCCACAACAACCGCACGCACGATCTTCCTTCCTCGTCAAAGTCTTCTTCAATTAGCTCTTGGGCCTCGTCAAAGTCTTCTTCAAGATTTTGGAAATTTCTGTATTCTTCATTTGTCATCCCCTGCCACATTATTTCTCTTAACACCTCAGGATCGGAGGGCACACTCTCCCCCATCACTATATATTCAAAAAAATTTCTATATGCAAATTAAAGTTTGTTTACGTATGACGAGGCAAAATATTCACGCATGGCGTCATGTCTCAAACAGCAGTTTCATATTTTTTTGCCTCTTTCATCGCCTTTATGACTT
Source organism: Micromussa lordhowensis (assembly GCA_964020085.1). Lineage (NCBI taxonomy): Eukaryota > Metazoa > Cnidaria > Anthozoa > Scleractinia > Lobophylliidae > Micromussa > Micromussa lordhowensis. The sequence continues at coordinate 50,102,599 of OZ026595.1, read as the reverse complement.
CAAATGTTATATCCCTGACTTCTTTTTGCCAAGAACTCAACGAAAGTTCGGCGATAGCGTGCCAAATTGTGTGAATCAAAACGATCATTTTATATATTTGTGATTAATTCAAAATACGCATGCGTTTTATAAAAATGCACCACATGTCTGATGAGATAGGTTTTGTTTCAAGGCCTTTAGTCCGAACACGGTGCGGTCCAAGACTTGTGAGACGTAAAGTATACAGTGCGACATACCTCTTTCGAGAACATGGCTAAGTTCTTGGTAATCTGTTCCCTGCTGCTTTGTTTTTCTGCAGGTAGGTATTATTTTCATTGATGTAAAGTAAGTGTTATAAAAGATCTACTTTTCAGTGAAACAATTCGAGTACTAATCCTAACATACTGCCCAAAATACTTTATTGACATGGGGAATACAAAGCGTTACCCGTTCAAATAATGCTTTATGATAAAAGACTGAAGTTAGAGAGCTGCAGGGAGATCTTGGGAACTGATGGCTCTTATTAAGAAGTGTGTAAGTGGTCTGTTTGTCTGAGAATTGAACATATAATGTCATATTCTGAAATTTGAGGCGTAAGGACTTGAAACATACAAACGCAACGTGTTGTGTTAAAAGTTAAGCAATGTGCTCAATCTTTGCTTTGTCAGTAAAATTCCCACAAGATATTTAAATAGTGATTCTGTAGAAGCCCTGAGAGGTGCAAGCCTTTTTATCGAAACGCCTGAATAAAGATCGTAAAATTAGTCGATGACAATAACTAGCTCATGACAATAAGTAGCCTGAGCCAGTCAGATTGTTGCTCAACTGACTCCTGCTAAACCTACCGTGGTCAGTCCTGTCTTTTTCAAGCTTTAAAGTTCGCAAACAACAGACATCAGATTGAAAAAAAGAAATTTATTCTTAAAACATGCTGACGTGAGGGAAACGTTCTGGAAAGCGCAATGCTAATCTGAAAATTGAGCAATATGCTATTTTCGCCACATGAGAAAGAAACACCTGACTTCGTATGTTTCCCTTAAACAAAAAACAAAGATATGCGTTTTAATCTCACGCAAGAGAGATGGCATAAGATCAGACTTCCGTCATTTTGCTTTGTCATCTGATAAATTTTAACTAATTATAGAGTAAGCCTAGTGCTGACGCGGGAAAGCCATACACTTGCGAAATTCAACTGCAGTTTTTTCAGTCGTCCAATCGTCGCCGAACGAAAACTGAAGTAATGCAAGAAAATAGCGGTCAAACTCAGATTTGGGGCTGGAGGTTTGGACAAATTAGAAGCAAAAGCTCAGGCGCAAAATACGAAGAGAGTCACTTCATGGGGGATTGAATGGGCTGAAAATAATGATAATGACATAACCTTTTAAGGGAATATTGTTTAGTTGCGTCCATGTAGTGTCATTTGCGACCCGAGCACGAACCCTTATTCACTTTAAAAATAGTCCAAAACAGAAATTCTAGGATATTTTCATCATAAGGCATCTGAAACTTGTCGCGCAATCCATGCATCGTTTCACACGAAATGGACGAGCAATCAGTGAATGTGCTGACTCATTAATGAGGTCTAAACCTGCTAAATGATTGACAACTGTTCTGCGCTGACGTCATTTATAACAATATATCTTTACGGGGGCAAAGGACATTTTTCAGCAGTTCTTTTGAAAATAAAGTGGTGTAATCGTGAGGTGGGAGGGGTGTTTTGCTCAAGCGTTTCAACTGATCGAAATCGACGTTGGGTTGTTCGCTTCCAAGCATATGGATAACAGTCAAGTGTTCTTTGCTGTTAAGTGAAAAACGTTTCCACCTATTCCTAGCAGATTTTCAGGTTACGAGTTCTGAGTTCGTGATTGTTCGTGATTGATTAGTTCCTTATTCTATGCAGGACACGTAACTGAAGATGCGGTTATATTACTGGGCTTGTTCTTTATGTCTCATAAGTTCCACTTTCTCTGACAAACATTTAAAGAGGTTCTCTCGACAGACCCTCAGTAGATGATGATAGCGAGCAGGCTGAGGTCCTGCTGTGCCAGCCGTAGAAAAAGAAGTGGGAAATGATGGGTCTGTCCAGACACTCTTCACTTCCCGGCCGTTTCAATCTCAAACAATAAAGATGACCCTAGATAGTGTTTGCCTCTATAATAATACAATTCTACCTCAATAAATAACTGCAAAGGACTAGCGCTCCATCAGTGAGAGTAATAATACCATTTGACGCATCGTGCTATAGAAATTACATCCTTATATCCTTACAAGGTTTGATATCCTAGTAATATACCCCTCATTAGTATATTGTCTAACTATTCAGTGGATGAACACACAAGTAGCTTTAATTAAAAGGAATCTCTTCTCGTCAGCCTCCCTGCATGTGTGATAAAATTTAAACTACAAAGCTGGGTTGTACTCGGCTTTCGAAAGCAACATTTGTCAATTTCGGGCAAAATACTATACTTACAGCAGTAAAGGAAAACCAACCACATACATCACAGCAAAGAACGACCAATCTGATGTGTCTTATAAATAAGGCGCATTGAAATAGCTCACTTGTACAGTTCAAAGAAATGAGCAATTTGACAAATAAAAGAACAATAGAATATTTATTTTCAGGGGGACTTTTCTAGGCGTGGGATTGGGGGCATCATGAAAATTGTATGGTGCTTTAGCCGGATAAAGCAACACACGATAGGTGTATTGACCTGTTATTTTGTCTTGCAGCGTTTGGACGCAAGTGCTACAGCTGTGATAGTTTAACAAGTCTTGATGACTGTAACAACAAGAAAACGGAAATGACGTGTCCTTCTGGATTCGACCGCTGTGGTACACTCTCCATAGAGTTTAAAGTTCTCAACCTGGAAACTAAAAGTTTCACTAGAGTCTGTTCTAGCCAAGCGGAGTGTGACGACGCAAATTCAAAGTTAAGTGCTTGCAAGCAAGCCAACGGCACCTGTTCTTTTCAATGTTGTGATTCTGATCTCTGCAGTGGTAGTAGCGGCAGTGCAGTACTAGTGGTCAGCACCTTACTGATGTTGGCATGCGCCTTTGTCAACTTCTTTAGTTGATTGGAAAGGACGAGCGTCTCCAGTGTGGGCAGCAAATAGAAACCAAGTCTTGCAATGAGACGTTAACTAAAGTGCAAATGTAATCGTTTAAACTTGTAACACATGTAAAGTTAATTGAGTTTGTAACCAGCTGCATTAAAACCACTTGAACAAAAGCTGTGGAACAAGAGCTGTGGAAACACTTGCCTGCGGCTCGTGTTCCACAGCACTTCTCGTTCTCTCAAACTTCCACTCGTGTTTCTACTTAACAATTAGATTGTGAGCTCGAGATTTCCATGAGGTGATAGCTAATGAGGCCGAAGGCCGAATCAACTATCGCCTCATAAAAACCGAGAGCGAATAATCTAACTGTTTTAGTACAATTCTAACTGAAATTTCCTTCAAATAATGAGATCCAATGTGCTTATCAGTTTCTATCAAAACTTTCGGGCTTTTTTTTAATCCCAGGAACCTTAAATCCCCTCCTTTAAGTCTTCTCGGAAATTTTTTTATTCATTTGTTTCTAAATGTTCTTTCAAAACTTCAGCGAAACGAGAAAACGTTACACTTTTGTCGACCACAACAAGCCCCTGAACACTAATTAACAATTAGATTATGAGCTCGAGATTTCTATGAGGTGATAGTTGATGAGGCCGAAGGCCGAATCAACTATCGCCTCATAGAAATCGAGAGCGAATAATCTAATAGACGTATTCGGCTAACGTGTTTACATCCTTGTTGCCACCCAATTCAGATCACGTGATGATTCATTTGGGAGGATACAATTGTTCCGTTTGCACGTGCCCTCATGCACGCAGTTACGCGTAGCAAATTGCACAATTGTATCCTCCCAAATGAATCATCACGTGATCTGAATTGGGTGGCAACAAGGATGTAAACAGGTTAGCCGAATACGTCTATTGTTTTAGTAGAATTCTAACTGAAATTAACGCAAATAACGGTTTCCAATGATTTTCCCACGCATTATTGAACTTTACCCATAAACAAAGTTGCACGTATCGAACAGTAGTAAGGGAAGGGTTTGACGAATACCACTTTTACCTGTGGGTCTCAAATCGCTGAAATAACGCTTTCAACGACGGGACTCAGCTCGCTTCGCCCCGTCGTTGAAAGCGTTATTTCAGCGATTTAAGACCCACAGGTAAAAGTAGTATTCGTCAAACCCTTCCCTTACTACTTGGGATAAGACACCCGATTGCGAAGCGAAATCTCTTTTAGAGAAAGACGCTATATTTCCAAAATGCGAGGACACAGAGGATACAACATTTGTCCATGGTTGAAAAATGGAAAGCACGAAACATGCGGGAAATTTTGCCGAGAAGAATATTGCAAAGCACACAGGTTTAAGATCAGGAACGGAAGTAAAATTTCACGACCTTGTTTGGGTTGTGGTATTGGGGTTAGGAGTCAGATACAACTATGTCGTGGTTGTGGGCGAGAAACAGAAAGAAAAAGACTCTTAACCGCTTAATTTTAATGCAGATTTGAAACCCATTTGGAGATTTACAATAATTATGTATTACAACAATGGGCCGCGGTCGTAAAGGAGTATTAAATCAAAGCAATAAAAAATTCATTAAAAAAGGGAGTTCTATTCCCTAGAAAGACAAACAACCTTTTATAGATGGGTTAAGAAACACATGCAAACAAAAAGTGGTTGTCATGCAAGAAGACGTTTTGAATGAATTGAGACAGATCAACCCGCGAGAGTTGGCCAATATTTTGGTTGGCATGTAAATTTAACGTGGTTGTTTGATTATCCGTCTTCAGCACCTGCGCCATTGTTTACTAAACCTGCTTGCTAAAGCGGCCCACAACAACCGCACGCACGATCTTCCTTCCTCGTCAAAGTCTTCTTCAATTAGCTCTTGTTCCTCGTCAAAGTCTTCTTCTTCTGCATTTTTTTTCATTTTCGCCATAGTTTTGTGTACGAAAAGCGCAGCTGCTGTAATCGGCATCATGCTGCATACTTACAGCATCTGTTCTGCCTGTTGGCTGTTGATATATCTCGAGTATTTGACCAGTGTTGGGATCATATTTCAATTGTTCTTCAAGGGGATTTCCAGGACCTGTGTATCTGTGTCCTGGCAACACGAAGCCCTTCTTAGGCGCCACTTTTAATATGGCCTTGTGTATATCTACTGCACCACCAGTCGGTGATATCTTTTTGGACAGATCTGATGTGAAACCGTCAAGGGCTTGATCCAAATATTTGTTCGCGACATTTTTTATCCTCTTCTTTACATAATCTGATTTGACAGCTTTTGCGGCGCCCCGCCGAGCAAGGTAAGCCCCACTATTCGCCAAACCTTTCAAAGCGATCTCAGTAAGAGAATGACTGTCATCAATATTAAACAAACTGCCCCCAGCTTGTGAGGGCTCCGTTAGTTTCCCGGCAAAATACGAGTTTTGGTGGATTTTGCGTTTGTTTTTTGTCCAAACTATTTTTTCAGTGCCCTCAACATTCGGCGTCGCGCGCCTGTCTTTCACGCAGTAGACATCCATATAATATATAGATTTAGGCCAGCCTAAAAGCGTAGCTCCTGGGCCGGGTTGTTCAGAGCCCGATCAAACTAGCCGAGGATAAAGTAGAATTTTGATTTGAGTTTTGTAACTTTGCGGTGAGATTTTCTGTATATTGTTTTTGTGT
>OZ026595.1:50069196-50096696 GCA_964020085.1 Micromussa lordhowensis | reverse complement strand
TTTGAATTTTAATGAAAGCAAAATACGCAAAACAAAAGCAGTGAAAAAACTTTGTACAAAAGAAAAGGTTATAATTCGGTTAAATTTTAATCCTGGGTTAGCGTTAACCGGCTTCCTACCAACCCTACGCTGTTTACAGCAAGTTAATCCTGACATGAGCCCGCGATCTGATCGAAAAAAGCAGCACTTGGGCAGCGGTCAACTTTAAAAAAACACGTGACCTCGATGAGCCCTGAACTTGAGCCCGCGATATGGTCACGTGATACTGGTCAGCGGATTCCTTGTTTTGACAGGTGTCAATTGACTGCAACATGGATGTCCAAAGGACGCTTTAAACCAAGGGTTTACGTGTCGTTTTGGTTTACGTGTCAATTGTGGCCGCCATGTTGCGCGACTCCACCACCGTCGTCGTCGTCGTCGTCGTCGTCGTGCGTACGCGCCCACGAGCAATACCGCTAGCCATGATACACATGAGAAAATCAGTTCATGGGTTCCCTTCAGTTTCCTAATATGGGTATGGGGCTCCGCTTGGCGGCCTTCGGCCGCCGGAGCTCCGCTATTAAGAAAAGTAATTTTTAACAATTTGTTCGTTTTCATGCACGTTGTCAGAAAACATGGCAAGGATGTTTTTGAAACTTTTGCCTTTGTTTCTTTCATTCAGAAAAAGCAAACAATAATATAGATTTAGGCCAGCCTAAAAGCGTAGCTCCTGGGCCGGGTTGTTCAGAGCCCGATCAAACTAGCCGAGGATAAAGTAGAATTTTGATTTGAGTTTTGTAACTTTGCGGTGAGATTTTCTGTATATTGTTTTTGTGTTTTGAATTTTAATGAAAGCAAAATACGCAAAACAAAAGCAGTGAAAGAACTTTGTACAAAAGAAAAGGTTATAATTCGGTTAAATTTTAATCCTGGGTTAGCGTTAACCGGCTTCCTACCAACCCTACGCTGTTTACAGCAAGTTAATCCTGACATGAGCCCGCGATCTGATCGAAAAAAGCAGCACTTGGGCAGCGGTCAACTTTAAAAAAAACACGTGACCTCGATGAGCCCTGAACTTGAGCCCGCGATATGGTCACGTGATACTGGTCAGCGGATTCCTTGTTTTGACAGGTGTCAATTGACTGCAACATGGATGTCCAAAGGACGCTTTAAACCAAGGGTACATGTGCTCTGTCAACCTACAAGGAAAGCCCGCGAAAACTGAAGCCTCGTTTTGGTTTACGTGTCAATTGTGGCCGCCATGTTGCGCGACTCCACCACCGTCGTCGTCGTCGTCGTCGTCGTCGTCGTGCGTACGCGCCCACGAGCAATACCGCTAGCCATGATACACATGAGAAAATCAGTTCATGGGTTCCCTTCAGTTTCCTAATATGGGTATGGGGCTCCGCTTGGCGGCCTTCGGCCGCCGGAGCTCCGCTAATACCCACATCTTACGCTCCCAATCCACCGCAGCTGGTTGTCATTACGAAGAAAGGCCTTCTTTCGTAATTTTTTCAACTCTAATTCCCACTCATTCGGCGGCGGCAGCCCGAAAGAGTCAAAATATTCATGTTCGCCGTTTTTTGCGCGCCAGCAACAAACCCAGTGTGTGCCCATGCTTCCGAAATCGTCCAGGTTGATGATGCACGGTGAATGGTGAAGAGGTTTTTCTTCGTTGCACGAAAATATGCCCTTGATGGGAATTTTGAGGGATTTGCACCAGGCTTTAAGTCAAAATTGGAAAGCGGAACGTCTTTGAAAATCTTTTTTTTTTTTGATAATCATCCCAGCTTCCAAAGAAAGGGGGAGGGTTTATGTGCATCCCTTTTCCTCTAGGGGCCCGCCGCCGTGGAGGAGGCCCGACCTGCAGCCCCTTGCCAAACATTTTGCCGATCAAGTCAATGGCGAGAGGCACGCCAATCGAAGCCAGTATTCCGAGAAATCCGCCGTATTGTTTTGTTCCGCCGCCGCGAACCACCCCCTGCCCAACAAGAAATTTTTCAACTTCTTTTTTCTGTTCTGGGGACAACGCCTGAACAAGTTTGTAGAGCCTTATCTCGTTTGCCCCGTAACCGTTGCCGAAGATTTTCTTGAGCGCTTTTTCTGCACCAAAACTAAGCCCCGCGCTTGCCAAAGCCTTGACCGCCGGCTTGATTAAGGGTCTGGCATACATACATACATACATACATACATACACTTTATTTATACACGGTAGAAACATCAGTTACAAGATAATTTTTAAAAAATAAAACTGTTTTACATGTTTGCCGTGTGGGAGTACGAGGTGGACAGTTGGTGATCTATCTTATTTCTGAAATTAGTATAGGATCTAATGGCTCTGACGTCAGATGGAAGGCTATTCCACGAATGTGCTCCACTATAGGAGAAGCTACGTTTCAAAAAATCGGTACGGGGCTTAGGTAGAGCCAATTTGTTATCACTATTCCTAAGGCTATAGCCCGTGCTGAAGGGCTGAAATAGGCCTTTCAGGTACTCTGGAGACTGATCATTTAAAATTTTAAACATCAATTTCAAGTTTTGCTTTTTTCTTCTGGTACAGAGATTATCCCATCCCAACTTATCGCGAAGGGCGGTAGCACTAGAATAGTAATCAGACTTTGTTATAACCCGAATGGCGCGATTTTGTAGTTTTTGTAATTTGTCGGCTAACTCATTGCTGAGACCGTCCCACACAGGGGAGCAATAATCAAAATATGGCTCAATAAGAGCTCTATATAGCAATATTGCTGTATCTTCGCAAATGAATGGCCTTAATCTTTTAAGTGCACCTATGCCAGAGGAGACAGTCTTGGCAGTCTCATTAACATGTTTGGACCAGGAAAGATTTTGATCGATGTAAAGTCCTAAGGATTTGGTATAGGGCACTCTATCAATTTCGTGACCTTCAATTTGTACTGTAAGTGAGTGGCCAATTGTAGTAGCAAGTCTCTGCCGTGAGCCTATTAACATTAATTCAGTTTTGGCAATATTCAGGCTGAGCTTATTTACATTAAGCCATTCATGAAGGTTAGCTAGTTCAGTATTTAATGCTAATTCAAGTTCCGGTAAGCTACTAGCGGCGATGCTGATACTTGTATCGTCGGCGTACATTCGTGGTAAGGATTTACTTAGACAGTTCGGCAAGTCGTTAATATAGATCAGGAAGAGAAGGGGACCAATGAGACTTCCCTGTGGGACACCACAGGTAACAGCACGCGCACCAGACAGCTCACCGTTGACTACACATTTTTGTTGACGATCGCTTAGATAGGATTCAAACCACTTTAGGGCCCTATGATCAATGCCATAACTAGTTAGCTTTCGTAAGAGGATCTTGTGGTCAATAGTGTCAAAAGCCTTTTTTAAGTCTATGAAGATTACACCATTTATAAGACCGTTGTCAATATTGACAGACCAACTGTTAGAAGCTTCAATTAAGGATGTTAGTGTACTATGAAGTGATCTAAACCCAGATTGACAGTTAACTAAGAGATCGTTATCATTCAAATACTTGAAAAATTGGTCGTAAATTATTCTTTCGAACACTTTGGCGACAGCAGGAATAATCGAGATGGGCCGGTAGTTGTTTACATCTTGCCTTTTGCCCTTTTTGAAAATTGGCGTCACTCTAGCTAGTTTCCATTCAGCTGGAACAATACCAGAGGAAATCGATTGATTGAACAAGAATGCCAGGGATGGCGCCACAACACCGGCCGCTATTTTGAGCATCTTGGATGGCAAATTGTCCAGTCCAGTCGATTTCGTAGTTTCTAATTTTACAAGTAGTTTACGGACTTCATTGGAGCTACAACTTTTAAAAGAGAAAGTGGAGTCAGTTGAGATAAGATAGCTTTCTGGAACAGTATCAGCAGTAGGTATATCTCTTGCCAAGTCATGACCAATGTTAGCAAAGTGGCAGTTAAATGCTTCAGCCATTTCAGATGCAGAACTAATTTTCCTGTCCCCGATTACAATATCAGAAATAACGTTTTTCATATGTTTACGAGAGCTCAGCTCATTAACTAGCTGCCAAGTTTTACGGGGATCTTTTCTGCTAACAGCGAGGTTATCGCTAAAGTATTTCCGTTTGGCATACTTAATTGAATTATTAACTTCATTTCTCGCTCTTTTGAAATCATCCCAGCAAGACTGATCTTTAGTTCGTTCCGCCTTCTTTTTCAGGAAGTCCCTTTTACGCATCTTACATATTAACTCATGCGTAATCCACGGGGACTTCTTGTTCCCAATTCGTTTCGATCTCATGGGAGCATGTTTATCGATACAGGTCAGAAACTGATTCTTCCAAAACTCCCACATATCGTTGGGGTGAGAGAATAGACTAATGTCATCCCATTGAATTAGTTCAACGTCCGCTAAGAACTCCTCCATATTGAAATTTTTGAAACTCCGAGTAGTAATAATCTTAACACACCCAGGAATGGTATAGTGTGTTTTGCGAATTAAATAAACAAGGGAGTGGTCGCTAATACCTAAAGGCATTACTCCTGACCTAACTATTTTGTCTGGGGTGTTAGTTATACATAGGTCAATTAGGGACTGAGATTGAGCTGTGACTCTCGTTGGCTCCGTAATCAGTTGACTAAGACCAAAGATCTCACAAACATTGATGAGTTTGGAAGAATTGCTATCTGCGACATCAGGTAACAGGTTTGTATTCATATCCCCGACAAGGTAGAGCTCCCGATTAGAACCATCAATTTTACCGATTAGATCTTCAAAGTCGTTAAATAGGTCAGGAGAAGAATTAGGAGGTTTATACCAGGTGCTGACAAGGAATGGCCGAGAGTGAGGTTTACTTATTTCAACAGTTAAACATTCGAGCCTATCAATCATAAGCTCCTCGCATACTTTAAAATTGAGGTTACTGCGTACGTAGAAGCAAACCCCACCACCTTTACGACCATTAATTTGTCTGTCTCGCCGAACAATTTCATAACCTGGTATATAAACTTCGTGGTCGTTAATTGTATTATCCAATTTCGATTCATTGATGGCGAGAATGTCGATTTTGGAATCTCTCATAAAAACTCTAAGTTCGTCAATATGAGCAGTTAAACTATTAATATTTAAGCAAGCGATAGCTAGGCCTCGATTAAAGAAATTAAACTTACGATTTTCACCGATCAGCACGGGACTCTCGATGACCTCGGACTCCCCAACGGCAAATACCTACTGGCCATTAATATACGAAATAAAATTCTGACTCAAAAGAGAGGTCCCTCTTCTGTTCAAATGTAGGCGACTGCGATTAAGATGCTGGTCAGTGATGTTAAAGTCAGTGATGCAAAGCTGAACAGAGTGGAGAAAAGGCTGCCGCCGCGTTGGGCGGTTTTTTCAATCTGCGTCTTGCTTATCTTGAGATCAGCGCCCTTTTTCTCACTGGCCGCCTTTTTCATTCGGTTAATCTGAGTGTTGGTCAAAAGGAGCTCGTCTCCATGACCGATTTGTTCTGGCTTGACACGCAGTGTTACAGCCGATTTCCCAGTAAAAGCTTTTCGAAGTTTTTGTTTTTGTCCGTCAGTAAGCACAATCTTGTACGGATGGTAAGTCGCCGCCATTATATCAATGTACTTTTTTTAAACAACAACCAGTTCATTTCCAAGCTGTCTCACCACAACCTCTTCTTCGTTCAAGACCGCAGCGTAGATTGTGTAATCTTGAGCATTGGCCGCTTCGTTCAGCCGGTAATGCAGAGTCAAACTCTTGGGGTCGCCGGTGAGACTCTCTTTGGCTGGTCTGAGGTCAAAGTAAAGGATGGGGTTAAGTTTTGAGAAGTTGGCGACTTGCAGCTGGGTGCCTGAGTTGTAGTCTTTTTTTCGGTATCGAAAGTTTATCAGATCATTGAGAATCCGCAGTTTGAAGTCGTCATCATAGTCCAGCTCGGGGTAGAAAAGTCCAGCTCGGGGTAGAAACTGGCCCCATACTGAAGGCGGCAAGTGGACAGTTTTGCTGTGTCGTCTCCATCGAGGTTGAAAGTGTCAAAGAGGTAGGGGTTTTGGGTCAGAGCATTTTGTTTTTGCGTCTGCTGAAAGAAGACGAACACATGTTTGGGGTTTTTGACGCCCGGGGTTATCAACCAAGAGCCCGACGCATCTCTTCGGCTTGAGCTGGGGTGCAGCGTTTCTTTCAAGTAGGTCCATTGCGCCGGTTTCAAGAAATTTTCGTTGACTTGTTTTTGGCCTTCATTTGTCAGTGTCAGCTGCGGGACCCACAATTCAAACTTTCGGACAACGATTCTGCGCCCTGTGCCGTCATTTTGAAAAATCATCTCATCATCGTCCTGCAGCACAATTTCAAACTCAAGCTGCAACGGAGGTAGAAGCCTGTCAGAGAGTTCTTCAAAGAACGAATAGCGGTTGAGAGGAATGATTGTTTCAACCGTTTCGCCTCCGTGTGAAAGCAGCCCGCGCGCGCGGGCGCCAAGGTTTGTTGCGGCTGCGGCCGTTACATTTGTCCCGTCGTTGTCGAGATACCAAAACTGGCTTTTCGCCACACTTCTTGCATAATCATCAGAATAATCCAGCAAGTTTTTGATGAAAAGGACTTTGTGAAGGTTGTCAGCCTCGTAAACAGGCTTGCCAGCAGATTTGACAGTCATGCTTTTTATCAGAGAAAAAGAGCTGTTGATTGGAGCCGATCGTGTGTCGGCAGCAACATTTGCACCGTCTGCGAGGGCTTCAAAGGTGAAATTAGCCCGGAAATAGGCGTTGTACCAGTCATAGATATTGTCCCTGTCTTTCACAAAGAACTTCTTTCCACTCTTTGTTTGGTGCTGATTGTTGCCTGGAAAGGTGAGCGGTGTATCCAAGTTGACCTGGATGTAATTCACCTTTTCGAGAAAGCGCGGTGTCCTGAACATCGTGTATATTAATCGAAAAAATTTAAAGTTGGTTCGCCAAAATTTGAGACAGTTTCAGCATTGCATCGTCTTGCGGCGGTTTTGCCCGGGGTGTGGGTGGCTGGGCCGCGCGGGGTGTGGGTTTTGGCCGTCTCTTTCGTAGTAGTTGTCGAATTTTGTCAGACCCCTTTTCCACCGCCGCCTCACTGACTTTTTTCCCGCTTTCTCAGCCACCCCCTTTACAGCCTTTTTTGCCACATTTGTCGCACCTTTTTTGAACGCTTTTCCGATTGCCATCAGGGTGTCTCGGACCACACCCGAACCTTTGTGTTTGTAGCGATGGCGCCCAGCGCGTTCGTCAAAGAACTTCGTCCACTCGCTTGGGTGATTCATCGTATATACATCAAGCAGAAATTCATTGTTCCTCGATCACGAGGCCCAGCGCCACGTCAATTCCGTTGAGGTCCAAAAGGTTGTTTCGCCCGTCTGTAACCCAAACCCTTATGGAGTCGATCTGAGATTTGTTCACAGGGTGCCACTCGAGACGATAGGGCTCTTCATTGAAAGGGTAGCTCACCTGACGGCCGATGATAGACAAACTGTACAACACGTCGCTTTCCACATCGTTCGCCGCTCGCGAAATCAAATCGCAGTGAAGAAAAACCCAATCAACGCTCCTTGTTATATCGGGGAGCAGCGCTCCTGTGAAGTTTTTTGCATCTTTCAAAACCTTTTTCTCGTATCCAATCAAACTGGCAAACTCACCTTCAGAGAGATCAAGCTCATAATTTTCGACCATATTGATCACCACCAGGTAGATATTGAAGTCGAAATACAAACTGAAAATGTGCTCTTTTTCTGCGGCATTCGGGTCCACAACCCCCGTCTTAGACTGCAAAAAACGTTCGATGCCTTCATAATCATACATGCCATCAGGGAAAGTCAGAGTCTGCCAGTCTTCGGAATTCTTTCTCCACTTGAGTTTATTGTTTTTGTAAGCTTCTGCAATGTTGTACCAAGAGTAGCTCATGGTGATCAGTTTGTTCAACGCGGCTTTGTAGTTTTTCGCTTTTTCTAGCCGGATCGGTGGGTGGAAGTTGATTGTGAAATCATGGGTCTTTTGTTTTTCGCCGATTCCGTATTGCCGCCTTGCAAGGTTCGAGTCAAGCAAAAGGTTGAGTGTCATGATGCTATCATTGTAAATTTTTTGTCGCTGGTATTCGTTTATTGCGCCGTGTTTGGTAAGCAGCTGAAGCAAATTCAACAACTTGTTTGCGGAGTTTTGTTGACGTGTTGCCGGCTCTGATCGAGCCTAGACGCACGTATAGCTGTTCGATCAGTCCATCACCATCAGGCGCGCCCACCCCGCTGCCTTCCGTCTCCCATGAGGTATCATCCAACGAGGCCGGGGTCGGAAGCTGGCCTCTTCGCATAAGAATCTCGTCTCTCATTTTTTTGAGATCGTTTATTGATTTGCCTTGAAACTTACCACTCTTCACCCTATATTCAGGGTTGTCGCCGAATTTTGTGATAAGTTGTTTGGCTGTCCCCAAATCAGTTGATTCGCTGGAGCTTTTGAGAAAGCTTGTAGCCTTCGGCGTCGCCCACGTTTTGCGTTTTTCTTCTCCCAGCGGTGGTGACACAGCGGCATCTTCAAAACTGTCTTCCTCTTCTGGTGGTGGTGGTGTTGGTGGTGGTGTTGGCGCCGGTGTTGGTGGTGGCGTTTCAGCATCTGGTCTAAAATCCTCAGCAAACGGATTGAGTCTGTCAAACTCATCCATTCCGTAGTCGAGCTCTTCAGCCGGTTCTGGTTCCGGGTCTTTCGTCGCCGCTTTATCCAGCCGTTTTGTGATTGGTTTGAAAAGCTCTTCCCCCGAAAGCTGGCCAAACTCTTTGTTTATTTTGTTCATTTTGAATTTCTGACGAATTCCTTGCTCTTGTTCTTCGAGCTCCCCCTTTTCTTCCGCGAGTTGATTCCACTTCTTCATAGACATGTTAATTGGGGGTGTAATATATAAAGAAAACGAAAATTCCGAATTACGACCCCGAATTTTCTACAGCAAACTTCTACAAGCAAGGAGATCCCAGCATGCCCGCGGATTTTTTTCGGATGTTGATCTGCGGGCCGAGCAATTCTGGAAAAACAAACATCCTACTGCACATGCTTTACGAGTTGCTCGTTTTTGACAAAGTTTATCTCTTTTCGAAAAACCTCCACCAAAACAAGTATCAGGCTCTCTTGCAAGACTTTGCCGCAAATGTTGACCCCCTCGTTGGATATCAGGCCATCGAAGCGCCCGGTGATGAAATCCTTTCGCTTGAAGAGCTTCCGATGGACAACCAATAGGTCGCCGTCTTTGATGACCTGGTTTGTGAAAGCAACCAGAACAGCATCATCAACTATTTCATCAACGGCCGGCACAGAAAATGCAGCGTCATCTATCTCACTCAGACCTACTACAAGGTGCCCAAAAACATCCAAGACAACTGCAGCCACTTTTGCGTTTTCAATTTCCTTCCGAGAGAAAACAAGAGAATCGCCGACGAGCTGGGCGTCGATCACAACCTGCTGAACCGCGCCACAAACAAAAAATACTCCTTCTTCTATTACGACAAACCGCAGAAATTGGTGAAAAAGAATTTCGATGAAGATATATAATGGGTTACATTAACAGCGCGCTTGGTGGCGAAACCTCTGGGGCATCCACAGGCACGCAAGGCCCGCAAGGCCCACAAGTCCCGCAAGGTCCGCAAGGCCCGCAAGGTCTGCAAGGTTCGATAGGCCTGCAAGGCCCACAAGGTCTGCAAGGCCTCCAAGGAGAAAAGGGGGTCGGTTTCAAATTGGCCCCTGATAACAATTTCGATCTTAACGATAAGAAGATATTGAATCTGGACGTGCTGGCTGATTACAAAACTGATGATCCGTATGAGTACAGAGTCAAAGATCTCAAAAGCGCCGTCAACAAAGAGTATCTCAACGAGAATTTTTTGAAAAAAGACGCCAAGGGCAACTATTTCCATTTACAAGGAAATGTGATAAAAAACAGCGAGCCTTACTATGAAGATTTATATGATGACAATGACCTTGTCAGTAAAAAATATGTTGATGTTCAAAACGCCAAGCAAAACACTGCCATCGGCGATAAGGCAAACATAGCCGATGTATTTTATCATGACGGTTCTGGAAATTTAGATATGAAAGATCATACAATCACTGGGATCAGAAGTTCATCACAAGACAATTCAGCAGTAACACTTGGGGCTGCAAAAAGCTTTTTTCTTCCTCGTGATGGCAGTAGACAGATGTCTGGAAATCTCAATATGGGGGGTAATTCTCTCATGAACATCAGGCCCTTTGTGGAAGATGACAACATTAACCAATCTGGTCAAGCGATTGATTTCAGTTTTTTCCATGCACAGAGAGGAGAACTGAAACAGCTCATTAACAGCTCTTCGGCCGATAATTTACCACTGAACGGTTCGGATCCAATGACCGGTAACCTCAATATGGGCAACAACAAAATAACCAACTTACATACTGATGCCAACGACGTTTTCTCCGCTGCCAACGTCAGACACGTAAGTCAAGCCAAGGCGTATGTGGTTGCAACGCTGACTGGTAGTTTCAACAAAAAGATAAATGAGTCACATATCAGCAGCTCAACTGACAAAAAAGATTTTTTCCGGTACATTATGGAAGATGTTGATGAGTCAACAAGCGAAAGTAACATCATCGTTGATGGTATCATTGACTTTCCTTCTTCACCTCATGATGTAAACAAAAAGGTCTACAGCTTCAGAATGGGAAAGGGAGCATCAAACGTGTATTCTTCTCGACTGGGTTTCAACATGTATAAACTCCCTCAGGGTGAGTACACTTTGGCGGTTGAATTTTTCCCTCCATACGCAGATGAGGCGACAGTGTCTGTTGTTTCTACGTCATTGAATATCGGCCAACAATCAAGCAGGCGGTTTCCCGAATACACCCGATCCATCGTTCACATGCATAAGTGGGATATAACTCCTCCCGAACGCATCTACGTCGACATGAGATGCCGTGGCATTACACAAAGCCCCGCTCAGGGGCGCGACTATTTGATTGTTTATGGGGTCATGGGAAGACAGAATGATGTAAGCCCGGATGTTTATGACTCGGTGTATGTTGTAGAGAAGGGCAAAATGGTAGTGCAAACAGACTTGTCTTTAAACTCCCACCACATAAGAGGTGTGTCTGTAGACGAAAACGACAAAACGTCCGCAGTCAGCCTAGCATATCTTGAAGGTGGGGTGCTGAAAAAATCCGTGATAAAGCTTATCACGACCTGTTCGTATCTTTCATCGATTTCCGCCTGCCAGACACCTACGGCCTCGTCAAAATGGGCAATGATTATTATCTGAATGCCAAAGTTGAAAAAGCCGGGGCGGCTGACCCAAATGAAAACCAGTTTCGTTTCTTTGCTTATGAAGGAAAAAGAGGTTTGCGCCTCAGCACGTCTTTATCTGTGAGGTACCCTTCTGCGCAGCCCCTCGGGACGCAATTCGTTTTTGTCGGTTATTTTAGTGACAATATGTTTTTTTCGTTTCAGCCAGGCGTCAAGGCTTATCACCATCACAGTTGCTTCTCCCTATCTAAAGGTTCAAGATAGCGACCGTCCTTCAAACGAGTCTGAAAAAAGTCACGTTTTGGCGAATTTTCTGAACAAGAAAGTGATTTTCACAGTTAGTTTCGAAAGGCTTCGGGTCTTATGCGAACTGATGAATATCGACGACAAACGATCACACCGCTTCAACTTCACGCCCCCAAATTTCCGGTTGACAACTGTTTCCTTCTCTCCACCAAATCAAGGGTCTTTCATGTTCGAGTTCTTTGGCTTGAATAAAGGAGACGATGATGACCTCTTGCAGAAATTTTTCTTACAAGAAATTAATCGCAATTGATATATATGGCTGTCGACACAAGGCGAAACATTTTTTATTTCAACCACATCGATACGACCCTTTCACAGGGCACGATTGAAATGCTGAAAAACCTTTACGCCTATTACCACAAGAAACATTACGGCTACGAAAAACTGTACCGCAGCTTTCAAAGAAAAAACCTGCTTTGCAATATTGTGGCGGGCAAGGCTATCATAAGCTCAGCGGTTGCCGGGGCCATCACTTTGAACACTATCGTGTTCGCTTCTTTGACTGGTTTGGGCCTCGTCGTGAAAGCGGTGGCTAGCTTCAAGAAATACGACAAAAAAAGCGAGAAAGCCAACTTCGCCAGGGTTGAGTACAAAAAAATCATTGACGCGATTCGGTTTTACCTCAGAGGCGAACCTTTCAACGAAAAAGCCTTCCTTGACAAACTGAAGATGGTGGATGACTTCATCAGCGACCACTGCATGGAAATACCTACAAAATTGGAAACAAAATACAACAAACGCTTCACCCCCGTGTGATTTCCGTCCACCACTTTTCAAACCTTTCTTTCGCGCAACGTCTGGTTTTTGAAGTTTTTGGAAGGTGGGGGGAAAGGCGCTCAAGGATTTTTTCTTTTCGAGGCCAGTCTTCAGAAGAAACAGCTTGAAAGAAATTGTACAGAAAACAGACATAGTTGATCGACTTGCCGTCGACGCGCCTGAATTGATTGATGCGGTTTGCCAGCAAATGATACCGCGCCGGGGCACACACTTCTCTCCCGTCCAATATGCCTGTATTGACGTCTTCCAAGATTTGGCATTTTTTGAGAAACTCGTGCAAATGAGCGTCAAATCTGGTATTAGGTGTGGGCTCCTGTTGGAACCGAGCTGGGCTTCGTCAAATGCTACACCAAACAGCTTCTTTGTCATTCCACACGATTGGCAGACAAGTTCAGAGGTTTCATATACGACCATCTCCTTATTGCAATCCAAGCAGATTTTCCATTGCGCGGCCATCTTTGCGCTATATATATACCGGTTTAAATGGAAAAACGCCTAGCAAGTCAATACTACAGCCCCAAAGGTTATTGGAAAGGCATCTCTGCCATCAAAAAATTGGCAGAAGCTGCGACAGTTCCAGAAGATGTTGCCAAACAGTGGCTCTTCAAGCAAGCTCTTTGGCAGATCTACCTCCCCGCGCCGCGTTACGTGCCCCGACCAAAATTTGACGTACCAACGCCCAACGCGGTCCACCAAGCAGACCTTCTTTTTCTGCCACATGATAAGCCGCCTCGTAGCCGCAAAATTTACAAATATGCGCTGACCGTTGTTGACGTCGCTAGCCGTTACAAAGAAGCTGAGCCTCTGACTTCGAAAGACTCTGCCGAGGTTGCGAAGGCTTTCCAGTCGATTTACAGACGCGGCCCTTTGACTTGGCCTCAGATGCTGCAGGTTGACCCTGGCCGCGAGTTCATGGGAAGCGTGACCAAAGAAATGGAAAAACACAAAACTTACATCCGTCGCGGCCACACTGAAATTCACAGAGATCAAGCAATTGTCGAGCGTTTCAATCGCACGCTTGCCGAGCGCCTGTTTGGCCATCAATACGCCATGGAGATGCTTCTGCCTGAGGGAAAACGTTCAACTGAGTGGGTGAAAAGACTTCCCGATGTTGTCAGCGCTCTGAACAATGAGGTGACTCGCTTGACTGGCAAAATGCCCGCTGCTGCAATCAAAGAAAAAAATGTTGTAGCAAAGCCCTCTACCCCTTACACAAGACCTGTTGGTGTGAACGAAAAAAAACTTCCGCCGCTCATCAATGTTAGATATTTGTACCAGCCGGGCGAACTTGAGGGCGGCACCAAAAGGGCCACTGATCCAATCTGGTCTTTGAAAGTCTACCAGGTTGTTAAAAATAGTACCAGGCCAGATTCGCCGGTTGTCTATTATTTGTCTGACGGGCCCAAGCGCGGCTTCGTTCGTGAAGAGCTGTTGGTTGTGCCGCCTAACACTCAGTTGCCACCTATGTGAAACTCGATCGGCTCTGTGTGAATGCCATCTGGTAACACCCACCGTTTGTCATAATAAGCGCTCAGACCCAGCTTTCGCTGCTCATATGTTACCATCTGCTTGCCAACCATACGAAACCCCCGGTTTTTTGCTCTATCAATACTGCCATTGAGCGCTGCTTCAAAACGCTGCCAGGTAATTTCGTTTTGACGTTTTTCGTTTTGACATGCCTTTTGTGCTAAACTTCTTTTTTTCGCTGTTTACAAAGTAACATTTTGAGCATAGCGCTATCATTCCGCTGCCTTCAGATTCAAGTTTGAACAGGCCAGGCGTGCGCTCGCTCCACTTGTTCCATGACAGCCACTGCTTCTTTGCCGCCTCAAATTCTGCACGCAGCTCTGGGCGAATGATGTCTTCCAACTTATCGCCAGATATCGCCATGTAGTTGCTGTCCGTGTCCATCTGTATCAGCTCAAAGTCGCGGCGATCAATATACCTGTCCAAGAAGTCATAGTAAAATTCGTGCATCCTGAGCTTTGCCAACTGATACACCGCAATGCCTATCTGAAATGGGCGTCTGATAACGATGCGTGGCTTTCGGCTTTCCAGCTCATAGGCGCTCCCTATTTCATCCAGGTCTTCGAAAAACGTGCTTCTCATCGTCCTGTCTACCAGTTTCTCATCCTTCGTGTAAATCACGCTAGTCTGTCTTTCCAGCGCCTCGATCATTTTGCCGTAACTGCTGTTGCCCAACAGCTTGAAGATATTAGCCAACAGCGCTTTGCTCTTGTCCACGTCTCCGGTCCTCCGCGCCTCTGTCACTTCATCTACAAACCACTTCAGCGCTTTCGTCGCCTGATAATCTATGGTGCGGTAAACCGCCGTGATTTTCGCTCCATGGCCGACATACCACTGCAACAACGGGGCATACAGCAGCAGCTTTTGAGCAGAGAGAGCCCCAACCAGCTTCTTTCCCTCGCCCCTCTTCCGGCCGGTACGAGCCATGTAATCCTTCATTTGCTGGGGCACTGCTTCATCGGGGATCCGTTTAGTGAAGAAAAACGGCGGCATTTCTTCAAACGTCATCCACAGCTTTTGTGGGATCTCGATGTCTACTTCCGCGAAGCCAAACCAAGTCCCCTCTTTCAAGCGACTGATTAACTTGACCGCTTGATATCTGGGATTTTTGTAGCTCACAACTTTCTCTTTTCCGCATGGCATTTCTCTCAGCATTGTTGATGGATAAAGCGCGTTAGCGTCGTAGCCAATGATGCGTTTGCATATTTTCGTTGTTTTGAATCTGTGAGGCCTGATTTGTGTCACACCTGCTTCGTGGTAGCGTTTAAACACGATACTCGGCCCCCCCACCATTGCGTTTTTTAGCATGCCATATGCTTCTTCGCAAGGGCTGTAAAGATCGGCGCCTCGCTCGATCGTGCCGCGCAACAAGTAATGGAGACTGACTCCTGGAAGGCTGACGGCGTCTTTCAAGATGTCTATTCCTTTTCCAGTGTAAAAATCTCTCATTTTGTCCAGAGCCTCTAAGCCTGGCGCTACGTCAAGGTTGTTGTAGTAGCACAGCCAGTCCGCAAAAGTTTGCATTTTCTTTTCTTTGAAGATCTTCTTGCATTCTTTAAACTCCGAGAGCTTCAGAACAAAGCCGCTCTTCAGCTTTGAATACCACTCGGGGTAATCTGGCAGCCCGGTGTAATTCAGCTTTTCAGGTGTGTCAAACCACTCGTAAGGCAGCCATGACTTTTGAGTAGAGCATCCGTAAGCTTTCACCCACGCCTCGTAACTTGTCCCTGGACCAAGATAATTGATGATGTCTAAGAAGAGAAAATGGTCTGTCTTCATGAACATCGTGGTGTTCGCTTTTTTTGCCACCTTGACCCTGCTTGCAGTGTCGGCCAGCAACTCCGCAAAATGTTCTTTGATGAGGTTCAGGTCGTAGCGGCCACAGTTGAAACCAAGCACCGACACCTGATCACACTATTCTGTTATTGCTCTGCGTCGCTTACGTGTTAACAGAAACGCGTCTTTTGGCATGAACTCTCGCCTCACTTCCTCGCGGATTTTTCCCCCGCGCCTCTTCAGCTCTTCCATAAACTTCCTGATCAGCTCTTTTGTGTCTGGATCACAAATATGAGTGGGCTCGCGCTCGAGAGTGTCGCCAATGCTCACCGAAATAGGGACGTGCACGTTCTCGTAAGTCAGATAATCAGTCGCTTCTTTTCTCCTCGTGCTGTCTTGAAACGCCTCAAAATCATAAAAAATCGCGTGCGGGTACGTTTTTGTCTGTTTTTCTGGGTTTGTTTCTTTCGTTTTTATGTCGTCGCATTCCCATTTTTCTATCACACAGTATCCCGCCATCCTCAATGCAATTGTTCTTTCCACTGTTGCCGTGTACAATTCTTCTCTAGTTTTCCCGTGGGCTATTCTGGTGCCCCTGTCGGCAAAACAACGCCGGCATCCATGCCACCAACAGCCGTGATACTGAAAGACTGTTCCCGATTTCGGGTCATAGCCGTCAACCGGAGCTCCCAGTTTCCACCGCTCACCACCATGCCCGCACAAGGCGTGATGTATATGTATGCCCTGCCGCTTGCCCGTTTTCGCAAGCCAGCTTATTGCTGATTGTGATGCCTGCCCCTTGTCATAAAAAGTTCTCTCATACGCTGTCGGTGGCGGTTCAACCTTCTCATTTGGGCAATCGATTATTGTTCTTCCTTGTGAGCATGTTTTAGTGTGTCTTTGGAGGTGGCAAGCTTTTGTAAAGCGGCTCCGACAATCATTGCAAACATAAGTTTTTGCCAGTTTAGTGATATCTTTTATCAAAAATGCATGGCCTTCGTGAATTCCAATTGTCATGATGTTTTTCAGCTTGTCAGAAGGGTTCTTTCTGAGATGCCAGTAGATTTCACCATTTTGTTGCCTCTCGGGCTCGTACACCCTGATTCCTATCCATTCCCGAAGTTGTTTTCCTTTATTCAGATACTGCTCTACCTTTTCAAGTTCGCCAAGACATGTTCTTGGCACATAAATATATGACTTAAAGAAGCCTCTCGCTAACCACCTCGCTAATTGCGTGCAACGATCAATACGGGCTCCACGATAAACAGCAATGCAGCGCCAAACACACAAGTTATCTGCAAAAGTATCCAGTGAAACCATTTGATGCCCGCCTCGAGCAAGATTTCGCAGCCAGTTGGGCAATGGCCCAGTGCCTAACATGGGTTGGTTGTCAAGCACGGCTTTTACCTCAATGTTTGAAAATTTCACAAAAGTCCATTTTGTGTTTGGGCGCTCGATGTTGTCTAGATTCAATCTCTTATTTTCTTCTTCATTCATCCATCTTTCGGCTTCTGCAAAATTATTTATCCAGGGCGAGCCTTTTTGCTGTTTATAAAAAACCATTCTAAGGCCCGTTTTATTGTTAACAAGAACATATGCATAGTTATAACGGATGTAAAAAGCTCGATTAATATTTTCCCTTAATTTTGCAATTACTCCTGCTGTCTGATTTGCTCTCAACCTTTTGTCAAAAATCCATTTAATAAAACGGCGCCCTCTCCCGTTTTCTCTCCCCTCTTCTTCACCCTCCCGTCTGACATACATCTCGACTATCTCATTCTGAAAATCAATCACCGGAGGCCTCCTTCCTTGAAGGGTTTGTGCGCTCTTGATAAATTTGTTTTTGTGACGTGATACGTACATCGCTCTTATAAATATGGTGTCTTTTTCTAATTAAGATTTCGCTTTGCAATCAAGTGGCTTAACCTCGAGTAGTAAGGGAAGGGTTTGACGAATACTACTTTTACCTGTGGGTCTTAAATCGCTGAAATAACGTTTTCAACGACGGGGCGAAGCGAGCTGAGTCCCGTCGTTGAAAGCGTTATTTCAGCGATTTAAGACCCACAGGTAAAAGTGGTATTCGTCAAACCCTTCCCTTACTACTCGAACTGTCCTTGGCAAATTTGCAGTTGTTTATGCGCGTGCCCGCTTTTTCAATATTTTCAAGTTTTTAAAGTCAAGAAACCTTAAAAGTGCTTCTTTTAGTCTTCTCAGGAATTTAATTACCCATTTACATCTAAAATTCCTTCCAAAACTTCGGAAAAACTATAAAAACATCGCATTTCGTGGACGACCGGCGGTCAACTGTACTCTAATGGCTGATAGTATACGAGTAGCTCAGCCAATCAGATGGCAGCATTTGCATTAGTATACTAGTAGAATTCTACTAATGTCCGATAGTGCAATGGCTTAGCCAATCAGATTACAGCATTTGCATTAGTATACCAGTAGAATTCTACTAAAACTCGATAGAAACACAGTACATGTTTACTATTTCTTAAATGGAGAACACGTTATTGAAAATATTCCGCAGCTATTTTTATATTTGTAAGCTGATTTGTCGTAACCTCTGCTTCTCGGTTCGTTTCTCCGTCTTTTCCTTCCCCTCACCCAGCTTCTTCTCCACCCAATACGTCCAAACTTCAATGACCCTTGTAGCGATAAAATGCAATAAAGCATATTATAATCACACACACTTCACACTTTTATTTCTTTTCTTATAAAAAAAGTTAAGGTAAGGTTGACCCGCAGATAGCAAATTTGCTAATCGAGGCGGGTCAATCATCAATAAACTTTAGTTACAATATATAAGGAGAGTTAAAAACTAAATAGTTGGACATTGTCAAATTATAGAGAGAAGCATAACTGGTAAATACAATAGAGTACAATAAAGTATAGAAGTAAATTAAATAGTAAATAGAGAGAAGCATAATCAACAGTAAAAGCGTTTAAAATCAGCATAAATTATGTCGTGCTTTAGATTCTAGATCTACATTTCATACGCTTACAGTACTATATTTTAGCCTGCTTCATCTGCACATGACACATACCTCTTTCCGATGTTTCTGTGAAAAACTAATCTAAAGAAATGGCTTTGTTCGTCCCTTGTTCTTCCCAGAAATGTTGTTTGAACAAGAAAAAGCTCTTTTTTTACCAGTCACGGATGGAGATAAAAACTATACACAATAGATATTCCCAAAGCAATCGTTTCGAAGAGTTAATTCTAAATTACCACACGTGTGTAATAGACGTCCTATAAGATCGTCTCGCAGTTTTTGCCTTTCTGTAGGAGTCTGTTTCTTTAAGCAAACTTTGAACACAATTAACTTCATAGTTGAAGGCTATACGATTTGACCTCCGTCGGTAAGTTTTTCTTGACAAATTATTAACAATGTTCAGTTTTTTGTTCGACTTCCAACAACTAATAATAATAATAATAAGAAGAACTTTATTTAACGAGGGTGAAGCACATTGATTACTAAGAAATTTAAAGAAAACGCTAAACACTATTAAGTTTCAAAAACATGTTTCGACAGAACCGGCTGTCGTCTTCAGTTGATTGATTTACAAAGCATTAGAAGTAGAATTGAAAATAACTAGAAAAATGCTAATCGTGACAACAAAATTAAATAACGCAGAGCGTGAAGGTGTGGGATTATGAGGATGTTTCTAGATTTACATAACCCTAGTGTCATATTTAGCCACCACATTTTTAGCCATGACTTGATTATGAATTATATTCAGTCGCACACACCGGATCCAGCTAGACAGTTCGGTATCTGTATAATTAATGCATAATTCTGAGAAAAACCTTTTAACCTTTCTAGGAATAGAGTCTAATGCGGTGACATCCAAACTCAATGAAGCTGATTGGCGAAAGATTGTCGTGACCGGTAAATTGAGTAATCCTATTGGTTCGCTCCCTGTATAACTATAGAATAAGTTAGTAAGTAAGTGAGCTAATTCTCCTTCGTCCAAGCTTTTTCTTCTTTGCATTCTCATCTCCGTCGGTGAGTTTTCTTTATAAATTAATAGCAATATTCAGTTTTTGCTAGACTTCTAACAACGAAGTTTCAAAGAAATGTTTCGACTAAACCGGCTGTCATCTTCAGTTGATAGATTTATGTACAAAGCCTTGGAAGTAGAATTTATAATAAGTAAATGTAATTGTGAGAACAAAATGACGCAAAGCGTGAAATTTGTGAGAATTAGAAGGCTAGTTCTAGATTTACATGGCGTAATTGTTGATGCAAAGAGGGTTGTTCTCTTTGATTATGAATAGCCTCTTTTATCTTAAGTTGGAAACTACTGGAAGCGTGTTCCAAAACTTGGAAAACAATCTGCTGAAAATAAGATACGACAATGTTCAGAATTCTTGAATTGCCTGCTACTATCAAGACCCTTTGGAAAGTAAGAAATTCGGAAGAAATAATTCGGCGGTTTTCCAACTTGTCGATAGTCATACTCATGTAGCGGTATTATTTCGCGGCGATGTTGTGCAATGTTGTGTGTTTAATACACACATGTAAAAATGCTATTGCTCACGCAGGCGATGAGATTTAGTACGGATCATTTCAGTCCAGAAATCTCGAATTCAAGCCTTCCCTTTTTTGAACTGCGAATTCCTTGAAGAGATCCTTTTTTTCTTGAAAATTGATTTTAAGGAAAACGAAAGAAAACGCTCGTAGTTATTCAATTGAATCACCCAGCATCGTGTCTTCAAATCATTGTTATCTATGGATGGATTGAGTCATTTCTGACTACTTTTGGTCCATCGGGAAGACCAAGCGAGAAAAAAAGCGCTGCTATACATTCGGGAACACAGGCAGTACTACTGTATATCAACAACTGCGTTATTATAGTGTTAAGACAACCTTTATTGATATGTTTTGTATTGTCTTCACTATAAACAAAATTCCTTTTAATAAAGGGCAATCAGTGTTATTGAGAGTAGTAGAAAGCCATTGATTGCTACAACCATTGCTTACTCTACAATGAGAGCGTTTTGAATTTATCTTTTTATTTAAAAGTGTTATTTTAAATGTTAATCGCAGCACTGTGTAAAACTAGACGCATTAGGTTTGAGGGTTTTAAAACCAATACAACTCGTGCTTTAAGTCACAGATGAGTTATTTATGTCTCGTTCTAGAATTGCTGGACTAGCAAGGACGTTTATGCCTTTGCAGTTTTGTCCAAGACACCCCGTTATTTAACATTGAAGGAAAACACCTGGAGAAACAAAATAACAGGTCAGCCGCACGATAGAATGTAAACACTACTTTACGCTGGGAGCGTTTCTGGGAATTGATTGGGAAACTGAATCAAATTCATTATAAAGTAAATGCTATGTAGAAGTGAGGAGTAATAAAGACTACATGTTATATTGAGATTGTGTATCCCGTCTGTTCGAAATAACGGTTAAATTCCATTGTTTTGCCCACGGTATTTTTAAATTGCTTCCTTAATATGTGCTTGTGTCAGGCACTCATCCAAAATTCTGATGCTATTGAAAGTAAACAAACGTTAAAAAGAATAATAATAAACTGACTTATATTCCTACGAGCCGAAACATTCGTTGTAAATGTTCATGAAAATTAGAAGAAAATATATTTCAAGTCATGTCTTCAACTCTTACAGTAGTGTTAGCTCTAAGAATTGGAATGACTACCGATACAAAAAAACGGATTAGTTTGCCTGCCAGTTTTCAAAGTTGAGCCTATGCTGGAACCTAAGTTGCTTTCTGACGACGCTTTGAAAAGGGATGCCTATAACGGTTGCATTGTGACGCGATGCAAACTGATTCATAAGCGTAAAGGAGAGTGCAAAATCGATTGTTGCATTATCTCTGCAAATGCTGCCGAAGTTGAAAAGATATACAACATCTCTCTTATAGCATACACTGTGGCCCTGCTGTCATAGAAATTAACAGAAGACGACTTTGTCTAAAGACGCTTCTATTTGACAACTCATTAAAGTAAAATTGAAATATGTAACATGTTTGTAATTTATGAGGAACAAAACAGTTCTGACTGTACATGTATTTCGATAGCATTTCTTCGCTCAGAGCTTTACAGTGAATGCGCAAGTGGTCGGACTCGCCAGCATTGAAAACACATGCAGGGTGTGCGAAAACTGTGTAAGATCCTGAATTAAGTTGCTCGACCTGCTCCACGAGTCCAGTCCCAGGGGTCCAGTCCAGTCCAAAGAAAAATATTCTCTACTATTGTTAGAGACGTTTTCCGAGAAAAATATTTTTTGTCTATCGACAATAAACATGAATCACCAGATCTCGTTCCTTGAAACCCTTGATTCCTAGAAAGAGACACTTTGATTCTGACAAATGCTTTCTGAGAACGGTGTATTTGTCGGATAAGTAATGTTGAGTTAATTCAAAGAAAAAGCACTAAGGGAACATTAACCTCCCTACCGAGGGAACTTTACCAAACCATTTATATGAGAAACGTTGTACCTCCTACTCTCCGAGTCAAAGTTGCCTAGGTGTAATTTCTTATAATCGTTATTAAATACTCAAAATTCTCTGCCATCCCTCTTTCTCTGAGTTTCCTTCGACCAGTGAATCACTGTGGGTTGGTTTATTTTCATTAATTACGTGCCACTCGACATGTTATGAATTGTTCTGGATACACGGCATACCAAGGTGTTTATATAAGAAAGCGTTGTCTCGTCCCAGTTCAGGATTACCGTACTTGCCAATACAAAATAATTCGCTCTCTCGAGTTTTCGCAGTTTCCGAAACAACTCAGGCAGAGTCATATAAACGATTGCGTATTAGTCTCATTTGTTTTCTACTCCTTCGTTTCCGATTCGATTTTCGAGATGGAACAGCATTAGTTAGGGATCTGCCATTATTTTTTGACGGGGGGGGAGGGGTGTTGGACAATTTCCGGGAAAAAAATCCTGCACGGTAAAAACGGCTGAAAAAAATCTAACAACTGCTTTTTACTATCCAGGCCCAGCCCAAGCTATTGCCCACCAAAAAAATAATGCACAACCTGAAGGTGAGAAAAATATTCATTCGCCAAAAAATTACCCACCCGCCCAGCCCTCTCAAAAAAAAATAATGGTCCGTCTCTCACGATTCTCAGAAGAAAGAACTTCTTTCCAAGAACCGAGTGTCGCAGAACAGAGAGACAAACAGACGCCCGCAAACAAACAGACGGTTGCAAAAAGTGACAGTGGTCAAGTCTTCCATTTTCATTGGCTCGCTATAAATAAGAGCTGTATAATACGTGATCGAACTCATAGCAGCTGTTAAACCACGCTTTATCGTTTCAAGAAACAGAGGAGGGTTTACAGGGAGTGACTGCTTTTTAACATGAAATCGCTTTTTGGTCTCGCTGTTCTTCTTTGCATCTCTGTCGGTAAGTTCCAGATATCATGCTATGTCACTGAGTCACAGAGTCCGAATCATGGTAGGAACTAAATTTGGGGTTAGCAAAAATTGGGATGGTATAAACGAGAAGGTAAATGGAAGCTGTTGCAATCTTTATAGCGCAAGTGTATACTCTGGTTATCACACATACCAACTGCAGTCAAGATACCATGTGTGGTCCTCCTAATAGAGAGAAATTTATGTGGAAAATTTAAACATTTCACTACCAACCGATAAAAAGTGCCGTATTTCAGCCCTCGTCAGTGTATTCGAGCCAGGGCGTATCAATTTCGTATCTGTTTCAACAACAAGCCAGCAACAACTGTATTTCGGTGGATCGACAGTTTGTACTCAAGCTACAAAGAAATGTTACAATCATCAGTGGTGTACCAGACGCAACTGGGAATTAAGGGAATTAATGCCTTTTGGCATTTAACATATTGTGCATAATTTCTTACGGCAGTTGCTATGTTCATAAAATATTATTGCGAAAATGCATTGGATTGTTAAAGATACGAAAATTATATAAAAAAGGGCAGTACATGTTGCCTAGAAGTGTAGCGTTCTATAGCAAGTCTATAGCGGATTGAAATGCTTGGTAATGTATAAACGATAACGTTTCATAAGACACATTCAGCGAAAGGATTGCAACTGGAACGACTTAACGCCCAAAATTGTATTTGTCGTGGAAGCGCAAGAAAATACTAACTTTGATATTTACCTACCGAGCACCTGTTAAATATAATTATATTCTGCAGCTGCACGTTGTTCGTTGTTGGCTACCGCTTTCATTGGCATTGTTCAAAAATAACAAACCCAACACCCGGAGTGATAAAACGAAACATCTCTCATCGAATGTTTTAGCGCACTCGACTATCAAACAACAGCTCCAATTGCCTGTCTTGTTTGTGTGTTCTCTATAGGTCTTTAGCAGAAAGATGCATGTTTCCGCGCATAAGTTTTTATCTTCTGTTGCAGCCTTGACTGACCTCGCTTGGGTTCTTTTAGCCATTGATATTTATTATTATTAAATTCTAAACCTCGGATAATGCAATTCTAGCTTTCTGATTGGTTCACTAGATCTCGGTTACCAGCCATTATACCTGCGTTTCACCTTATATGGAAATGAATGCGGCAAATGTCGCTCAGCATAAAATTTTAAGCATTTCGTTTTGGCGCCCGGAAGTCACATCACTTTCCCGTCGTTTCTTAGACTTAAATAAAATTTAGCAAAACCGAAGGTTGAGAATTTAATAAAACAATTATTCCATTCGCGCTTGTTGGATATGAGATTGGTTATAGCCAACTCGGCCCTACGGGCCTCGTTGGCTATTTACCATCTCATATCCAACGCGCGCTCATGGAATAATTGTTAATTATAGTTTTCAGTCTTGTTCTGGGAAGGGTGCAGGGAAACTACCGTCTAATTAATTTTTTTTTCTTAAAATTTCTTAACCTGTAGTCTTGGAAAACCCTCCAGTTTTTGAATACCATTTAATGGAAGAAGTGAGTTTGTAGTTACTGCGGTGTTTTTCGTTCCGCATCCGTTTGTTGGCTGTTCAACAGAGACAAAATACAGTAAATATGGTCATTTGAAGAGAATTAAAGATTTCTAGAAGCTATTTCTTATTCTGGAGAACCCAAACTACTTTAAAGCTGCTGTAGCAACTCTCGATTAATTTCGGAGTATTTTAAACGCTGGTTTCAGTTGGAAGTAAAACCAAATGTGTTCCTTGCAGGATATGGTTTGAAATGTTACAAATGTGGTAGCACCAAAAGTTGGGATGACTGTGAAGATGTGCAGGAAGAGATGACTTGCCTTGCTGGTTTTGATCGCTGTCTCAAGGGCTACGCACATGTCAAAGGTGATGGCGCATCCGTAGAAGGCTTCGAAAAAGGTTGTTTTACCGCTGAATTGTGCGATAAAACCGAAAAGATCGAGTTGTGTAAGGGAGAAGGCCGAAAATGTGAAATAAATTGTTGCTCTGGGGATCTGTGCAATGCTGCCGCAGTACAACTGGTCAGCATCATCGTTCTTATCGCATGTGCGTTGGTGGCCTTGCTCCACTGAGATGAGTTATGAAACATTGTCAGAAGACGTTTTTGTTTTGTAGGACAACTCAATAATATCGGTTGTCATTAGGACCTTTTGAAAGAATATTCATTACTTTGTTGATGTAAGTTGTTAATTGCACGTCCTCAGTTGTAAGTTAGTTATCTGCATTAAACGACTTGTGTTAGATACTATTATTGATACTTGTCGTAATATTTCTAACCCGCCTCGTATCCCAAGGGAACATATGACAGGCATCTCCCTACTAAAAGGCAAAAAGACCCTGTTAACAAAACATGTCCACCAACCAAGCTCTCGAGCAGTACTGTTAGGAGCTTAAGGTGGCTTGAAACAGTGTCCAGTACTTTCCAAGACTTACAGTTATACAGGTCATTATAACCACTCTGTATCGGTGATGCCAAAATCATGGTATCAAAAAACTGCCCCCAATCATTGGTGAACAAGTTGCTGTAAATTTTGTGACACAATAGGTTTTCATAGCAACAATAAGACCTGCTAAAAACACCCTTAATTTTAGCTTTAAGCGCTTATAACTCAAAAACGAGCTCGGTGACCCCAATTTTTTATAATCGGATTGTAGTAAGCATGATAAGATGAAACTTTTTGCAAAGTTCGAAAAACGTTCTGCGAGGGGGGCTCAGAGCTTAAATTTTCGAAAATATAAGGTGGCTCTGAATGTTTTTTCAATACTCCAATTACTTAGTTTATAAAGTATTTTCGTGCTAAATTTCGTGACATTCTAATGAGTGGTTCTCGAGAAATAGCCGTATTTTTGAGAAATCTATTCCGCATTCAATCGCAAATTTTTTACTTACTACGCATGCGCTGTATTTAACGGTAACAAAGAAAATGTCCCAGAATTACAGCTGGTTCTTTACATCATTAAGTTTTCTAACATAACTTCTAATAAAAGACTGAAACCATCAATGCACTGCGTTTAATTATGAAGAAAAATAACACAAATAGCGCAATCATTGACCAAATAACATGATCGCTGTGTCGACGCCATGTTTGTTGCTGTTGTTTTTGTTCGCGCGAAAATTGTGTTCGGCCGCCTTAAAAGAACTGCGGAATTTTGGCACAGAGGTTCTGGATTTGGACAGGTCTAGCACTTTGAAGTCAAAGCTCGCTACATTGGTTCTTTATAGCAGAACTGGAACCTATTCCTCCGTAGGAAAAAAAGATGGCGGCAGCACATTTTACCAGGGCCACTGGTTCATCAGTTTTTTCTGTCACGTGCTACAGTTGTTACTTACTTAGTGTTTCGAGTTCAATTTGGAATTAATTTGCACTTGTGAGTTTTTCAAAAAGCTGAAATTGCACGAGCCGCTTCGGCGAGTGCAATTTCAGCTTTTTGAAAAACTCACAAGTACAAATTAATTCCAAATTGAACGAGAAAAACGGTATGACTACTTATTAATAATACAAACATGAAAAAATTCGCGCCGAAAAATTGCCAGAAGATGTTCCTTGAAGCCATTTTTTCGCATTCGTTTTTCAGAGTTTCCGTACAACACTTTTGTCACTGCTTTACATGATATCATTGGCCTACAATTTCTCATTTTCTTTCTGCCAATCATTATCCAGAATTACGATGTGTAATTTGCACTGGTGTTACACTTTTTACACCGGTGTTACACTTTTTGCACTGGTGTTACACTTGAACTGCACTGCTCTCAGCCAATCAGAATCGAGTAATTTTTTCATGTGTATTCATGCAAACCTTAGACAACCCATAAAGTACAAGCAAAGCCTTATTTTTGCAATATTTGTCCTTGTGCTAACGACATAACGTATGCTAGGTTTGAAGATGTTAGAACTTTTCTGTACGTTTCTATGAGCGTTGTTAGAGTTTTCGTGCGCTATGAATTATGGGAAAATGTAAGTCGCCATCTTTTTTTTCTACCGTGGATTCCAGGGACCTGAAACCATATCCGTATGTGTGAAAGTTTAGAATCCTGTTACAAAGAAGAGATTGTAACGTCGAACATTTCCCCAGCCTTTCTAAACTTAATTCTACACGCTACTTCCTTTGGCGGAAGTGTAGAATATTGTCACAAAATAGGGATTTTAAAAGACCTTTTCAGTCCTGACCTTGTCATTCTTTACTTGCTGCCACACTTCTTTGTGTGGACGAAGGTTCTTAGAAAAGGCCATATCCCAGTTACCTTGTGCCTAAAAACGAGTCCTCGTGCAAAACCTTTCTATGAAAATGAGTTTCATTTGAATGAAAATGAACATGTAGGCCGCGGAACACATTTTCACATGTTCGGACACAGAGATAAAAGGCAACTTGGAAATTGCCAATTGTATTACTATTTTAGATCTATACAAGGGTCTTTGCGGGATCATGATTAAATCGATTCGGAACTGTGGAGCTAAGTAAACAATGGGGTGCTCAGTTCCGTTATGCCAAACCAACCGGTC
>OZ026595.1:50046696-50064196 GCA_964020085.1 Micromussa lordhowensis | reverse complement strand
GATTAAGCTTGAGAGTGCCAGTGGCAGCCTCTCTAATGTTGAAAACAAGTTGAGACTAGGCTGCCATACCACACAAATGTTTTAAAGTGGTCACTTCTCTTTTAAATTAAAACCTTGATCTGTCCTTGGAGAGTACAGAATATGAAATAAAAAATTGGCTGATAAATTCTAAGCAATCAGTGACCAGCATGCTCATATTCAAGGCCAAATACATATATAGAAAAAAGACAACATGAGGTCCATCACTTTACCTGTATGTCAGGATTCTAAATTGATTTTTGTGTCTAGTTGTGGCTAAGAAATTATAACCTTTTGAAAGGAAACTATTGTAATCCAATGTTTGACCATTACTGACTGTGGACTGGATTCCTATTGTCTTTGCTTCATGCTATAAAGTCAATGGACTCAGGACAGAATAGTCACCATAATTTTTACAGTGTTTGAAAAAAAAAAACTTGAGATGACTATTGTTAAGGTTATTCCCTAGTATTGCATTGCGCATCCCTACTGCACATTACAAAATGGCGGCTTTTTCTTTGTGGCCGGACCTTGCCATAGAGGTAAATCGTCATTTTCTTGAAAACGAGCGTGGTGACCTATCATTTTTTCTGTTGTATTGAATTGAGTAGTAAATTTCTCTATGTAAGGTAAATATGGGCCAATTCTCAGTGTTCAGCAAGAAGCAATCGTCGGAAACGTGAATTTAGCTTGCAATTACGGTGATATTATAAGGATTTATATGGGATAAACATGGTGCTATTGCTCCTCAACGAACATGGGGACCCCTCATTTTTATTTCAAAATTTAAGTTCCTATAATGCAAAGAATCAATAGGCAAGGTTTGACTAAAATCCCAGTGTAGGTTCAATTTCAGTGGAATGACCTTAAGTGCTTATCTGGGGTCTTGATTGCCTTGGCAAATCGGGCTGGACTTTAGGAAAACATCCCCATTACCATTCAGTAATTCTGGGCAACCAGACAAGTAATGATTTCCAACCTGGCCTTGTACCAATATGAGGTACAGTACATGTAGGTACAACACATGCATATGTGCAAAACAGATGGCAACGCAAATAACTCCACGTTACAGAAACAAAACAATTTAGATCAATCTTTAATTGAAATATGTTATCAACATTTATCTTACAGCCTGAAACTGGCGGTCAAGAAATGCATCATAGAATATTACATTAGACAACCTGATATGCTAATAATTTAGAGCAAACTTTTCCAAAACATGAAAGTAAGTAGTTGATATTGGAAGCTGTTTCCTTCTCATAAAGGCAAGCTCATCAAGCATACTCAATGCTACATTGTAGACAGAGTAGTGACAGCATATGAATAGGGGCTGTCTCTTTTCAGACCCTTTTCATTCCACAGCTCCTGGTTACAACACTGGTTATGAATTAATATCCATGGAAATCAGGTCCTAATCAATTGTGTATACTCTGATCCCTGTTGAAAAAAGAATAATTCTTGAAAGAAACATTGACCTAAGTGTACAAGAACTATAAAATAAATATCACAGAAACAACAAAGGAATTGCTTGAATAACTGGATAAATTGTTGTTAATTTTCCTCATAATAAAGAGGCAACTATTCCCTGATTAATGTTAACCTGTAAAAATACAGCAATCTACCAGGCAACAGACATAAAAATAGTATAAACATCAATGCAACTTAACAACTGCAAGGAAAATAAAGCGAGTTAAAAGGATACAAATACTACGAAAAAAACTAGGTTTCCCTTAGTGTTTGGCGATCGTGCTGTCTTATTTACCGCCAAAAAATCCAAAATCTCAAACTTTAGACGAATACATGTATACAGAGATGTGTAGCAGGAAAATGGTAAGAGGTGCGACGTCTTTAAAAAAAGAAACTATAACTATATTCTTGGTTGAAAACTCCATTGGTTCGGAACAAGAAATAATTGATTATACGATTTTACCTGGTAAAATGAAGAAAAGTAGTTACATTTGCTTTTTTAAACCAGGAGATCACCCAGACTGCACGCACAATTTCGCGGGTTCTTCGTCACATTTCATAGCGCGAAAGGCAAATAGTGGCAAAAATTAAACAACTTCAGCATCGTATAATTCACTAACCAGAGGGGCGCTTGGGGGCGCCTGATCATTTCTATTAGTAAATTAACTTACTTTGGGATGGATATTAATTTTGAAGTCTGACAAGTTTGGTGGCGCGTGTCCCCGCTTAGCGGGATTGCTCATGCCAAACGGACGCCAAAGCAAATGAAAAAATCGGTCTCGATTGAAAACCAGCAAAAATACTTGAATACGCAAGTGTCTGAAACACGCAAACTTGCGAATTTGTAGCCACGTGGACCAGCGAAACATCACACAGATAACCATGTTTACTTCCGGTTTTTCGTTACTGCTACTGAAAATACTACGTTTTCAAACATAAATATCTCGAAAACGATCGCGGGGGCGACCGGGGGCGACCGTTCCTATTGAAAGTTTAATAAATACGCTACAAGGAAATGCAAAAATTGGACGCAAAAGGCGAGGAAAAAAAAACATAACACCTCTTTGAAAACATCACACCTAACACGCGAGAAACAAACTCTGTTCGATGGTCCCTCAAAACACACACACGAAAAAATCAGCACTTAGGACAAACTTACCTTTAAAAACTCGACTCTTCAAGAATGAATAACATCACATCAAACCACTGGAATGAGTTCCACCTCAATTCCCTTATTCGTTAAACACAAACGACGGAAAACCAAAAATTATCGCCACTACTCTCGCTTTTAGAAGAATTTCGTGGTCCGCCATGAGCTTGGTGCTGATTGGTAAAAAGTTGTCACGTGACGTCTGTCCACCCTCCTGTTGCGTTTAACAAACGTGCCGAGATCCCGGCAAACTGACACCAGCCCGGCCGGCTAACCGGGCCAGCCCGGCTCATGTAATCAGGCCCTTATTAGTGGCTATCTTTGGGTCGGAACGTATAAAGAGAACTTCGAGGTCGCCACTAGTCAAGTAAACATATGCAAATATATATTCGTTTGAAAGGTCAATCCTTTTCTCCTTCGAGCTACAGGTCCCCAAAATCTCCGATCACCAATCACGCAACCATGCTATGCAAAGAATGTCT
The DNA here is from genome assembly GCA_964020085.1 of Micromussa lordhowensis. Classification (NCBI taxonomy): domain Eukaryota; kingdom Metazoa; phylum Cnidaria; class Anthozoa; order Scleractinia; family Lobophylliidae; genus Micromussa; species Micromussa lordhowensis. The sequence goes on along the minus strand of OZ026595.1, from coordinate 50,061,079 downwards.
TCTCTCCAACTCTGAGACTCGGTTGTGTAGATCTGTTAAAATGTTCCTGCATCTTTGTAACTCTGACATTATTCTCTAAAGGAAAGAATGTCAACATTCTAGCTACGCAAACTAGAGTTATACTGGTACCTTGCACATAGTAATTGTCATTACTTTGGGCCATAAATAAATAAATAATAAATCAATAAATATTGGTGTACCACAAATGTACTCCATTATGGCAGATCCATACTGGGCTCTATAGATTTGTGCACAAAATTTCGACAAATATATCTGAAGTGTGGGCTAACGCTCGGCCGAGGCGGATACAAATACCAGCATGCACTGCGTTCGTACGCTTCACACAATTGAACACACACCGGGAGTGCCTTTCAAGCTACAATGAAATTGCTCTTTTTCTTCGTTTTGTTCGCTAGTATCTCCTTCGGTAAGTTCTCTCATATTTTAATTGTATGGTTAGTGGCGACCTCGAGGTCCTCTTAATATATTCCGACCCGAAGGTAGCCACTAAGCGACTTGTTAGTGGCGACTTCAAGGTCCACCTTACATAAACCACCCCGAAGGTAGCCACTAAGTCACCTGATTAGTGGCTACCTCGTGGTAGGTTATAGTATAATTCATACCGACAAACTATTTAGTTTCAAGACTTGGTCGTATATATAGACCAGAGTCATTACGAATTACGCCGTTATCTAAAACGGCAAAAAGCCATGTTTCGCCTGACTGCGTATGGGTGCTCCAAACCGAAACATTGCTACCGAGGACGGCTGATATGAAGTAATATTCCATTTCATTTGAATCCGGCCCGTTTTCCTAATTCAACTTGAATATTCTTGAGTACGCTTGAAAGATGCAAGTCACGTTTTGCATGTGCCTTTTACATGCGCCTAGCCTGGGCTAGGATTCTGTTTCAGACGCATTCCATTTGAATACTTCACGTTTACATGCTAGCTTGAATACACTTGACGGGACTTGAATACCAACGTTGGCTTGTGCCTTGAATACGCTGGGATTCTATGGCGTCACGATTGAGTATTCGAGGCTAGAACACTTTTCGCTTTGGCGGACCAGTCGTTGCTTCAGCTCAAGTGAACACTGAGGGCTAACCTTCTGACACGTCTTTTACTGATTCAATTTATTTTGTGTTTTGAAGCTATTAATTTCCCTCGATTGGAGTCTCGAGTCTCGACTGTCCCTCATATTATTAAATTGAATGCAAAGTATTGTTATGGGATTCGTTCATTGGACATGCATGCCAGAATGCCATACACATCGGACGCAAATATTTTCACCTACTTGCGAAAGGAAAACAATAATCGCTAATTGGACACGGATGCCAAAATGCTGTACGTCCCACAGGAGGTAGTGCATGAGACAATAATAGAGATATTCAAAATTTTCATTCGCTGCCAAATCGCCAGTATGGCAACAGCTCGTTTTCGTCCGCCGAAAACGGAAGAGGAAGAAATTTCCTTACTGTCTGAAACCGCACCTAAAAACACCAAGTACAATACAAAATGGGCGGTGAACGTTTCTACTGCCTGGCAGAATACGAGAATGACCAAAACAGCGCAGTTGGAAACATCTGGAGGCAACGGACTTTAGTCGACCAATGTCGAGGACCTGTCAGTGACTGGGAGCCAAGTGCAGTCTGCTTTTGGGTAATTTTTAGCACACAAACCTCAGAATAATTTAGCCCTAGTAAAGGAAATCAGGGAACCACATGAGGTAAAGAAAAAATGATTTTGACCTCGGTGGGAATCGAACCCTCTAATCGTGGGTTCGATTCTCACCGAGGTCAAATAAATTTTTTCTTTACCTCGTGCGGTTCCTTGATTCCCCTTGCTAGGGCTAACGCCCAGTGGGTTTTTCATGAGTTTCACATGGCACTTTAATTTACACGTCAGAGTTAGTTCTCTGTTCCACCATTTAAAGTAAGCTTATATGTAGACTTATTCCTTCATCTGAAATGTGTAAGCTAATAAATAATAAGCTTAAATAAGTGACCTTAATGTAAAAATATGGTCAATTAAGTTTTTAATATTATTAATATTGTGCTTGAAACTGTAATATTACCAGGTACCTAAATAAAGAATTTTTGGGGAACATGTCTCCCCTCTGATCGTCCTCTACACTGAAATTGATTTTTTTGTTGCATCTTTTTTGCAAGAAAAAGGGTGAAGGTTTGGTAAAGAGGCATGTGGAAGGCAGTTCTTATCACCTCCTGTGTTTCCCTTTTTGCTAATGACAGTTTGACCCATATTAATGGAAGGCATTAAACCGCCATACAAGTAGTAGTTTGGGTTGTCGTTTTGTCCTGAACTTCCTCTGACTTGGCAGAAAATATTCTCAAGGATGTCTTGGTTCAATATAACAGGTTTCAATACAGTTCCTGGAAAATGATTAGTTTTGATTCTCACCACTCCTTCAAGACCAAGGACCATGGCCTGCATATCAAACCACAGTTTCTCGGACAAAAAATTCTTCGGATCATTGCAGCTTTCTCTCCACATTGCCATATCTTGAAGAAACTCTTTGGCTCTGACAACTCTTGCGTCGGATACATTGGAGATCCCTTGCATGGAGTGGAAAAGTGAAATTAAGTCACTGGTGCGGTTCAAAAAGTTGATGCTTTCATTTAATGATTGTAACTTCTCCTGTGGAAGCTCACTACCAACATTGTTTCTGTAGAACTAAAAGAAAAATGCATTATTAACAGGTATAATCTGCAGATATAAATATTCACCAGGATAGGAGGTTATATTACTATACTACAATCATGCATTTCGTATTGTTTCTGCATATTAAGGAAATTTCCCAGTTTCTCCTTTTTCAAATCTCATCAACTCGGCCGATGTTAAGCGCCACTTAGTTTGGTTGATGTGCCTACCATTTCACGGTCATCCTAAGCGGTTCATTATTACTAATAATAATTAAGTAACCATGGTGTACAAAATTTATGAACGGGTCTTCCTGAAAATACATTTTAAAATTTGGCTGTAGCCGAAATTTGTTGAGTTTTTGACCAAATGCTAAGGACCCCAATCTTCTGGGCCGTACCAATGATAATCTGAATTTAGCTAGATGTAACCTCCAAATACTTTCACAGAACTAACCAGTTTCAAAATAGGCGTCCGAAACATGAATTAAGCCATGAGATTTGTATTGTCGAGCCTCGATGACTTCCAACGTCTCAAGATATCTGGTCTGCGATAACAGCACATGGTGAGGAACTACCACGTGCGTTTTGAGGAGCTTCAATTTTCTCACTTCCTTGTTGACGCGTTCACGGGTAATAGAACTTTGTGAGTAGAGGTTATGGTCTATGTACTTCCGTGATTTTTTCATGAGACAAGACGCCATCCAGCCTGCGATGTAGCGTACCTAACAAGGGAAAATGTAATACACAATGTTTCATACGGTTTTTAAAACTTGTGAAAAGCGCTACAGACGTTTTCGCTGTAAAGAAGTCGGAATTCAGAAATTTATTTTATAACATAACTAAAGCAAAGCGAGCGCACTGATTGGTTAATTCAACGTCAACTATTTTCCCATGGGTGTACGCTGCTGACGTTGTGCAAATGTTTACAAAGCATGATTTAGACATACATTGTTTCCAAAGTAATGGCCGTTGTTGGATACAGACCTTAGAAAGAGGATTTTGATGTGGCTTGATTGTGATTGCGTGGTTTTGTTGTAGTGTCCCATTCTCATTGGCTGAGAAAAAGATGCGATTTAGGGCCTGATTACATGAGCCGGGCTGGTTTGAGTTTGCTGGGATATCGGCATGTTTGTTAAACGCAACAAAAATCAACTTCGCGATTACATGACAACCTGGCCAGCCCACACCGAAGCAGCCCGGCTAACCGGCTTAGCCCGGCTCATGTAATCAGGTGCCCGTTTCTCGGACGCCCGCAATCTTTTCGGGCCCGAAAAGCCACCGCAAAATTTCCAACCTTACGATTACAGAGCTACTACATTCAAAGATTTTTAATATGAAAAGAAGTTCTCTCCATACAAGAAGTTTCAAGTGTATACACTTCTTCGTCTTTAGATACAGATGAACTGAAAAATGGCTTTACGGGAAAAGTTTCCGGGGCTTTCGAGAAATGGGCCCTGATTACATTAGCCGGGCTGGCACGTTTAGCCGGGCTGGTTTGAGTTTGCCGTGATCTCGGCATGCCTGTTAAACGCAACAAAAATCGACTTCGGGATTACATGACAACCGGGCCAGCCCGCACCAAAGCAGCCCGGCTAACCGGTCCAGCCCGGCTCATGTAATCAGGCCCTTAGAGCAAAAACGTGAGTGCGATTCATGAGTAAATAAGGATAACCAGTGATTTCAGAACGGACTAACAAAACTAGTAATTGGACCGAGTCGAGTACAATACAGGGAGCAATCGTTTCATTTCTTCATATTTTCATTTTTTGATATGTACCTTTGATTTTCCAGAGTCATCCATTTCTTCTACTTTAAACGTCTCGCGCTTATCGTGGACCGGCTGATGTGCGCGCACCTCTTCAGAAATAAGATGGATTATATTCTGGTACACTCCATATGTAAAATTAGAGCCCAGACTGAACATGGCCTCTGTTAGTTCGTCGCTTCCCTTAACCTCGAACACGGATCGTAGCATGGTATGATTTTGTTTTTCCGCGTTGCTTTTCCACACTTGTTGAGAAACCTTCGTAAATTGAGCTCTTGAAATTTGTGTTTGCTGCGGGTTATCTTTTATAAATTTCTTCAGAAGTCCTGACGTATTTCTCCATATGATGTTTATGTATGCACCGACGTTCCTGAACTTCCTTTCACAAGAGACCAATTCTTCAATTAGCTTGTTCTTCTCTGCAGCAAAACTGCCAGGTTCGGCTAATCTCGAGTTATCTTTGTAAGACAGTAAGAAGGCTTTTAGGTCGAAATCTTCTGGTGGGTCCCCCACAAAGCACTGGCTCTCCTCCAAACTTTCCAACAAGGACTCTAAGTCAACTACTTCCTCAGTGTCCTCGTCCACATGATCATTTGTACCGAAAAAGGATTTGGCCACCGATTCCATAGCTTCATTGCTATTTGCTGCATGTTCAACGACGTCTTCTAGTCCTTCAGATCTTAACACTGCATGTGCATGGTTCTCGGTGCTGACTGTATTGGTGCAGCAGCTACAGTCCGCTTCGAATAATTGATTGTCTAGGGAGCTTATCTTGGCGATGTCGGAATCCCTGGATTTTACATGACACTGTTTGAAATCACATACTTCGACATCTGAAGCTTTCTTTACCCGAGATAGGGCTGTGTATATCAGGCCTCCAGTAAACTCATATGATGAGTGAAAGCACACCCCATGTAGCTCTTGTCCCTGTGCTTTGTTTACAGTGGTGGCCCAGAAAAGCTTCAGTGGAATCTGACATCTTGTACCGATTATTCTTCCTTCTGCGTTATAACTGGACCATGTTTTGCGCTTTATTCTCACAGGTACTCCGTCTATTTCGACAAGGGCGTCATCACCATCTTTCGCAAGAAAAGTTGCACGGGTGCCATTGTGAATGTCTTCTGAGATGTTGTATACCACTACAACAGGTGCACCAGCTTTGAAATAAATTCGCTTCCCTGTCGGGCACTGGATATTATCCACCCTTCCCCAATCTGACGCGACGAATTCTTCTCTGCTGCCTTCAAGTAGGTGTAACTGTTCTGCGTTGTGGGCGTCTGTCTCTACGTTCGTCAGGTACAGATGCAAAGGCTTTGGACAGTGAGTTGGACGATTTAAGTTAACTTGAATGTACTCTGCAGTTGTCTCACAACACTTCCCGAGGCGAAGATCCTCTAAGACCGCTATGAAGCGCTGTTCGGATTCTTCGTTCTGGCGATGAAGGCGTGTAAGCGTGACAGTGTGTGGCAAAAGTTGGGCATATAGATCGCTTTCGTACATAGGCTGGCCTTCATCGAATTTTCCTGGCACCGGTTTTAGCTGAAGGTGGTCTCCGACACAGATAACCTACAATATTTAGGACATTCAGTTATCACTGGGTTTTCATAGATTGCCGATATCAATCTGACATTCTAGAAAGCGGCAACTGCAACACCAATTGCCAATGAAATTTATCGTCAAATTTAGATTAGGGTTTAATGTCATGTACTTTTAAAAAATGGTATTTTATCTATTAAGCTCAACAAGTGGTGCAGATATGGCTTAATTGCGGGGCTATGAGATACTGGCTAAATCGAAAAGACGAAGGCTCCCTGACGAAAGCTAATAAAAACCTATCGAGGCACCCCTCCCCCTAACGAAAACCAGTTAGTGTCACTTTGGCATCGAATTTTGCGCGATGACTGCTGTCAATTGGATAAAAACACAAGCGGCAAATATTCAAACAAAGCCAGTACGTCACAGACCACAATGAATCAATTAACCGCTCTGTGCTACCCTCTCTCTTCCTTTTTCTTCTCCCCTCCCCTCCACAGGGTGCATAGTTAGGCTGTGAATCGCTGTGAATACAGTGCGCAGGCGTTAACGTTGTGTTTAACCGCCTGAAGTTTAGCGAAAATTACCCAAGCCGAGTATTTCACGAATTTTTGTTCCAGTGTTATTGTGTTCTCCATTATCAAAAACTGAGTCAAGATCTGGTTTTTGAACAAGAAGCGATTGAAAAAACTTTGGGATATCAACAAGAGGAATTTCCAGCATCACACAGAAACTCACGAGTGTGACAAGAGTTCAAAACAAGGTAAGTCTTAATCTAGTATAAAACACAAAACTACGTTCTTGGTTACGATCCAATAACAGTTTCAAAGATAAGGTAAGACATAAATTTGTAATTTAGATATTTTCTGAACCCGTGCATGACACATGAGTCTTGCAGTACGTAGTTGGTGCTTAGTGGTACAGCTAGGTTGTTCGAACCGGTAGAAGCGTAAGTTTAAGTTTTGCGATTTTCGGAGGTAAACCGTTTCCTTGTATAAAAATATTTTTCACTGCTTGTGTTTTGTGTAGTTTGAGATTATTGAAACTCAAAAATAAAGGAAAAACAGAAACAGAAAATCTCGTCGGAAAGTTCAAAATTGTCATCGAATCCATAAACCTGAGTTAGCGGAAAAGAATTTTGAACAAGCCTGTACATATTTGCCGTATTTACACATCATATTCATTCCATGACATCCTCTCTTAAAAAATTGCCGGTAGAGAAATATCTTTAGTTTAGAAATATAATAATTTCAAGTTGTAGTGTTACTGAAATTCTGTGTAATTATTGCCTGGGACACCAGTCCTGCTTCGCTCAATTATATTCTTAATAATTTTATACTGCGGATCCTGCGCCATTGTTGCTTTATCCTTACGTATTCCTTGTAAAATTAATTAGACTCTTTCATTCCCTGTCTGTATTATTAAGCTCATTTCGACAGAAACGTAGTTTTTAAATTGAGACACATGGTTTTCCTCGGCATAACAAGGTGATGCGGACGGCCGAGGAAACTCAATGATTATTATGATTACTGTACTTTGTTTACTAACGCATAATTTTTTTTACCTGACATCCTCCAAAGGGTTGTAAGATAATGGTTTGACACTGACTAGTTTTTTGATGTTCGTTCAAGACGTTTCGGCTGGTGCTTAAGCCTTCATCAGTTGGAAAAATAACGTTAGCACGCGTGATTCAAAAACAGCACGTCGAGCGCGCGCTGAGGAAACATTCCGCGTGAAGTTTCTTGAAAAACGTAGCGCGAGACTAAAGTTATGCGCGTGCCAGAGACTTGTAAACTTCTGGGACGGCGATGTGGTCATTTCCAGATTGTGGATCCCTTATAGAAAACCAGGCTTCCAAGAAGAGCCGTTCATGGAAATTAGCCTCATGTCCAACAACTCTGGCACTTCCAAAATCCATTATGTGGTTGTTTTCGTGGACATGGCAGGAGATCTTGGAGTCATGGTCAAACGTAGCAACAGCCCTTTTGTGTTCTGTAATCCGGGTTCTCAGTGGTCGTTCAGTTTGACCGTAGTATACAAAACTGCAGTTGGTGCAACTGATTTTGTACACTACGCCAGATTGTGGCCGGTCGACCTTTTCCTGTGCTTTCGGTCGAGGGAACAAACTGTTCACAGTTCGCAATGGTTTGAAGGCGACCTTGATTTGTTGCTTCCTTAAGATTCGACCAATCCTTTCAGAAATGCCCTGCACATAGGGTAGTACCACGAAGCCACTGGACGGTTGATCGGCGGGGGGTTTTGACAGCGATCTTTCACAGCTATTGATGAAGGATGTAGGATAATTGTTGTCACGCAGTACAGCCTTGACCCTTCTCTTTTCTTCGCGTTTCCCTTTCTGTGTTGATGGTTTTCTATAAGGGATCCAGAAGTTTACAAGTCTCTGGCACGCGCATAACTTTAGTCTCGCGCTACGTTTTTCAAGAAACTTCACGCGGAATGTTTCCTCAGCGCGCGCTCGACGTGCTGTTTTTGAATCACGCGTGCTAACGTTATTTTTCCAACTGATGAAGGCTTAAGCACCAGCCGAAACGTCTTGAACGAACATCAAAAAACTAGTCAGTGTCAAATCATTATCTTACAATGTCAGCTCCTGACTACCACTACTCTATTTTTAAACTCCAAAGGGTTGTTGGTTCTTTCTACGGATGCTGGCAATTTCATGGAACAGCTCTAACAGACGGGCACTTCCCATCGAGCATTCGTCCCAAATGACACAGTTCAGCGATTGTAATTTTTTTGAGACAGCTTCGCATTGTGTCGCAGTTCGCACAACCGTGTCGAAGGGAGCGTTAGCTGTGCCAATTCCCAGGAACGAATGAACCGTAGATGGATTGTTCAGCACTTTTCCCTTAAAAACGTCACAAGCCATACCAGTAGAGCAAATTATACGTACTTGCTTGCCAGCTCTAGCGAGACTTTTGTCTACTTTACAGACAACATGAGACTTTCCAGTCCCTGCCTTCCCTTGAATTAGCATGTTGTGCCCTTCCAACGATTTTTCGACGCACAGATTTTGCTCTTCTGTAAGTTGTCGAGACATGACTGAATCTCAAAGCAGTAGTATTTCATTAGTTAATCCCCAAATTGATTTGGCGGGATTGCGCTAAAATGCTTGCGACATTTTATTTCCGTGCGGAGATCGGACGACTTCGTGAGCGCAAGAAAAACTGCGAGCCGGGGGAGGGGATTGTAAGGATTTGTCACGTCAAAAAACATGTGTGGGAGAGGGAGGGGAGCGCAAGCGCGCGCTGGATGACGTGTTTGGGATTAGGGTAACGGTACGATCATGTTGCGAAAAGAAAATTAAAACTAAACTTTGCAAAAGTCGCCAAAATTCTCCGACTGTCGCAAAAGAATTCGAAAACAAATTCGGCCAAGTTGTAGAGAAACTTTCCGACTTCATTTTGTGTTTGTTCGGTTTCGTGAAAGCAACAAAATTTAGAGATTCGAGTGAATATTCGCAGTGCGTTCAAAATGTTTTGGCAAAGAGTTGCCTCCCTTGTCAAATTTTATACAAACCCGAAAAAATTTTTGCTGAGCGCGGAGAGGCCTAGGAACGAGTTTAGTGCCAGAGTGTTACGCAGGATTTTTAAGCAGCGGTTTTCCCAGTAAAATCGCGTAAGATAAAAGAGACGACAAGAGGAGACAAAGGTAAACTATTCATTCTTTTTATTCCTTTATTTACTCTCTCCCTACTCAGCAAGATTGTGTGCTCCCTGTGGTACTACCAACCCCGATCGACCGGAACGCCGAACAGCACTCGCCACCAAAGAACTGGCGAGATCCAACAGCCCTGCCCTGACGCTTCTCAGGTGGAGAAAAAACGGAAGAAGTCGGTTCCGGGTTCACCATCTTCTGAAAGGCGAACGTAGGCTTCAAGGTGCCGCCTTTGCCATCAAAACAACCTTTATACGCATGCACCAACTGACTCCTACCGCTATCAGTGAACGACTCATGAGCTTACGCGTCCCCCTACCTTAGAACAATTTCATCACTGCCTTATCAGCCTATGCTCCAACTCTTGATGCAGATGAAGACGTGAAAAATTAGTTTCATCCTGAGAATGCGGGAAAGTGAACAAGTTCCGAAAGAAATGTCTGGATGTGTGTTCCATGACAACAGGCTGACTGGATTCCCCATTACATCGAGATTGAAGCAGGGCTGCGTCCTTGCCCCTTCACTCTTCGCCTTGTACCTAGCCGTCACACTCCATGATATCCCGCCATACAACCCTGGCGTCGACATCCGGTATCGCCTAGACGGAGCCATCTTCAACACCTCAAAACTCCGATCACATAGGCATACCTGCACCAGATCCATCAGAGCTCCAATACGCAGATGGCACGGTTGCTCCTTGCCATTCTACTGATGACCTGCAATAATCTGTCAGCAACTTCAGCAGCGCTCACAGTCGTTTTGGCCTCATCGTAAACGTCAAAAAGACCAAGGTGCTCGCCCACCCCGCTCCAAAAACACCTCTTCCAGTCTTCAACATCCCCACCTCGAGCAGGTTGACCACTTTCCATACCTCGGTAGCATTCTGTCATCTAACTGCACCGCCGAGAAAGACGTTGACCACCGAATCGGAGCTGCACACACTGCATTTGGTAAACTGTATAAAAGAGTCTCTCAAGAATAAAGACCTCAGCCGAACCACCAAACTCGTGGTCTACCAAGCGATTGTCATTTCCACCCTGCTCTGACGGCTGCTAGGCCTGGACGGGAGGTAGGCGCGGTGGTCTCGTGGTTAGTGCGACCGGCTCCGGGGACATTGTGTTGTGTTCTTGGGCTAGACACTTTACTCTCACGGTGCCTCTCTCCACCCAGGTGTATAAATGGGTACCGGCGAATTTAATGTTGGGGGTAGCCCTGCGATGGACTAGCATCCCATCCAGGGGGGAGTAGAAATACTCCTAGTCGCTTCATGCTGCGAAACCCGGGATAAGCTCTGGCCTAATGGGCCACTTGGCTCGAATACAGACTTTACCTACCTTTATACTTAAGAATAAAGACCTCAGCCGAAACACCAAACTCGTGATCTACCAAGCGGTAGTCATTTCCACCCTGCTCTGACAGGCCTGGGCGCTGTATCAGAAGGACCTGAAGAAGCTCGAGCAATTCCACCAACGAAAGCTCTGCTCCATCCTCAACATCAAATGGGACGACTACATCAGAAACATCGCCGTGTTCAAGGGTTTTTTATTTGGGATTTTGTTTCGACACCACTTGTTGTTCTAACTATTACCTAATACCCTAGAGAGTTAGCCTTTTCTTCTCTTTACACCGTTATTTTTATTGTTCATATTTATTTTGTTTTTTTCTTATTCCATTGTTATATTATGTTTTTAGCCTATTTAAGACTTGGGCATAGAGATATTTTGAATTCAATGTAATGGACACTTTTTACTGAAGAAGCCCGAAGGGCGCAACGTCTATTAAAGAGGACTAAAAGCCTGAAGATCACTTCAAGGGATGGGAAAAAGAAAGAAAAGTAGAGGAGTGCAAAGGGAGAGATAAGGCTGTAGAGGAAAAATAAGGCTCAACTTCCCGCTACATTTGAGATAATTTGAAATTGACTTAAACGGTTTCTGTGTAAATGAACACGTTAATTTAACAACTCTTCCCTTCTTCCCCTTACTTGCTTACCCCCTACAGACGCTGAGATTTTTATGTTCCGTCCTTGCCGTACACAGTCTCTTGTTCTTCTCAGAAACCCCGAAACAGATATAATTCTCGAGTTTGTCATTGAATCGGCGAATACATTTCTTGCCAAAAAATTCGTTACAGATTGTTGCAGGTCGTTACAATTTCGAATATTTTATTTCGGACGTTTTAATTTTCGGACACTTTTTATCTCATTTTGGATAACGTTCGGACAACAATTTCAGACATTGTGATGAAACATAGCTATAGTAAAATTTACGCCTGCAAAACACGACTTAGACTGAAACATTATCTGTGAAAATGATAGTTTTACTGTACTATTAGACGAGAAAATAACACTGACCGAATTCTATCAAGCCGTTACGTATCGCAAGCAGTGTCTCAATTACAGTTCACGTCATAAAGGAAACTAAGAGTTTTCGAGCTACTTGAAAATGTTCTATTGTACTGTGCTTAACTCGGACGCTTAAAATTTCGGACGCATAAAATTTTCGGACGGTTTATTTTCGGTCACTGTTTTTGTCCGACATTTTTGCAAAAGTGTACTTGGACATCTTTGAAAATAACTTTAAAATATTAACCTCAAAGTCTCTTATTTTCTTTCAGGATGTTGCCTTCAGTGCTACCAGTGTCTAAGTGCCAGAAGTTGGGATGACTGTGACGGTAAAAAGAACAAGGTAACTTGTTCTCCTGGTCAAGTAACCTGCGCCAAGTTTGAACAAGAGTTAAGAAGCTGGGGTGGGTCTATATACGCCAAAGGGTGTACCAATACTGATGGATGGTGCAAAGATATTCATAAAGAAGATGTTTGCGTTTACCACTGTGAGGCCTACTGCTGCGACAAGGATCTGTGCAATGGAGCAGCGGTATCTATGGCAAGCGTCGTCGTCCTTGTGACATGCGTATTGGTGGCTCTTCATCGTTAAGCTGAGCCGTAGCGTCACAGGCATATAAAGTGAAGTTTCCTCGAGTTGAAAAACATTACACGAACAGACGTAGTTGTAGCAAGAGATCATGATCTCTTGGTTAAAGTGAGAACGCTTCTGTCTTGAAGCATTTCTTTAAACTTTAAAGCTTTGTATTTTTAGATTTAAGTAATCTCTGTGTTTGAGGGTCCCAGTGGGGTTAACAGCTAAAAATTGGAAATTTCAACCGTTAGTTGTAAAAAAAGATTCGTATTAAATAATTTTTGCCACGAGGGCAAAAGTCTCAAGATCTCTTGTCAAGACTTTTTTTGTGTGTCTTTTCTAGTGGCTTGTAAGATATATTAGTCTACAATTCTTACGATAATACCTTTTTACCACCGGAATATGCTCCCAAGACATTAAATAATGTTTTACAATAATCAAAATAAGTTTTTAACTTTTTTGAGCGATGAAATTAATTTGTGACTTCTTAGAACAGTACAATGATAATTAAATCGTGAAGATTCCTGTTAACCGTAAGGAAAAAAAACGTTAGCTGTAAATAACTAAAATATGAACCGTTAACCAAAAAAGCCATTACTCCATTGAGACGCACCTGTTCGGTATATAGAGATTACTTCATGGAAAATGCGAGCGTACGATTTTTATTCACGAGTTGAGGAGTATCAGAAAACTCACTCGTTCGCTACGCTCACTCGTTTGTTTTCTGATACTCATCAACGAGTAAATAAAACCGTACAAAGCATTTTCCACGGTGTAATCTGTTTATTTCATAGATATTGAGATTTTTTGAAACGAAAAATTGCTTTTTAATTTTATCCGTTTGGGCGCGCATGTTTAGAAAACCCATTCAGTTGCTATTATAAACTAAAATCTAAAGTAAAAATATAATATAGTAAAATATAGTATAATAAGGTAAAAATATAAAGTAAAAGAAATTCGGTGTTAGGTTTACGAAATGTTCTCCAAGGCGAAGATATAACTTCAACTTAATGCATTTTTTAAGCGTAGTAAATGCCGGCTTTAGACAATAAACCTGAAATAAGTAAAGTATTTAGTGTCAATTTCTTATACGCATTAGTCTGTTTACTGTAAACGTACATTTTGTACTGTCAAGATCCTCTTTACGACCGCACTTAATTACGAAACCTGATATAAACAACAACAACTAAAATACTTTGTAGCCTCGCTTCCGCTTTAGCTCTGCTGTTTCATAACCGGGTGGGGAGGGTGGGGTGGAAAATGTCTAATTCAATGTGACAAGGTTCTCTTTATAATCACTGGGATCTTTCTCTGACTTCAGAACTTTCTAGCCGCAAAAGACCCCACTTGGCTTGATAGCTCAGTTGGTAGAGAGCACTGTTTCGGGGAGTTCGACTGCGAAAACAGCCGTCCTTCTTCGCTCCCGGCCCGAGTGGCGTTTCTCGGGCCGGGAGCGAAGAAGGACGTCTGTTTTCGCAGGCTAATCCCGCTCAGGCCTGAATATGCTTTTAGGCTTTAATTTCACAACTGCTTGAGTTTTGTACATAACTGCAATGATCATTCATGCATTTACAGGGGGTCCAACATTTCTTTTGCAATTTCGCATCCCGCCACTATTTTTGCTTTAAACCCGCCATCAACCCCCACCTCCCGCTCCATTCAGAATGTTTATGCCTATCCCGGCTGGCAAGAGTCGCAGTTTTGAACGTAACATCTGTAGCGGGTGATTTTCCGTATTTACTGTCTCATCCCACCCTCAATTTATAAGCTATCCCGCATCCGGTCAATCAAAATGAGCAAATCCCGCGGCGAAATATTTTATTCCGCATC
>OZ026595.1:50021496-50041496 GCA_964020085.1 Micromussa lordhowensis | reverse complement strand
ATTTCACTTCAAATTTCACGCCTATTCATGTTTACCACCGCCTTAACCAGTAATAACGCTCCGGTTAGCCTGTTTACGATTAGCTCTAAATGATGGAACTGGTAACACGATTCACTTCAAAAGTCTGCAGTCTTTATTTTACCCTCAGTTTGCATTTCATGCCCGGTCCGCAGTCTCCGTTTTACACTAACCGTTTTTATATATTCTTGTCATCGACATCGTCCGTCCTTCACGGGCATTTCCAAAAGTTCAAGAGTCCACGCCGGTTTGTACTTACAACCATCCACAGATCTGGGACGAGATTCTTTCCGTCATTTTTATAAGGCTTGGTTACATATGCACGTCCAGCTTGTGTTTCACATGCACTTCGACTGCTCTTGAGAGCAGCCTTGTTGAGACATATATTCCTTTAGAACTTCCAAGCCTTTGCCTTTAGGCAGTCTTAAAATGTCTTTTTCACCAGGTGACTTAATCTGGGCAAAGATGCGAGGGTATCCGCATTGGCCTGCACGGGTAAGTACAAGAAATTTTGGAATCAAAGCTGATGTAAGTGAAGGCTTATTTTTGTCGCTGAGCTTATGTTTAAGATGAGTGGAAACTCGAAGAGGTTATGATTTCGTTTGTGGTTTTCCTGTCTCTATTTAGATTGATCTTCCTGCACCAGATGAGAAGATTCCTGCCAAAAAATTTCCAATTTTCTTCTTTGGAACACACGAAACGTAAGTAACTTACACTACAGAACAAGTTTAGCTTGCAGTATTCTGGCTGCCGGAACCTTGTTTGTAGTCTTAATATTTTATTTTATAACATAGCCTTAGCGAAGCGCGCGTTCTGATTGGCTAATAAGTTCGATCTATTTGCCCGTGGGTTGCACGCTCACGTCAGTTAGTTTATTTTTAATTTCTCTCGGCAATCGATGTTGACACTCTTTTAAAAATAATTCCTGTTTTTCTTCTCCTAAAAGATGGAAAATTTAATGATTCTTCCGGAGATGAAGATTACTCCTTTGAGCTACGAAATTTTGAGCTCAACTTTTTTGCCTGGCCTCCACCTAAGGAGATTTGCTTATTTAAGCGAAGAACTGAATCTGCTGGTTGGACAAAGGCGCTCGGTACCCGGAGACGGACCAAAACAACAACAAACTGGTCTGCATCAACCTTTCGAGATTAGTAATGCATAGCAGGAATTTTAGAGAGCCTTTATTCAGCGATTTGGCGATAATAAAATTCAGCACAAGGTTTCATTGTAATTTTTTTCTCTGGCATCGAAAGCCCCACTCGATCGTGAATCGAACTCTTGAAATTGGAGAAACAGTCACTTGAAGGAATGACTGCATCATACACTAATACAGCTTACATTTCTGACATTTTCCTCAGCCTTAAGCTTATTTTCTGAAATAACGAAAGAGTCAAATCATTTTTAAAAGCCATTCATGTGTTCAAGTTCAGCCTTGTGGACGCGCAACTCATCAAACGTGGAAAGGAAAACGAAACCTACAAACCTGCTATTGAATAAGAGCATCTCAAACAGCTCAAAGCCAGGGGTGTTTGTGCGCTTTCTTCTCCACTCCTACTTTTATGAAATGGCTGGTGCCATATCGTTTTTTTCTTTTGCTGAAGACGCCCTGAAGGACATAGATTTCAGCCACCAAAAGCTTCAACCATTTGAGGTTTGTTTTCGATTCTTCGGAAAACTGATTCAATGCAAGCTCAACTAACTTTCCAGAAACGCTTTTGCCGACTGCAAGTTTCGTTTACTGTCAGCTTGATATTTAGGCCAGGTGCACCGACAGTTTGAAGTTCTTTGTTTTCCCAAGATCGAGAAAATGTTAACTAGAAACTTGCCGCGATCCAAGAAGAATTTTGATGTGTCGCTTTGTCAGATTTTTGAATGAACATTTTTGCGCAGTTTATGGCGCTTTTGACTTCATGTAAGCTGGACAAGATTCAATATACTCTATCTCAAAAGTCTCAATGTTATAAAAGAAATGGTGAGAGTGCAGCCGTGCAATTATCGAGTTATATATGCACTTGGGAGGTTTGCTAAGCACTCAAGAAGCTAGAGTCGCACTCGGCTATCGCCTTGTGCAAATCTTACGCTTGTTTTGTGCTTAGCAACCTCCCGCGTGCATATATAACTCGATAACTGCACGCTGCACGCTCACCATTTCTTAAATGTTTTGTTTGTATTTACTTTGGAGATCATTCGACAATCTTGCGTATGCAAGCTTGCACAACTCCACAGCCTCTTGTGTGAAGCTGCAACCTGCTGTTGGGTGGATCAAGAGTTCTTGGTACACTATTCGATATTTTGTACCACAGGATTACAGTTAGAATGCAAGTGATTTTTTTCAAGTTCTGTCAAAAATTCTCGAGGCTTTGCAGTTCCAGCTGTCTTGAATTTGAAAGAAGTTTTATGAGTAGTGTAAATAGTCTTGTATTTCACTTGCACTCGTAAGAACTTGTAATATTAGGTATAAATGTATCTATGAATACTCATTTATGACTGAAAAAATACAACAATAATAATGACAACAGCAGGCGTGGAGGCGGCGTGGCCGAGTCGTTTAGGGCGCTGGATTTGAAATCTGGAGTTCCCTGGTTCAAATCCTTCACCCTACCACTATCTGGATTTGTTCTCGGTAGTCCCGAGTTCAACTCCTCGACCGCGTTGTGTAAATAGCCAACTGGTCAGCCTCCCACCAGTTGGGATTCTTAACAGTTTATGTTCTATTTTGAAATATTTGGTTATTTATTTACATGTACAGTGTCCCCAATTAGTACAACAGTGCTAAATACATATGACACTTAAATAAAGTTATTATTATTATTATTATAAAAAAACATTCATAGCTCAGTCCACCTAAGAAACCTTCCACCCTCAAAACAATCATTTAGTTGTATGGTGTGGTTCCAGAAAATAATTATCCATACCCCTGACCACAAAGGGAATTTCACACAACACATTCCACTTCCCCGGAATCTCCATTTTCAAAATTTACATATAAACTCCCCCCCACCCCTCCGGAATTTCCAAGAGTATTATGTACATGTACACCCCCATACCCTGTGGAAAAATTCATTTTGGCCATCAACCCTGTTTAGTCTCATCCTATCGTATTAAATCTGAACTTAGATATGGACTAAGAAAACTTACAGCAATTTTTCTGACATGCTTGACAAGTGAAAAGATAAAATGGTAACTTGTCAAATAACCTTCCTATATCACTATTTCCCTTTGTAAGCGTGGTTTAATTTCCATTGAAAGACCGATAAGCTGAGTAAGGATGAGACATGACACCATACTTTTATCATGAGCGCGATTGCTAACAAACTTGCGAAGAAAGCCAATTTTTAAAGCAAAATTACATACATGTATATGTATAAATGGACAGAGATAAACAAGGATGAGAAGTTCTCAAGTTTGTGAAATTGTTACATCATTTCTACCTAGTCCTTATAAAGAAACAAATTTTCACTTAAGAAATTGACTGCCACTCAACAGCTTTGAAGACCAAAAAACGAATAAATGGGGTAAGTTTCTAAAGAAACTGTGGTGCTGTGTCGGTGGGAGTATTACAAGATAATTTGGTTTTATCAACTGGGTTGATAATGTTAATTGACCACCGTAAAGAGATTCGGAAGCTGACGTTTTGAGCATTAGCCCTTCATCGGAGCGAATCCAATTTTCGGAATATGGTTACCAGGGCTCAAAATAACGGCCGGTCACCGGACAATGTCTGGCCAAGATGACTAAAATATAAACAGTGTAATAATAAAATATCTCCGCGGCTTGTAGTTACAAAATAGGCGAATACAGATGAGACGGTTATGATCGTCGGCTTCGTGAATGCTGTGGAGTCTTGCTAAAATAACACAGGAAACATCAACCTCGATCTGTAAATACGCTAAACAGACTAGACAACAATGAACATTGCATCAATGAACGTTGTAGTTACAGTCTAAAGTGCTACTATGATCAAATTTTTACCCCTTGATTTTTTGGTTAATCACATAGAATTCTACAAAAGATGAAAAACGCCTTTTACCGTTTACAAATATCTGCATTGGTTCAGGAGATAAGTTTGAAAAATGAGTAAAACATGCAAATGAGAATACTGCTGACATCATACACTCAACCAAATATTACATGAAGTATATAAATAGCGCTATCTTAGTCAATTTGCAGCAGAAACCATTGAAACTTGGTAGGCCAACAGTTCTAAATGCAACACATCCACACCACAGCTGTAACAATTTCCTTTCCCATGGCAACCCACTCTTTTCCAGTCCCCTCTAGCCTGATATGAACAAGGCTATGAACTCAACCTAATGTGTTTATATGCTTGTTGGATTGATATGCTCGTTGGTACCATTGGTAAATATCAATATACATGTAGAACCATAAAAGTGAAGCATATTTTTTTATTTTTAATATTGTTGAGGTCTGGAACCTAGTATGTTGCCATGGTAACACAAATTGTTCAGCTCATATTGTGGACCACCTCTAGTAGAATCTTACTGTTAAAATTCAAACATTTATTATACAAATTGACTGAGATATCCTTATTATGATTATTTGATCAACATGCGGTTGAGTGTATGACGTCATCACTTGGCTAATTTGCATATTTTAAAAACTTGAATATCTCTGGAACAAAAAGAGATATTTGAAAACAGTAAACAGCATTTTTACTCTTGTATAGACTCCTTTTTTATGTCTTAAAATGGCTCAGATTTGAAGGATGCGATTTTCATCATAGTGGCACTTTAAGTCTTAAAAATTATCCGAAAGCAAACTGGTAGCCAATGCAACTTAACGAGAACGGGAGAAATGTGACTTTGTGACCAACTGTGATGAAATGTGACAATTGAAATGTGACCAACTTTAACCTTGCTCTACAGACCCTTGTTATCTGTATGGTGTGTAGTTTCCATGTGCCCTGTTAGAAATTAGGAGTATGTACAGTACATGTACCATGTTATGGCAAAAGTGACTATCTGTCTAGATGACTAGTACAATCACTATGCCCATTTGGGGTGGTAGAAAAATTTTCACCGGTTTATTGTGCTTCACATCTTCAACAATGCAAAATCTTAGGTTATACATGTACACAAGGTACCATTCATCTTGTTGATCTATTACATAATCCTCTTGCACAGTTTTAAAGATTTAGAAGTTGTTTTCTGTCTTCTTCTAGAGCTGTTATGCTAGCCAAAGATCTGTTTCCATATGAAAAAAACAAAGAGAAATTTTTGAAAAACTCAAATCGATCAAGAAGAGGTTTCAAGGAAGCCTTAGTGGAAATTGTGGAGAATCCCAAAGTTAAGTGGGGGATGAGAGGGCAGGAAGAGGAGGATGAGGATGAAGATGATGAAGATGACGAGTCAGCTGAAGAAGAGAAGTCGGGAGATGAAGGATCAAATAAAGACAGTGAGGATGAGGAAGTTGGCAAACCATCTAAACAGGTGTGGCGTCCAGACTTTACTTACATGTACATGTACATGTATTGACTGAGTTGGAAGGCTGTTCCTCAACCCTTGCAAATTTGATTGTTTCCAGTACTGTGTTAAGGTATTTCCTAAGAAATAAAAGTTGCCAAACAATTTTTTTTGAAACTTTCCCTGGTTTGGAAAAGATTTAAGGTGGCTCTGAACTCACTCCACAGAATTTTTTAAACTTTGGAAAAAGTTGCATCTTATCATGCTTATAATAATTTGATAATAAAAAAAACATTAAGTTGTTGATACATGTACATGTATGCCATTCAATAGAAGGAATCAGAAACAGAGGAGGGAAAGAAGAAACAAACACAATGCAAGAACCCAGCCAAGTCCGAGTCTCCAGATCAGGTCATTGATATTATTAATGTTTCATTTTGTGTTAGTAACAACTACAGTACTTATCAGTCCTATAATTAACCTGGATCTTGAATTTACTAGACAATGCAACTTCACCTTCACCGTCATCTGTCCCCTGGCGCCAAGGTGGCGCATAGGGCCTCCACATGTGCTTTCCATCGATTCCTGTCTTGCTCTGCAGTGCACACCTCTCTCCAGGACTACCACCCTGCTTTGGACCTCTCCTTTTCTACTCTGCGTTGCCAGGTTGTTTTTGGCCGGCCTCTCTTTCTCTTTCCCTCTGGGCTCCATGTCAGCGCTGTAACACAGTCATTGTCAGATTGTTGTACATGTACATGTAGACAATGCAACTTATTTACCAAAAGTGAATATTCAGCTTTGTCCACTGTTGTCTATGTTCTGGTAAAACATGAACATTGAAATGTATCTAATATATGTGTAATATTTCTTGATTCTTAGCTTAATTTGTCAAATTCTGCAGATTACATGTAAATTTTCTGACTGATACACTTACATGTACATGTATGCACAACATAATAAAACAATTAGACAACTGACCCTGGGTTTCATTGGTTTCTAGTCAATTTTGGCTACAAGTTTTGTATCATTCATTCCTAGAAAACTTGGGCTTGTTAATTACTGCTAAGAATGTACAATGTTGTCTCTTGCAGGAAAGTTCTTTTGAGGAAACACCAGACGAAGAAAGCTCTGATGATGATAAAGAAGAAGTAAGTGAATAAAACAGCACTGAACAGACAGACTGTAGTGTGATGCTGTGTGGTAATCAGAGCAAATACGGTGATTATGAATTCAAACAAATTTACAAGTGACAGATTTTACTTTCCACACGTGCCAGCCTGTTAGCTTGGCTATCAGTAATCACAGTCAAACAGTGGTTTGTGTAACTTAAATCGTATCATAATAATTTATATATGTAGTCACCTGATTCCTTTCTGTATGTAGTGTAGGATGTGCATTTATCCCTAGAAAATGCCTGGTCATCTCTTTGTGCCTCTTGTACACAAAGCCCACAAACATTTTTGAGAACTTACAAAATGTTGTTACGGGCAAGTCTCTTAACCACTCGTACGAAACAGCAAGACAGGACAAAACATTGTTTTGCAGAATAATTTGAAGCATGGGTACAGTATTTGATATAATTATAAATTAGTTAACGAGGTCATAAAGGTTGAACCCCTGTTTTCATTTTAGGAATATAAACCTGTTCCAAAGAAGAGACTCCCTTCCAAAGAATCTGGAAAGAAAAGGAAATCATCAAAGGCTGTCAGCGAGAGCAACAGCAGTAGTGATGCAGATCAGGTTAGTTTAAAAGTACCTCTACACAGTTTATAAGCCCAACACTTTATACATGTGATGTATTTATGATGGCTTTTTCCTGTTACCAGTCAAGGATATTGGTTAACCAAAATGAACCAGTTGGTTGAAGACAGTAATGGTACATGTAACTGTTTTGCTAAAATCAACAAACAGCCAAAAGAGGTGGCACAATAATTACTCTGTTTCTGCAAGTATACAACTGTAGTTATTGTTTTCCTTCTCAAGAAGAGAGACCAAAAGTGGGAGAAATACATGTAATGAATAGTATGTAGAATTTTCCAGCCATTTGTGCAGTACCAACCACTTGAGAAGAAAATAGCTACTTGGAAATGTAGTCTGAAATTTGTGACTGATTGTATGAAAAATTACTGTTCTGTTTGCTTTCTGACCACAATTACTGTACCAGGATTATTTGGTGAAATGGTAAACACCACAGAACATGCCATGGACACTTTTTATTGTGATATTGCTTTTTATTCAATTGTGTCAATTATTCTTGAAAGGATGTCAGTGATAATGATGAACCAAAAAGCAAGAAAGCAAAGATAAAAGAGGAATTGGAAGAAAAGGTAAACACTCAGCAGCCAAAAGAAGAAGGGAAAAAGAAGATAGAGGAAGAAAAGAAGAAAACGAAAGAAGAAGAAAAAAGAAAGACAAAGGATGAAGCTGAAAGGAAAAAGAAAGAAAAGCTACAAAAACTAGAAGAAAAAAAGTATGTTGGGGCTTTTACTTTATAAAAATGTGCTTTAATTGTGTGTTCAGAGGGGTGTGGAATGTAGGAGCCAGGTGCATTGTTAGTGCCAGTATTTAATTGTTGTTTGTATAGCATGAAGGGAGCAGGAGTATTGATGTTGTTCACGGTGTACACATGTACATGTAGCTCATCTTGCACAACTCTGCCTCAGTAAGAGTGAAGTACAAGAACGTGTCACAGTGACCCAGGTGGGGCTGATACCAGACCTTGAATCTGGAGTCCAGTATACTGGCCATTATCTACATGAACACCACAATTTAACAAAGCTTGTATACCTGATTTGCATAGAAAGACATGAACAAATACATGTAAAGAAGTTAATCGAAAATTTCGTTTCAGTCTGTGTTCTGAATATTAAAATTGTACTTACTGTTATTTATTTCATGTATATGAACTTTTTGTTGTCGCTGTTTCAGAGCAATGTTGAAGGAGAAGAAGAAAAAAGAGAAACTTGAACAAAGGAAAGCTGAAAAACTGGCTGCAGAGAAAGCTAGACTGCAGGAGAAAGAAAACGAAAAACAAGAAAAGCAAGAGCGCGAAAAAGAAAAGGAGAAATTAAAAGCCAGACAAGAAAGGGAGCGAGAAAAAGCCAGAGAAAGAGCAGAACGGGAAAAACAGAAGGAGGAAGAAAGAAAAGAAAGGGAAAGAAGGAAGTGTGAGTAGTACTGTTCTTGTTAAAAGAGGTCCATGCTGAGATACATGAACACACTGTAGGTGTACCCATAATATCTCTTGTCGTTCACTCATACAGCCCTGCCTTATGACCACCCTGTTGATACAGCCACCTGGTTGTTACATGAACACACTGTAGGCATACCCATATTAATCTCTTGTCATTTACTCGTACAGCCCTGCCTTATGACCACCCTGTTGATACAGCCACCTGGTTATTACTTGAACACACTGTAGGTGTACCCATATTAATCTCTTGTCATTTACTCGTACAGCCCTGCCTTATGACCACCCTGTTGATACAGCCACCTGGTTGTTACATGAACACACTGTAGGTGTACCCATATTAATCTCTTGTCATTTACTCGTACAGCCCTGCCTTATGACCACCCTGTTGATACAGCCACCTGGTTATTACTTGAACACACTGTAGGTGTACCCATATTAATCTCTTGTCGTTTACTCGTACAGCCCTGCCTTATGACCACCCTGTTGATACAGCCACCTGGTTATTACATGAACACACTGTAGGTGTACCCATATTAATCTCTTGTCATTTACTCGTACAGCCCTGCGTTATGACCACCCTGTTGATACAGCCACCTGGTTATTACATGAACACACTGTAGGTGTAGCCATAACATCTCTTGTTGTTTACTCGTACAGCCCTGCCTTATGACCACCCTGTTGATACAGCCACCTGGTTATTACATTAACACACTGTAGGTGTACCCATATTAATCTCTTTTCGTTTACTCGTACAGCCCTGCCTTATGACCACCCTGTTGATACAGCCACCTGGTTATTACATGAACACACTGTAGGTGTAGCCATAACATCTCTTGTCATTTACTCATACATCCCTGCCTTATGACCACCCTGTTGATACAGCCACCTGGTTATTACATGAACACACTGTAGGTGTACCCATATTAATCTCTTTTCGTTTACTCGTACAGCCCTGCCTTATGACCACCCTGTTGATACAGCCACCTGGTTATTACATGAACACACTGTAGGTGTACCCATATTAATCTCTTGTCGTTTACTCGTACAGCCCTGCCTTATGACCACCCTGTTGATACAGCCACCTGGTTATTACATGAACACACTGTAGGTGTACCCATATTAATCTCTTGTCGTTTACTCGTACAGCCCTGCCTTATGACCACCCTGTTGATACAGCCATCTGGTTGTTACATGAACACACTATAGGTGTACCCATAATATCTCTTGTCGCTTACTCGTACAGCTCTGCCTTATGACCACCCTGTCGACACAGCCACCTGGTTGTTACATGAACACACTGTAGGTGTACCCATAATATCTCTTGTCGCGTACTCGTACAGCTCTGCCTTATGACCACCCTGTCGACACAGCCACCTGGTTATTACATGAACACACTGTAGATGTACCCATAATAATTATCTCTTGTCGCTTACTCGTACAGCCCTGCCTTGTGACCGCCCTGTTGATACAGCCCTGGTTTTTACATGTATGACCAGTTGTTTTGACCCCAAGAAGACACTCGGCCAGTCTTTTCACCTCTTTAATAAAACCACAATTTTATGGCCCAAAGATTGTCAAATTTGTGTGGTTCCACTGTACATGTACACTGTACAATGTAAGTAAGTTTCAAATCTCAACAGGATCCCCTGCATTTAGACCGTGTTAAACCAAGCGCTCTTTCAGCTGTCAATCATGTCTTTCAGCAGCAGTCTATAAGGCCTGCAGTAGACTAACTTACAGTAACTTCCACTTGAGTTGTCTGTGACAAGACATCTGTGACAAGTTCATGCTGGCACAAATCAACCGTCTACAGTTGTTCTCGGACCACGAACCTGAAATAAGCTCTCCCGCCATCCCCGCCAATGCAGTACAGAGTGCTAAAGGAACTGCTTCTAACAGTCGGATAAATTCAATACTCGGCACAGTTTGTTCTTCCTTAGTTTAACAGACAGACTTTTCTAAAAAACTGCTCCACTGTAGATACATGTAAACCTGTTTTTTTAGAAAGCTGGTGCGGAGGAATAGAACAGCTACATTTCCAACAGATTTGCTGAGTAAGATAACATCACCTATCGCCACTGTGTGTACGGTACATACAGTATGGGATCAAGCAGTCCTTGTTTGAGCCCTGGCCGATGGACATTGCGTTGTGTTCTTGGGCAAGACATTTTACTCTCACAGTGCCTCTCTTCACTCAGGTGTATAATTGGGTACCGGCGAACCCTTGCTATGGACTAGCATCCCATCCAGGGGGAGGGGGGGGGCGGGGGGAGTAGAAATACTCTTAGTCGCTTCATGCTACAGAAACCCTGATAAGCTTCGGCCTGATGGGCCACTTGGCTCGTGTGAAGACTTTACATACAGTGTACTAAGAGTGATGCATTTTATACATTTTTTTCTTTAGCTACACCACCCACGGTGGAAGAGATATTGGACAAAATGAATTATGAACTTGTGATGTCCCTCACAGTCGAGGCACCTGTGAGTAGTCATTAATACGCGATTAGTCCATTATAATTTAAAGCAGAGGTCACCATAAGTTCTGTAGCATGTTCGTGGAGTGTTGACAAACATTATGTGTAATATTAGTAGAATTCTACTTGAACACTAATACAAATGCTGCAATCTGATTGGCTGAGTGATCGTACACTTCGGCCTCATCAACTATCACCTCTCGAGCTTACCACTAAATTTTCTTTGGTTTAAAATCGTGTTTCTATTTAACAATTAGATTATGAGCTCGAGATTTCTATGAGGTGATAGTTGATGAGGCCGAAGGCCGAATCAACTATCGCCTTATAGAAATCGAGAGCGAATAATCTAATTGTTTCAGTAGAATTCTAACTGAAATTAACGCAAATAACGGTTTCCAATGATTTTCCCACGCATTATTGAACTTCACCAATAAACAAAGTTGCACGTATCGAACTGTCCTTGGCAAATTTGCAGTTGTTTACGCGCGTACCCGCTTTTTCAATATTTTCAAGTTTTTAAAGTCAAGAAACCTTAAAAGTGCTTCTTTTAGTCTTCTCAGGAATTTAATTACCCGTTTACATCTAAAATTCCTTCCAAAACTTCGGAAAAACTATAAAAACATCCTTTTCTTGGACGACCGGCGGTCAACTGTACTCTAATGGCTGATAGTATACGAGTAGCTCAGCCAATCAGATTGCAGCATTTGCATTAGTATACTAGTAGAATTCTACTAATAAACAATTAGATTATGAGCTCAGATTTGTATCGCGCATAGAAATCGAGAGCGAATAATCTAGCTGTTTTTACATAAATCTACTAGTCGTTCAAAATCCTCTTCACAGACACCTCGAAAACGCAAAGAAGCGGCCGTCAGCTTGTTAACAAGTGCACACTGCTAGGCTACTTACCGTCTACTTGGCAATTAGACCCGTAGCCCGAAAGGGCTTCAGGTCAATAGCCCATCAGACGAAGCCGAATGGGCTATTGACCCGTGGCCCTTGAGGGCGAAAGGTCTAATTGTTTTAGTATCACCCAACTAGTCGGACAGAAATGGCAATAAGAAAGTTAGCAAATGCAAGTTGAAGAAATATCGGACTAAAACGAAAGAAAGCGTCACGCTCGAGGACTACTGCTAATAGCCCTCGAGTAGCGTAGCCAATTAAAATGCAGGATTTGCATTAGTCCACTAGCTGGGTGATACTAAAATAGAATAGATAGTGAATAGCGTAGCCAATCAGAGAACAGCATGCATGACAGAACGCTAGTAGATCATACTAAAACTCGATAGAAACACGATACATTTGTACGTGTTTTCTAGATGTAATAATAAAGATGTGTAGGTAGGAATCATGATCAACACCTGTCAATCTGCAAGGATCACCGTACCTGTAGATAAGGCTCTAATGCTGCTATTGGTTTCGTGGAGTGACGACAAGTGCCAAGATCTCCAAAAGTAAAATGTAAGAGTGGTATTTTAAACTGCCTCCATTCATTACCGCACTTCTGGGTCCTCACTGGTTTTGTTTTACCCTGTCGTAGGACGTTCCAAGATGTTTAAAAATTATCACTCAGATCTCAGATATGGAAATCAACCCAGATATCATCAAAAAGAACCCAGAAATAGTTCAAACCATCAAAAGGGTAGGTAACTCCGTTTGCTATACATGAAGTGGTGTCATTTGATGTGGTCTTTTCATTTTTAACAATGTCTGAGTCAATTGTGTGCACTCGTTATCATTTGTCGTCTTCCAGATAAGAAATTACAAACAGAATTCTAAAGTGCGAGAGAAAGCGAGTCAGCTTTACACACAGTTCAAGTCTTTGTTTAGAGTCGCTGGAGCAGGTAAGTGAATCGAATGACAAAGATGATCACACAAATTCTGAGAACGAGATACACCTTAAAACGAACTCTGAGTATGAGAACCACCTTAAAACGAATGTTCAGGATTGTGTCTTTCCTTGCTGATTGAAGGGCCAAAGCTGTTTGATATTCTTACGTCGTCCATTCACTCTGCTGTGTAGGGTATGCACTCCATTTATGTACTATAAGAATATACCAACACTATCTTCCCATCAGGAGCTTCTTTTATATCAGGAATGGAAGGGGCACCGGACTTGAAATCCGGAGCTCGCGGTGTTAAGCTCTGCTCTGATTGCTAAGCTGGAGTTGCTTGCCGGTGGTTCAACTCCTCGGTCATTCTTGTAAATAACCAACTGGTCTGCTTCCCTCAAGATGGGATTTTTTAAGCCTATTGTGTTTATTTGAAATATTTGTCTCTTTCAGTTTGTGGCATGCCTGAGAACTAGCTAGGTGTAGCTAACTGTATTGGCCATTAACGTTCAACATTTAACTTGTATTTAACTGAAACATTTTTATATGTGTACTTGTATCCTCGAACAGAAACCCTTTCATAATCGCAGCTATCCTTAGAGATTAAGATAGAAGAACTTAGGTATCCATTAGGAGCTTGTAGTGATTTTTTCAGTGCCAGTTGCTCAAAGCAGCTGTGTTTTGGTTTTTGCTTTTAGTTTCAGAACCTACTGCAAACGTACCGCTGACAGCCAGTTCGAATAACGAAAGTTCTTCTCATGATCTGTCGTCTGTGGAAGGTAACGAAAGAACGCAAGCCATTGAAGCGGAATTCTCAAATACACCCGAAATACAAGGAGAGAAAAACGCAGAACCGCACTCCACCCCTACAGAGAATGGCAGTGATCATCCTGTCTCCCCTACCAGTGAGTCATAATTTACCAATGATAATATGGCGCCCGCTGAATCGCCAGTTGTACAATAGCGAGTAAATGCCTTTGTAGTTGTGCTAAACCATGGGTTTCAATTTGAATTTAGACTTCGAGTAAAGTTTGGACGCTGTTAACGGAAACTGACCACTTTTTATGAAACTTTTAATTCTGATCTGGTTTCCACTTCAACATGAACATGACAAGAAGAAAACAAAAGAAACAAAACGTTATTTTGTCAGATCAACTAAGATTGATCTCGAGGGCATAAAAAATATATTGAACAATTAGATTATGAGCTCGAGATTTGTGTCGCGTTCTTTCACTCATAGAAATCGAGAAGCCCTCTTGAGACATGAAAAAATAATTGTGTTGAACAGCTTAGTTGTATGTTTTTCATTGCCAAGTCCATTACTTTTCCACTTCATTGCAACTGATTAATTAAAACTTATTTTGTTTGCAGAAGTGAAACTCGAAGATCATACAAATCTAGTAGGACAAACATCACTTGAAGGAAATACTTCAGCCGAGAATAACACTAGTATGGACAATCTTACACCAGAGCCAATGGAGATTCATAACGATGCAACGGAAGATTTATCACCATGTGATATGGATATATCAAGCCCTGATTGAAATGTAGAACAAATAGGAACTATTTTGCGGATCAAGGACTGCAGCATATTGAGTAGTAATGATTAATTTCAGTCCAAGGACATTTTTAAGACCTCCATGCTTGTATAAGACTGTTTTGAAACATGGACAGTTGTGGTCTCTAGGCAGAAGTTCTCTCAGATCCACGATGACTGCGAAAAACAAAGTAACGTTGATTGTGGCATCATTATTTTTAACAAATAAGAATATAATTATATGATTTTACTTCGCACCTGTTTTGATGCCGAGATAGAAAAGTATTTCCAGCTCGGTAAAGATTCTTTTTCAAAGTGAAGGTCTGCTGTATTTATACACTTGTATTGTGAACTTTTTAGTTGTTCTGAATTAAGTTGCCACTTGTAGTTATCAGGTGCTGACATTTTTAATCACTTTGCCGAATGTAAAACTTTGTGTTCGCTTCCTTTTTTGCCACACAAAAACGAAATGTCGTCTCTCTACTTCTGCTTTCTGTCATGTGCTTTACTTAGAAGCAATCAAAAACGTAGCTGAGTGGGCGATACTTGCTATTGTGGTCAAGGTCTGGAATTTCTAAATACGATTCTTTGAAGAGTCTTGTCAAAAAAAACTACGAGTTGTCTGATGTAGCGCAGGCCCTTGCTTTGTTGTGGGAGGTGCCATTGCCTAATTAACAATTAGATTATGAGCTCGAGATTTCTATGAGGTGATAGTTGATGAGGCCGAAGGCCGAATCAACTATCACCTCATAGAAATCGAGAGCGAATAATCTAATTGTTTTAGTAGAATTCTAACTGAAATTAACGCAAATAACGGTTTCCAATTATTTTTCCACGCATTATTGAACTTTACGCTTTAACAAAGTCGCACGTATTGAATTGTCCTTGGTAAATTTGCAGTTGTCTACGCGCGCGCAGCCGCTTTTTCAATAATTTCCAGTTTTTTAAGTCAAGAAATCGTTACTGACCTTTTTTTAGTCTTCTCTGGAATTTAATCATCCATTTACATCTAAACTTTCTTTCAAAACTGCGGAAAAACGATAAAAACGTCGCCTTTCGTGGACGAGCGACAGCCACTGCACTCTAATTAACAATTAGACTACGAGCCCGAGTTTTCTACGAGCAGATAGTCAACGAGGCGCAGCCGAGTTGACTATCGCTCGTAGAAAACGAGGGCGAGTAGTGTAATTGTTTTAGTATAAATTTACCGTAGTCTCATTGCATAAAAAGAAAAAAAAGTCAAGTATCGCGTAGAAAAGAACTGTTTTATTATGTTACATCAGGTTCAAACGTGACGCGCGATGTGCACTGATGCGTAACTGTTGACTATCAGCAGATAGTCGACGATAATATAGCCAATCAAATTCACGGATTGACAATAGACTACGGTAATTTATACTAATGGCTGATAGTATACGAGTAGCTCAGCCAATCAGATTGCAGCATTCGCATTAGTATACTAGTAGAATTCTACTAATTGTTATTAGTAGAATTCTAGTAGTATACTAATGCAAATGCTGCAATCTGATTGGTTGAGCTACTCGTATACTATCAGCCATTAGAGTACAGTTGGCCGCCGGTCGTCCAGGAAATGTGATGTTTTTATAGTTTTTCCGAAGATTGGGAAGGAATTTTAGATGTAAACGGGTAATTAAATTCCTGAGAAGACTAAAAGAAGCACTTTTAAGGTTTCTTGACTTAAAAAACTTAAAAATATTGAACAAGCAGGTACGCGCGTAAACAACTGCAAATTTGCCAAGGACAGTTCGATACGTGCAACTTTGTTTATGGGTAAAGTTCTATAATGCGTGGGAAAATCATTGGAAACCGTTATTTGCGTTAATTTCAGTTAGAATTCTACTAAAACAATTAGATTATTCGCTCTCGATTTCTATGAGGTGATAGTTGATTCGGCCTTCGGCCTCATCAACTATCACCTCATAGAAATCTCGAGCTCATAATCTAATTGTTAAATAGGCTGGTCTACTGGTCGAGGGATCTGGATTTTAGCCCTGGCGGAGGTTATTTAAAAAAAATAAGGTGGCTCTGAACCGCCTGGCCTGTACTGTTTTGAACCACCTGAAGAAAGAGATCGACCGCTTTTGGCAGTTATGAAATGTGTGTTATCAATTGTTTTTCATTTTTCAAGCTCTGGTAAGAAACCCTCCTCTAAAGACTGAAAGTAATCCTTCACCTCTGCTCTAAAATGCGCTAGAGAAAATAGCTGGTCATAGTGTTGCTATGGTAACAGTAATGTCACAAAAATTATAACAACGTGTCATTGGTTTTGTGAAAACCTTTTATGAAGTTCAAGTTTATAATTGACGTTACCGTCCTATACAAAAAGATACACATCTTCAACACACATAACTGGACTCGTGAAAGTTTCTCGCGTCGTTGCTGTTCCCGTCCTCGCATCGTGACATCCCTGATGTTGCGCACAATGATGCAGAGAACACATTTTAACAATTATTCGCCTCGGGCTCGGTGAATATTGTCGAATAATCCCCGAGACGAAGTCGAGGGGATTATTCGACAATACTCACCGAGCCTGAGGCGAATAATTGTTTTGGTATAACTTCAGAGAATCTAGAAAAACCTAAGCATCATTCGTACAAATATGACTGGCGCTGTCACGCTGTACATGTGAATGTTCTGACCTTAAACTGTGTACATGTTGTAAGCTCGCGTATCTCTCTTGGCAGTCAGTTGCTTCAGGCACTCCCGGTCGAGAATTAGGCTGAATTTTAATATATCGAAATCGGTCTATTGGAAGCGACCAGGAGTATTTCTACTCCCCCCTGGATAGGATGTTAGCCCATCGCAGGGTTACCCCCAGCATTAAGTTTGCCGGTACCCATTTAAACACCTAGGCGGAGAGAGGCACTTTGAGAGTAACGTGTCTTGCCCAAGAGCACAACCCAATGTCCCCAACAACAAAAACAACAGCATTTATTTATACCAGAAGTACAGGAGACCAAAAGTAAAGAAAAATGCATAGATTTGAAACTTACAATTAGCTGCCTATAACAACCATACGGCTAAAAAAATATTAGTTGTATTAATAACATAATATTAAATATTAGTTGTATCTATAAGATACAACTAATTAAATTACGATCATGTGTATTAAATATAAGCAATAGTAACTTGACAAATCGAAAAACAATGCTCGAACCCGGCCCGCTCGAACCGGAGACGAGCGCACTAACCATGAAGCCCGGCCGCGTCTCCTGAGTATGGAGCAGTACTTGTCGACTTCCTCCACTCACAAAAGAAACAACAGATCAGGTTATTCATGTTAATTTGTGGTAACTGAAACTTTAAAACATCCGAATTTCAAGACAATAGTGGTACATTCGGCTTAAATCGTAACCATAATCCCTTCTCGCCATAAGACAACATTCCACCTAGCAAACGTGATGCTACCATAGTTGTTCACTAACCCTGTATCAATAAACTGTTGGTATTTCCTTGCAGGCTAAGTAAATAGACGTTTTACGCCATTCTAAATCCACAGAGCTTACGCGTGAGTTAGCAAATAAAGATGTTATTATCTCAGTGTCACTTAATTAAACTGCCCCGGATAACAAAAATTATTATCCAAGTCTGCTTCGTAGAGTACAAATATCGCGCGAAACGAGTACAAATATCACACGATATTTGTACTCGTCTCATTCCTCCCGGCCGAGTGAAGTTCAAAACCTTGGCAAAGTCAGAATTTTGGGAAAAGAAATCGTTGGATAATAAATCTCTTATTAGACGTTTTGGTGTGTAGTATCGCTGTATATTTTTACTCGTTGTTTGTATTTTGACTCGCCCTACGGGCTCGTCAAAATACCGCACAACTCGTAAAAATATACAGCGATAAACAATTTGTGACTGCACCGGTACATTTTTGAAAAGAAAGCTGAAACAATTCCTCTGTGTAATAACTTTGCATGTTACCTTAGATAGTTGAATGTTTTCTGCTGATTATATACATGTAGCAGTTATGTCACATGGCGCACTATTCTAATTATTGTAAACGAAGTTTCAGCTGTAGCGGGGCTATGCTATTAAACAGATTACCTAAAGAGATAAGACAATCGTACACTGTAAATGATTTTTACACCTTCCAAACCAAGCTCGTTCAGTTTTAGACCTCCTTTATTCTCTTTCGCGTGAATGTTTTGTGTTAATATAGTCAAACAGGAAGGTAAGGTAACATCTGACGGAACGAGATTGCCAATCAGGGTGACTTCAAGGTGGCATTCCCCGAGTTCTATATTTGGAGTCCGTTTTTCCCCCAATTTACCCAGCCTATCAAACGTGATAAGCGATGATGAAATAGCGTTTTACAATCATCCATGTTACAACAATGGCCTTTATTCTAGACTGAATAACACTGCCCAAAGAAATGCGTTTTTCTCTGTTCCTGTTGTAACTGATAATTCGCTTCGTTTGCCATCGGAAACGATTTTTCCACAGCTTTCTGCACGTGCAGGACAAGAGACAATTTTTTTGGACTGGTCACAGACATCCCAGGTCTTGTTGGAAAAGCATTGGTAACGGGTATGTAGAGGGTGTAGCGGTTCTTGAGTTGAGAATTATTTCACTGGAACCTCGACTAAGTTAGTTCTGAGCGTTTTAATCTGTACTTTAAAATTTCGGCAAAGAAAGTCAAAATTTGGAACTGTTTTACAACTATGTCTGGGACTTGTTGGCGTGCACAGAGTTTATTTAGTTGTCAGCAAATATCGAAGATGCTTCAAGGAATAACTCTGGTGTTCTATGTTGCTTTTTGATTGCTTCGCAGCGATTTTCCCAGTACTGAAACGTGTGATTTCTTATATCGAAATAACGAAAATGAATCGTCTCTCTCTGGCTTATACAGATGTTTTTGTATCCCTTTCGACTTGCCAGCGACGTTGAAACAAACCGAGGCCCATACAGTTGGGACTGACTTTGATGTCAGCAAAATTGTCAATTGTCCATCTGAGAAAGCTTACAATAAAACTGTCTTGAACTTTTTGTTAAAGCCTCGCTGTCGTCGAATAAATCCGATGTAGTAGTTGGTTTGATATTTATGTTAATGGTTAAAGAGGCTTGTTTCCTAAACTCTCTAGATGGGAGAGGCTCTTCCAAATTAGTTATTAACTTTGAAGTTTCTAAAATAGGGTTACATTATCAATCCAAGGTATTAAATGAGTCTTAATGAGCACACAATAATCGGAAGCCAAAGTCTTAGTCAAGCAGGTTTATTAAAGAAATATTAAAGAAATATCACTTGTGGTTACATTGAAGGATAGATCTTGCTTGTAAAAACTGAACGTGGCTGAAATTACATATCATCGGTAACCTAGCTCTATCTTCTACTGAATTACACGTTTTTGAACGGTTCAATGTTAACCGCTTAACGAAGAAAAGCTACAAGAGCGCATGCCAGAAGCATGATGGCGCTGACCATTGGTTCTTTGGCTCCATTGCACAAATCGCCAGAGCAGCAGTTGATTTCGCACTCGGTGACTGTAACTGCCGGAT
>OZ026595.1:49996296-50021296 GCA_964020085.1 Micromussa lordhowensis | reverse complement strand
GAAAATACGAACGCACCAGGGGGAGGCGAGGGACGGATTAAGTTTGGCAGGTAGGACAAAAGCAGAAAGTAAATATATCCCAGGGCTAGTATAGCTCCGGGGCAACCATTATCTGCTCTTAACTGTCACAAGTGTATTAAAGCATTACTAACACGCTTGAGTCACTATGTCTTAACATTTGCATAAATCTTCACATCTATAAACAGAGTCCAAATGGTCAACCTGATAAAGAGATTAACCATTGAGCTGCGACATTCCGAAAACCGCCTTCCCGATTTCTTTTGTTAATATCAAGAAGCTTCTCTTCTGGCCAGTTTTTTGTCGTTGTACTTCTTCCAATTCTAACCTGCAAGCTGTAGTTTCGATCTTTACTTAAAAGACCCGCTCTGAAAAAAGCAACAACCAAATTGTGGTGGAAGGTTTATTCTGAAAAGAAACCTAACAAATGTGAACTTGCAGTTTGTACTTATTATGTGACCAGATGAAACTACTGTACTGTAAATTCATTTTAACATTAGAAAAATTTACTAAACTGATGTGATCATAGAAAGCCAAAACACACCGCTAATTAACAGAAGGAATGAACAGAGCAGAATTGCAATGAATGCAAATTACTGTAATGGAAACACACCCAAAACAAACTGCTTCTTGGTGCTTCTGAGGGATATAAGTCCAGCTGAGAGCTATTGAAACAGTGCCGTTTGTAAAGTAGTGTTTGATTCTTATTTAAGTCAAGAGAATTGGCGCTGCTCGTTGATTTACTACATGACGGCGAGAGAATGGTTGTTCTCTTTGAACCCTTGGTAACTTTAAAACCACTAGATGTTTGCTCTCTAATCAATGTTAGAAGCAATAACCACACAATAGTCCCCAATGATGAGAAATGTCCAAGTCAAACCCAGCTTTTCAATCGTGAAAAGAACCTAAGCTGATGCAGCTGGGCAATTGTAAATTTAATGTTCATAATTAGGGCGCTGCCTTGTTGGCATGAATCTTTGGGTTCTTCTCTCGTTCCCCTGGTAGATAATAGCTGAAATTTCTTTACATTCTGTCCAATTCCTTATCCCGCATGTAATTACAAAGAGAGATACATTTCTCAACAGCTTAACGCGCCGAAGGCCTCCCTCGTTGTGCAATTTTCCGCGTTAGGAGGCATACTTGAATGAAAGAGCAAATGTTTTCACAGAAAGAAATTCAAACTTTAAACAAACTTCCAATATGCTCTGGATCCACCAAAATAAATGAGACGAATAAAAAAGTTGCCCCAAAATATGCCACTTGACGTTTGTTGGGTTTCTGAGCAATATAGAAACGATGAATCAGACAAATGGGCGCTGGCTGATGCCGTTCAAGTGCTGAATTGTAGTAATTTTCTGAATAGTTTGAGTTCAAAAGCACAATTTTCAAAAGTCGAAAGAAAAGCAACAAACTCTCTCCACTCAGTTCTCCTACGCAGTTACCGCACACTACACTTCACAGCTTACTTTTGGTTGAAAGGGCAAGATCAAGTAAACACTGAGATTCATACTTGATTCTTTAGAGTAAACTATCGCGCGCACACGTCTGTAGCTGTGCCAACGCCAAACTCGTGTTCCAAACATGAAATAAATGAATCAGACGATTAAAAAGTTTCTTTATAGAACTTACCGACGGAGATGCAAAGAAGAAAGGCGAGAACGAAAAGTGATTTCATCGTAACGGAGTTGAAGGGCGCAATCTCTTCTGTCACAGCGGAATTCTTTTCCTGTAGACACTGAACCTTGGTTTGACGACAGATGAATTTATTTGTGTATATATTACTGGCTGTCATTTATAGCGAACCAATGAAAATTTAAGGTTTGAACACTGTCACAAAATTTTAACCAATCATCTTCTTCTCGAGGGCGTAGCCTCATCTGGGTGTTGCGTAAGTCTGCATTCGTGGAAACGAAAGGCTGCTTCTGAGAATCTTTTAATGCCTGACGGCGCATCCAAAAAATGCAGTACTTATGTACAATACTTTATTGGCGATGAATTCAGTTTACTAAATATCAACTTGCAACCTGTCTTTTTCAGTCTTACCTTCGTAACTATCTTTTAATGAGCGTCTTTTTTTATTGCGTAGAATAGCAAAGCGCGCGAGTGACGTCATGACTCAGGCAAGACTCAGACAAACAAACCGGAATGGCGAACGATTTTCCTAGAACACTTTCTAAAACAGCCGGTGTTCCTAAAACACATTTTTGAAACGAAAAGTTCGCCTAGATTCCGTGCAGATCTCTCAGAACACGCTGATGTTGTATGAGCCTCGTATGGGGTGTAATCATTTGCATTCTATTTTTAAGCCTCGCGCCCTTCGCTATTCATGATCGTGTGCTGAGTGAATCTCTGCCGTCGGGGAAGTTGCCTCACAGTTTGTTTGCAAGTTTGTTGAGTTTCACACTTTCTAACAAGGTGCAATCCAAGATATGTTACAGCGATTAGTTCGACATGGATAAGATTTGCCTCGAGCTTGGACCTTTTGAGGAATTTGCAAACGCTATGCTGCAAAACTTTGGCCATCCGATCCAAGAAATGTTTAGCATCATGTGATCACTTTTTGGAATCTCGTGAATGAAACCAACGGTGTGTGAAACAGTCTGGAAAAACAAAAACAAAAACATTTCAAAGGAGGTCTGGGATAAAGAAGCATGTCTTCTGACCAGTTTGTTGTTGCGCAGTTAAACCAATTCACCTTAGTCTGCACCAAGCTGAATTATTTTTATTTACGATGGATCGTTAGTGGTTTTGTTGTTCCGTTTTGTGGTCGGGGCTAGACAATTTTAACATTGTCTAAGCCATTTATCACTTGAGTTTTCCACTTAAGCGCAGGGAACTTGTGTAAATGTATTTTAACTTCATCATTCCTGAAACGTCTGGAACTTCTTGAAAAGAACAACTGGACCGTTTCAATTACTTCTAAATTGTTTACAACGTTTGTATTTTTGGCGGTGAGGGCGAGTCACTCTCGTTCCCTTGGTAGATAATAACTGGAATTTCTTGAACTTCTGTCCGATTCCTTATACCATATGTAATTCCGTGGGATGCCTGTAAGGCAGGCCACGGTAAGGTTTCGGGAGGATTTTGTCGACGCAAAACGGCAAATTTGATTGACAATGAAAATCCACGTGACAGCTGAAAGTACAAGTATTTTTATTGGGTACGTGCAAGATGTGCACGTGACCGCTGAAAGTACATGTATAATCATTGGGCCGTGCAATGACTTTGACGAGAGTGAAATATACTGTCAACATTGTGCTATTCTGGCAAGGACTGTAATTTCTGCGGTTCGGGCAAGAAACAATTCGCGATTCTGCGATTCTTGCAAGGAGAGGAAATAATAAACATCAACAGAAGGTAATTTTAGAAGGCATTTCGACATTGTGTTTTGAATTGAACAGTCCGTTCTGTGTTACGCATCGGCATCGAGTTCACTGTTCACTCAGCCTGCCAAACGAACCAACGAGTTCAGGCACCAAACCTGCGTGTTCATCCGGCAAACCTCCCTAACTGCTTAGTCTAAACAAGAAGTTTGAAGCAACATTCATTGCATCAGTGTATATTCACAAATCAAGGAGTCTATCACGGAAAACATCGACACCAACCAATTCAAAATTTGGCTCAAATATTTTAGTTTAAAGTTGAAGATATTTACATGTAAACCTCGAGAATTTTACTCTATCGAAATTTTCGCAGTTCAATCCATGAGTCGACCTACGTGATGTGTAAAGTTTTGTGTATTTTTGCCCAAGGATTCTTGCTGACATTGAGCTTACCTGTTTACCACAACGCACATGTACATGTAAATAGTGTTTGCGAGAAGGTTAATTCCATCGATGTTTATTTTTATATTTCATATTCAGTGTTCCATTGTTAACAAATACAAAGGGAATGATGTGTTAAGAAGAATTCCTCATGCTTCTGATGGATGGAAACTTAATCCTTTCGCTATCTTGAATAAACAAGGACACATTATCGATATGTCAATGGGAATATACCAGTTGCGTTACGGTGCGTTACGTTTTCCTCTTACACAAGTGAGCCTACTTCGGTTCTTTTCTCATACAAAAACTTCTAATTATATAACAGACAATCAGTATTTTAGCATGTTAATGTTTTGGCAGATTCGTTACGTTAATTCACAGCAATACGGCCCTTCACAATATTTTAGTCTTCAACTAAGTAAAACGTTGCGTTACCATTCATGTCTTAAGATTTTCTGGCAGTTCTCGCGATCTCTCTAGCCTCAAAAAAAAATTCATTTTTCACGTTTCAATTACTTCTACCAGAAATTTTCCACCGGCCTACGCTATTTTCTACTACAAGCACAGTGACAGTTTCTTCTACACTTTCTTCAGTGATTTTTTATGGCCGATCTAACTGATTAATCGTGGCGCTAACTTTACGCTCCCTAGCCCAAGCATCCCACGGAATCGCCTTTTGGCGTCTTGTTACAAAGAGAAAACGGACTACATTTCTTAACAGCTTAACGTGCCGAAGAGTTCCCTCGTTGTGCAATTTTCCGCGTTAGGAGGCATACTTGCATGAAAGACCAAACACAGAAAGAACAAACTCGGCACTCTTAATCCTCACGGCATCAACGAACGCTTTTCATTCAACTAATTCATTCTGTTGTTTTTCACGTTGCCAGGCACCAACCAATAGCGTAGCTCCACATTTCTGTATATAAACCACACACAACCCACAATTCCTTGATTCGCTCCGACGAAGGGCTAACGCTCGAAACGTCAGCTTCCGAATCTCTTTACGGTGGACAATTCACATTATCAACCCAGTTGATAAAACCAAATTATCTTGTAATACTCCCACCGACGCAGCACCACAGTTCCTTTAGAAACTTGCCCTCTTTATTCGTCCCACTCAGTTCTCCTAAACAGTCACTCCACACTTCCCAGCTACTTTTGGGTAAATAAATAGGATTAAGTTAATAATGTCTTCAGTAAGGGTGTTTTGATAAAAACAATTCAGGTAAAACGAACAACGGTTCGACCGCTTTGAAACCAATGTAGTAGACCCCGTTCGCGTCGTCCTCCCACTCAAAGACCAGGCCTCAGCTGATACTCAGCGGTCAACTTAAAGATTATACTCTTCAGAGAAGTAGGACCAGCCGGAAGAAAGCCCAAATGCACGATCCAGCATAGTTTTGTCCAGGCTGCGTTTACATCGGTCATCGACGTGACTCTTGTAGTGCAAAAGAGGCCAGTGTTTGTGAGTTTCACATAAACGTTTGCCACAATGTACGTTGAAATGTTAAGCAGCTGTGTGCCGAGAAACGGAAGCATGCCATTGTTTTCCGTCTCCATTATAAACTTAGCGTTTGGTCAAGATGGCTGGCCAATGCAAGTTCCTTTTTTTTGCTTGTTTATGGAACGAGACGGGGTCGAAATCCATAAAAGTAGTGTTCAGGCACATTTTGTTACAAAATGTCGCTCGAAAGAGTACAATCAAGATTGTGAGATACCCCAAGTCCTATACTACTCAGTTTTGATGTCAGTCATTTCATGGCAAACTATATGTTTCTTAAAAATACAAAGTGCGTTATCATTATACGCATTTTTGTCGCGTCGGACAAACTGTTCTAGAAGGTCTGGGAGACATAAAATGACTCACGCAACGGTATCGCTAAATGATAAAACACTAGTCTACCAGGACTTTCTCTAGCAAATAAAGTCACGACACAACTGTGTCGTTTTTCACCAAAGGATGGCTCACACAAACCCACTATAAATTAAAAAAATAATGCGCGCAAGGAAATGAAAGAAAACAGGTTAACAAAATAAATTTATATTATAATTAAATACTAATATCCACATAGTCGAGACCATTGAGTGACATTTCCTAGAAAAACAGGAAGTGTATATATTCTCAGAAAATGAGTAATCTCATTGTATTGTTCTCAAGTCACGAGGCAGTCGTATGATTTTTCAGCCAATCACAAGTTTCAAAGTTTATGACCAACTTTATTACAAAGTTTATTAGTAAAGAAAACTTTACTCAGAAGTTCATTTATTTTATAATGTCCGTACGCATAACTTGTTATACCACTATAATGGATGAATCTCTTATCATCGAAGCATGACAGTGACACTTTGTTTAAGTTGATGATGGCCGCTTTTAATAGTCTTCATCGTATGATACATTTCCTTGATATTGAATAGTATGTTTTTGTAGCCTTCGTGTTTGATATCCTTTTTTACAAAATCTTCTTGATTCCTCTCGCTGTTTTACTATTTTCGCTGTAGATGAATATGAATACATTTACTTCGTAAGCCGATGAATTCTTTAATCACTAAGCCAGCTACCTCGTCTTTGAATTTACCGCTGACCTTCTTGTTTGTTTTATCATAAAACAGACTATTCTCTGCATAATCACTATTGTCAAATCTATTTTTGTCTCGTCAGAAATCTTTATAAACATCTTTTGTTTGGATTTCATATGTTAAGCTGACGTCTGTGTCTCTGAATAGACTTATATGGCTACAATAGTACGCGCGCTCTGATTGGCTGCTGAGCGGGCATTATTTTCTTGTAATGACCGGGCATTATAAAAAAAAATTTTCAAGGTTAAATTTGACCTAGATCTTGGCGTAATAAAGGCAAAAATTGTCTCATTTTCAAAGAAACTGTTTTTACTGTCCCTTCTGGTTTCGATCGCACGGCCAGGGTTTTCTCTCTTCAGTGAACATGGCCTCGAATGATGTCTCGCGCGCGCAAACGGATATTGGAAAGCGCTTCCGGTTTTTTTTCCAGCGCTAAAAGGCCATATAATAAACAACTTATTAACCTCGTCCGTTCGGTCATTACAGGGAAATATCAGACCT
This sequence comes from Micromussa lordhowensis, assembly GCA_964020085.1. NCBI lineage: Eukaryota > Metazoa > Cnidaria > Anthozoa > Scleractinia > Lobophylliidae > Micromussa > Micromussa lordhowensis. Next base: position 50,014,436 of record OZ026595.1, on the reverse strand, counting down.
CAGCCTTGATGTATTGACCTCGCTGTCGCTCGGTCAATACATCAAGGCCTCGGTCTGAGATTTCCCTGTAATGACCTCACTCTCGGTTAATAAGTGGTATTTATTAAATAATAATAAACATAAACAGACAATGAAGCATAAGAGAATAAGGAAGATTTTGATTGGTTGATATTATAAGAAAACATAAGTAAGAGTGTTTTTTATGTCTCCCAGACCTTGCAGAACAGGTTGTCCGACGCGTCGGACAAAAATGTGTCTTATGATAACACACTTTATATTTTTAACTAGGGTGTCTAAAAAATAGTAATGCTGCGGCACATTTTGTCGATAGTGACATATTTTATGTAGTGATTTATCTATCTGCGCGTTCCAAGACTTGCAGTAACATTTATTTCTCAAAGTAGTGTCAAATTGTGCTGTGTAACTTAAAATCTGTCCTTGTATGGATCAACTTCATGCATGATGACGCATCGATGGCGAGGTGTGACAAGGGATCGTGACAAAAAAGCACATAGTGATCTGAACTATGTTTGGACATAAAACGATACACATCAACCCCCCCCCCCCCCGCCCCCCTTTATCAGATTGCAAAAATCGATACATGTGGAAATTGTAGGAGCAGAAATCTTACTTATAAATTCTGTACTGGTACGCATTAAATGTCTCTAGAATGTTGACAGACTGTGCCGAGGACGCGTCCATCGCGATGTGTGAAAATGCTAACGCTTCAGCTTAAATTCGTGTTTGGATGAATAGGTCGCAGCATATATGAAATTAGCGTGTTGTACAGTTTTCGTTTTTTTAATTATCCCTCAAGCTTTAGTAACGACGATTTCTCTTCATTTACGAATTCGACCAAGGAGGCGAGACTGCTAAGAAATAATGAAGTTAAAATTAAGTTGTCACGATTAATCATCCAGATTTACAAACTTTCACTAACTGCATTAAGGACAAAAGCAAGAGTAGTGAAAGTCAAACGCGATCTCCTTCACATCGTTTCACAGGTTAGTCGGAGCAAAACAAACCACTTATCTTTCTCACTGAAATCTACGCGAATTCGACGGTGAGATTCGTGGCGCATTGCACTCTGGTAAAAAGTGACGCAGTGCACTCTGGTTAAATACAATGCATTCTGGTAAAAAGTGATGAATTCGAGAATTCGTATCCCCTTCTATATATTCTTCATAAATCCTGTTTATGTTGCTGCTCGCTCGCTACGCTCGCTACGCAGCAAAAAGCATATAGTTTGCCATGAAATAAATGACTCACATCAAATGTGAGTAGTAGAGGACTTCTTGATTGTGGTCGTTTGAGCGACATTTTGAAACAAAATGCGCCTGAACCCCCACTCATTGACACTCAAAAAAGAACGAGGCCAATATCTATCTATCTCGACAGAACAAGCTTGGTCAATAAAGGATATATTATATGGAAAAATAACACAATTTTCATGCGGGACACTGCGGGTAGTCCCGAGCGAGTAAGAGAGCGCCATCTTACCCGTTCGGGTTTGTTTCATCTTTCCCGCTTACGGAACTAGCAATATAATAAGTGGACATATTGCCGCCCTTTCCAGGGTTGTTCCTCAACATCGCACATGAAAACACTATAGTCAGCAGGAGACCAAGCGGCGAGCTTATAGCGACGCCATCAGTGGGCTCCTGGTCTGTTCAATTCCCGTTTCTTGGCACACAGCTGCTGAAACTCAACAGGAAAAGTTGATCAACTTTTCCTGTTCAATGGCCGGCTGTATATCAGTAAGGGTTTTTTAAAACAATTCACGGTAAAAATCGACCGCTCTGCGGTCATTCTCAAGTCAAATGTTGAGGCCTCATTGGTACTTGATTTCACGGGTATTTTTGCGATTATAAATAACTCGCGAAATTAAAGACCCGCGAATAAAAATCCTCTCGAAATTTAAACACGCGAATTTAACACCCATATAGAAAATTCAAATCGGAGAAAAAAATGATTAACATGATGTAATAACCACAACATATACAGGATATGTATCGACAAATACGCAAACCATTAACTGGTTTTACCATTAAGTTCCATTTTGTTGTGAAATAACGTAAATTTGCAAAGATTGAGTAGAGAATCCAGCTAACCCCTTCATCTGAATCGTCAGATGCGTTTTGCTTATTTCAGTTTATCTAGAAATTTTAAAAAAAGTTCAGACTTTTGAAAAATAAAATGAAGTTCAGAACGTAATCATGATATATCCGTAATATATCCGTGACTTTTACAACAATTCACACCTGATTCTTTAGAATACACTATCACCTGTACACGAAGTCTGTTGTAGCTGTACCTACGACAAAATCGAGCTCCAATCTCTGAATATTCTTATTTTCTGCCGATTTTAGGCTGAAAATATTCTTGTGAATATTCTTAGATTATAACGTATAACAAACTATTTTCGAATGTATTTGGTGTCTCGATGGTGTTACGAGTAATTTTGGAGTCAGCTTGCAGGCATTAAGGCCTGACATCACGCACATAAAAGTTGATCAACTTTTCCTTTAGGCAATACTACCTCTATAGAACTTACCGTTTGAAAGGCAAAGAAGAAAGGCCAGTACAAAAAGCAATTTCATCATAACGGAGTTGAAAGTCCTTGAAAGGCGCAATAACTTTCGGGAACGAGGGGAATTTTTGTTCCTGTAGACTTAGCTAGACTTTGAAGCTTGGTTTGACGACACATGTATATTGCTAGCTGTCATTTATGGCAAACCAATGAAAAGTTATGGTTTGAACACTGTCACAAATTTACTAAATATCGACTTACAACCTGTCTTTCATAGTTTTACCTTCGTTTCCAAGCTAACAATTTAAAAAGAACAGCAGTCTGTTTAATAAATGTCTTCTTTACTGCATTAATGAGAGAGACGCGGAATATTTGCATTTTTGCCAAACGTAGCTAAGGCCCGGTTCATACGTCGCATTTCTGCCGTGTCGAATTCAATTCAACGAATTAAATTCGGCAGAAATTCGACGTATAAATCAGCTGCCGCATTTCTGCCGCACGTTCGACTAGTCTTGTCGCATTGTCCGGCAGAAATGCGACACCGATTCAAACGTCGAATTTCTGCCGTGTCGAATCTAATTCATACATTATGTTAATGTATTGAGCATGCGTAGACTGAGGTTAGCTATCTAAAGATGGCGTCACATAGGGAAGAGACTTCAGGTTCAGAAGAAAGCTCTTTATCTGACAGTGAAAATCTGGTCCCGCCTAATAATATCCCACCAACCTGTACTTCTTGGCAGTCGGCGACAGGATCGGTAAACTCGTGTTGCATTTTCACGTGACATAATAAGCAAAATCAACAGCAAAAAGTTGAATTATCAACCTATGCTTTTCCTGAATACAATGCAGTATATACTGTTGCATTGTCAGCCTCCTCCGCCTTCCTTCAATAGCTTTTTGCAAAATAAAGAGCCTCCGTTGAGTATCTTGGTCCGCCATATTGGATAGCTACGTAACCTTTGTAACATTTTTCCGCTGACCGACCTACCCCGCAGTATCAATTCAACGAATTAAATTCGGCAGAAATTCGACGTATGAATCAGTTGTCGCATTTCTGCCGCACTTAATTGAATTGAATTCGACACGGCAGAAATGCGACGTATGAACCGGGCCTAACAAAGTTACAAACACGCAACTGGATAAACCCAGTCAACTGCAACATTTTTCTAGATTTCTCTTGTTAGTATAAAGCAGCTTCACTTCTGGCCAGCTTTGCACGGAAACCAACAACAGTCGTATTAAAACTGTACTAAAATAAATAACAAATTTTGTTAGATTCCGACAAAACACGTAGCGAAAAACTAAACAAATTCTCAGCCTAGCGAATGCTTTGATATTTGTTACGAAGGCAGAAATTATACTTAAGAATTAAAGCAATTACAGAAAACACCAATTGAACTGTCTCTGTTTACGATGAGACGCTTTATTTCCTCAGCGAAGTGAACCTCGACAATTTCATATCATCGCTCTTCCGACGAGTGATCAGTTGAAAGCTTGCTCTGTTATTCTCTTTCGTATTCGTAGTAGAACCAGTGGAAGCAGTCTATTCTTTCCAACTTTGACGCTAGTTCGGGCAATCTTGCTGCAAGCGGCTGCGAGCCGTAAACAACCGTAGCTCCTTTCAAATACAACTCAGCATTTCGTATCTTCATCCGCAAACTTTGAGCTCCCTGTTTCTTAATTTCTATTTGAAAAGTGCTCGTTTTCATAAGCCACAATGGCCGGATTCCTGTGAACTGGAAACCTATAAAGCCCCGGCCAAACGATCGCAACATTTCAACGCAACATATCGCAACATTGATGGGTGCAACATGTTGCGTGCGTTTTACCACACGAGACATGTTGGGTGTTGTTGGCTCAACTTTGAAAATGGTCAAATTTTTAAGCAACATTTGTGGATGTTGCGTGATGTTGTAATCGTTTGACCAGGTAATGTTGCGCCCGGGCATGCGCACTAATTCGATTTTCAATTACGGGTTAGAGACTGTTGTGAGTGTTTTGTTTTCAAATACACGAACGCGCTTTCTGTACAATGAATCAGAATGAGAAATTTTCAATACTGCGACTGAGTGCAGTATTGAACATTTTGAGTTCATTGTACAGTAAGCAAGTGCGTGTATTTGAAAACAAAACACGAACTAACAGTCTCTAACCCTTTTAATATAATACTCAATTTGAGTTCACTGCTGGCGATAGACTTACAATGGCTTCCCGTCCGACCTGTTTTAATGAGAATGAACTAAAGAAAAACGAATGAAAACAAGAACATTCAATGGCCAAGAATCTTCAATTTGCTGAATATGAATTAATATTAATTATTTCGGTAATTTTTTCCTCCTCAACCTCGGAAAATCTTGAACTTGAAGCCATGTACGTACACTGCACAGTTTTTATGCGTTATTGTAACTTTTATGTCGCTTGTCACTTTGATGTCGCTAGGTAACGGGAACTCACGTGATCAATTTTAATAACGCATGAGGATTTTAGACAGTGAACGAAGATTGAATATTAATGTCCAACACATGTCGAAAGCACGTCGCAACAGGCTGGTCAAACGCGTGCAACATATTGCGCCCAACAATGTTGCGATATGTTGCGTTGAAATGTTGTGATCGTTTGACCGAAGCAGCAAATGCCGGGCCAACAAAATGTTGGGATATGTTGTGTTGAAATGTTGCGATCATTTGGCCGGGGCTTTAGATCCTTACAAAGAAGCGAAGGCACCGTTCTTCTGTCGAAAGCCACTCGCTAGCTGAAGTCCAGTTTGTGATTGACAGCTGTCGTCTCGCTAGCCGATCAAACTATTTTAACAATTCTAACAAGAATTGCGATTGGCTCGTTTTAGCGTGCTTTATCAGAGAACAGATGCACGCTGACGCCACTTTTCCTCGTTTGGAAAATAAAATTTGATTTGAATATTCAGCATAATGCGTGAGGAAATTATTGGATTCTTTATCATAAAACAAATAAAGGGGCCTCGACTGTGCTCTGTTCTGTTGTAAAGCACTTAGGAAACGGAAGGGCACTCAAGAAGTAGGGTAGAACACTCGACTACGTCTTGTATTTCCCCTACACTTCTTCCGTGCTCTACAGCTTCCTGCGTTGTTTCAACAGAACAGAACACTGTCGAGGCTTCTTTGTTTGGTAATGAAAAGAACTGTTCCGAAAAAAGCAACAAACTGTGGTGGAAACCTAACAAATATGCCCTGTTAATTTGCAGTTTGTTGGTATTATTTGACCAAATGAAACTAGTCTAGATTCATTTTTAACATTAGAAAAACTGAGAAACAATCTGATGAAAAAAAAAAAGGAAAAAAAAACAATCTGATGAAATAAAGCCAAAACAAACAGCTAATTAAAAGAAGGAATAAACAGAGCAGAACTGGAAGGAATGCAAATTACTGTAATGGAAACACTCCCTAAAACAAAGTGCCACGAAAGAAAAATTTTCTCGATTGAAAATTGAAGAGGAAGGTTATTGAAATGTCATTTGTAAAATGGTGCGTTTTTCTTATAAAGGACAAAAGAAATGGTGCTGTTTGTTGATTACTACATTGCGGCGATAAAGTGGTCGTTCATGATGTTCTACTGAGAACCCTTAGTAAAATTAAACCTCGGAAACACCATGCAGACGTTTGTCTGATAGTTAACGTCAGAAGCGGCAACATAAACCGGGCAATAGTCCGCAATCAAGTCAAATCCGGATTTTCTTTTAAGTGATGTGAAAAGAACTAAGTAGATGAGGCTGGGTAATTGAAAATTTAATGCTCATAATTGGGTTGTTGCCTTGTTTGCATTAGTCTATGATTCAAATGTTCTCTGAAAGAATCTCAAACTGTTGACAAACTTCCAATCTGCTCTTGAACCAGCAAATAATTCAAGTGAATGAGAAAGTTGTCCAAAAATATATTATGTCCGTTTCCGTCATTTCTTTTATTTCGAAATATGTGTTGCGAGATCCAACATAATACTACATTGCAGTTTTATAATATAGTAACATCTAAACTTTATTAGGGCTGGTATGGCCAGTCGATATATTATTATTTAAATATACTACGTTGTGTCAGCCTTGCAGTAGTCTTTGACTTATGATCGTTTAATTACTTTTAATGTTTAGCTGATTATATCTGCTATGAGATCCAACGTTCAATCAGGAACGATCTTCGTTCACGGCTTCGCAATTTACTTAATAATAATTATGTTTCGTTGGTTTGCTGAGAAACAGATAAGCAACAAATCAGACAAATGGGCACTGGCTTTTGATATTCCAGTGCTGAATTATATTAACTCCTGCGATGGTTTTGAGCTCAAATTTTCAAAAGGTCAGCAATAAACTCTCTCTACTCACTACTGTTACGCAGTCACTGCACACTTTCGAGATTACTTTTGGTTAAATGAACTAGATTAAGTGAATGACTCTGAAATTCATACCCAATTGTCTATAGAAGACTATAGAATACACGTGTGTCACCCTAGCTGAACTAACGCCAAAATCTTACTCTAAACATGAAATAAATGAATCAGATAATTCTAATTTTGAACACTGTCACAAATTTTAACCAATCATCTTCTTCTCGAGGGCGTAGCCTCATCTGGGTGTTGCGTAAGTCTGCGTTCATGGAATAACAACACTATTTCTGAGAACTTTTAATACGTAACGGCATATCAGAAAAAGGCAGCGTATTTGAAAACAGTATACTTACAGAAATCACTAAACTGTTAGCACCCGGAAAAAAGCGATCGATCGCATTTGAATTTTGGGCTTGCTCACGTGACCATTTGGAGCGCCCAGATTGGTCACGTGACATTTTGTTTCTTTTCGCGGGCAGAACAACTTTGCTTCGAAATGATTGTTTACGGAAGAACTTTCTACCGTGGGAAATCCATTGAAAAGGATATGAGGTCACTGATTATTGATGATATTTTGAACGGAGGCGGGGATGTTCCAACAGAGTACTACCCAGGAAGTTTTAGAGCGATAGGATCAAAGTGCAAAGAAAGCGGTGTTAACGTTTCAAACGTATGGAAGACCTTTTGTCGAACGGAAGAAAATCTCCCTCGCCATACTGCAGCTAGGGGTCAACCGAAAAGGCTGGAGGAACCAGAGCTAGATTTCGTCCAGCTGCTGATGAAATGTGGACCTTCGAGAACTTACAAGGACATTAAAGAGAATATCGAGGCGCACTCCACGGCAACAGCTTCGATTTCTACAATAGGCCGTGCTGTCCGAGAAGATGATGGGGGCAGCAGGCGAAAATTAACCCCTGATAACATCGCTTATTGACAAAGCTACGTCAGTTTCGTGGGTACGCTAGATCCCTGGCTTCAAATTGCCAGATTGTGCGAACCCAAAGTACGGACACTCGGTGGAGGGACAACCTTGTAAAGAAATATTGAGAAACACACAAACGCCAAATGTCTCTCTGAATGAGTAATGTACGCCAATACCCTTAATGGAGCAAGCAATACATTGGAGTTTTTGAATTTCTTTCACGAGGCAAGCCAATTCACGCAGCCTGACGGGAACCCTATCCTTGAATATGGAGACATCATAGTGGTCGATAATGTCGCTTTGCAACGTTTCGATGGAGGACAATTCAAGCATTAGCTGAGTGGTTGGACAGTTTTGGAGTCACTCTGGTATATCTTATCTTCCGGAGTTTACCCCGGTTGAATTAGTGTTTAACAAAATAAAAACTGTGTTACATAGCTATGAATACCGTGATCTCCTCACATTTAATATCGTTGTAGCATTTACCGTGCGCTTCAAGAGATATCTGTTAGCGATTTACGATCAAGTTGGATACTTTAATAGAGTGTAAAGACTTGTTGGACTGGTCAAATGTCTGCTTTTCATTGACGAAATAGAAAACATGTGCCGTGTTTCTATCGAGTTATAGAAACACGAGTGAAAGTTTGGGAGAACGAGAAATGCTGTGGGAACACGAGCCGCATATGGTTGCTATGGTAACAGGTTTTCTGAAATGAATGTCATGTAATGAATCTATGATGTTTCTTTTATTTCTGTGCCAAATTTCATAGTGATACGATGAACCAAACATAGTTTAGAAAAGAATTTGTGAACTTGACTCGGGAAAATGAAAACTATTTCGAACCACCTTAACTAAAGTTTTAAACAACCAAGGTACTCATGATGCAAAAAAATGAAACTTCGCATGGCAGCGGTGGGATTCGAACCTGAGGGACTAGTGCCTAAAACCAGCGCCTTAGACCACTTGGCCACACTACCAGATATAGACTTAAGGTAATTCTAAACAGTCTCCATTTAATATTGCATCCTCTGATCGAGAAGACATAAAAGTGCCGCTTGTCAGAGTTAATAAAATAGTTACAGCCTCGTATTAGGCTTAACTGCGCCAACGGCTTTTTTTTATGTTTACTTTTTCTTCCAGGCCGTATCTCCTAAAGGTTGCCTCATCCATAGCGCTGACTGTAACCCCACTGTCCGGCAACACTGTGACGCTGGCGCCATTAATTAGTACTTTTTTTAGGGGTCTTTTATCCGAGGTTCCTATGGGGTTAACCGTTTCCAATGTGCACGTGGACTCGTCGCTGCTCTCGGGTGAGGTGTCAGACGTTTTGTTCGCCTCCGTATGCTAATTCTTTCGTGGCTTTAATTTCTTGTTTGCTTTTATAATAATTCGCGAATTGATTCCTTTATCCCGCATCGCATACAGTGCTTGCCGAAAGCGGGATATTTTCTCGGCCCCCCTTGGTGTGGCCACTGTTTCCCGCATTTAAAGCACGATATTTTGCGTGTTCCGTCTGTAATTTTATCCACTTCTTGTTTAACGGTGACGTTCGTTGGCGTTGATTCTCCACTTTTGTGGCGTGTTGATCTGCAATGCAATGCAATGGATGGAAAAGTTCTATGCTTATCCCACAGAACTTATTCAAAACAACAAATCCTGAAAAATCCAGCTCAATTGGACAAAATGTTCTCAAAATATGTTTTCTCAAAGGCGAAAATAACTCGTTTTGAGAAAACGAGCTTTAAACTTACAATAACAGGAATTGAAAAAATAAGACTTCAATACCTTTAGATTCAATTTCCGTGAAAAACAAAACTTTAGACTAATACGAGGCTGTAACTATTTTAATAACTCTGACAAGCGGCACTTTTATGTCTTCTCGATCAAAGGATGTAACTCACTTCTAATAAAATGGAGACTGTTTAGAATTACCTAATGTCCATATCGGGTAGCGTGGCCGAGTGGTCTAAGGCGCTGGTTTTAGGCACCAGTCTCTTCGGAGGCGTGAGTTCGAGTTTTGCAACATGATACCTTGGTCGTTCATAGCTTTAGTTAAGGCGGGACTTAACCGAAAAACACACCATTTTTTCAAACTATTTTCAAAGCTAACATTTAATTCTTAACCATGGCAAAGTATACATTTTTAGAACGCCTAAAGACCAAAGATTATGAAAAAATATTTTTGTACCCTATAATTGTATAGTAATTTAAAACCGGTTTATTAAATCTGCTAAGTCCCACCTTAAGGAGACAAACCACATACCCGTACTGGGCAGCTTTGAAGCGCTCACCGAGTCTAATTCCCCATTCACACCAACCTGTTAAACATGTTTAAAAGTGGTTTAACTAAACACGGTTGAAATTTAGTTGCTCATACCATACACACCTCACAACTTAATAAGGAAAAGCATGTTTGAATAAAATATGCTAGCAAAGTGGTTTGAAATTTGTCTTTTGACTGACTGACTGCAAAGGGTAATCGACAAAACCTAAACTTGATTTAGTTAAAGTAGTTTAGTTGGTGTGAATGGAGTAATAAGACCAAAATGAAGGTAGTCACGTGGCAGCTCATAGAGGGAGATACCCAGACCGCACCGTTGCTGAGTTATATATGATTATAATATTCGTCAGAATTGGAACCAAAATTATCAATTATACACGAAGTATTAATATATACACACTCAGTGATCTTGGTGTTTTAAGCAATCTGATTGGTTCGCTATCTCTGGCTGATGAGCACTATTACTCATTCAAAATATTTACCTGTTTATCACACCCATAATTTACCATAACCGGCTGCTGTTCACCAAATTTGGAAAGAATCTTCGCCATAGTGAATCAATGACGTCAAACGTGCAGCCCGCTTCAGATTATTGAACCGATGACGCCAAAATAACGTCAAAAGTGCAACCCGCCGCAGATTATTGAACCGTTGACCGACAAACCTGGGGACGATATTATGTTATTTTTAGTGAGCGAAAAAACAAAGAGCGAAATGGCGAAACTCCTTTAAGAACGGGGAAATATTTTGAATGAATAATAAAGCAATTATTGAATTCGGCTTCCGTAGGATATGAAGAATTCTGCAGATCTCGGAGGGTATTATCCACCTCGGCCTTCGCCTCTGTGGATAACACCCTCCTTGTTCTGCAGAATTCTTCATATCCTACTCATATCCTACTCATAGTGGCAGAATATTTACCTCGCCGGCTCGGTAAATATTCTGCCACTATTCACCGAGATTGAGAAGAATAATTGTTATAGTGCGTTTACTGAAACCGGGGCCACCCAGACAATGAAAACCAATCAGAAGGCAGAACTGAAACAATAGATTCCAACATTTTCATATCCAGCCAATCAAATGTCTAGTACAAAACAATGAAATCCCAACTTGTTCGTTGACCGGTGATGTTTACGCGACTGCGGTGTCAAGCTCAAACCGGTAGTACTTTCATGTGCTTTAACGGCTTTAGGAAGAATTATATGCTGCACTCAGTTTGTTTTAGGTCATTGGTTGATTTAGAAAACAAGAGTTGTGTAAGGGTGTCACTCGTAATTATATTGCCAGATGCGAGTTGAATTATCAATTGGGTCTGTAATCATACTCGTGATAAACAAATCAGACTCCCGCTGCGCGATCGTCCGATTTTGTTATCACTTGTATGATTACAGACCGAATTGGACTCCACTCAGTCCTATTACCATTACTTATTCTAAATGCCTAGAAGTTTAGAAATATCTCTGAACCAGTATCCACTTATTTTTAAAGTAAGTAGGTAAGTGAACTTTATCTAGAACAGGGTGGCCCATTCAGCTACAAGGCTGTTGTCCAGAGGGGCCCTGTATAGACTTAAAATTCGTTACAATAAAAAACGTTCTGCAAATCGTTTTATAGAACGTGTTGGTAGATAACTCTGAGAAGATCAGGACGTCGCATTGCATACTCAAGGTTTCTTTCAGTAGAGATATTTTCTATTAGTAAATTCTCAGCTCCGACTATTGCATTTCTAGCTTTTTGATTGGCTAAAAAACTCCGACTATGAGCCAATAGTCGGAGTTTTACGTCATATGGAAAATAGTGCGCCAAGTTTAAAAATTTTCCGCACGAAGCTTTCAACTTCAGCCCTCTATAATGGCCGAAATAAAAATCGGCGGCAAAACCCGGTTTGAAAACAGTTACTAAAACAATTATTCCATTCGCCCTTGTTGGATATGAAGTGATTATAACCAACTTGCGCTACGCGCTCGTTGGTTATTTCATCACTTCATATCCAACTCGGGCTCATGGAATAATTGTTATATAGTTTTTCTGAAACTGTTGTATCTCAGTACTTTACATTGTCCTTCACAGTGCAATGGGTAGCATAAGCGAATGATTAGGACTTGAAATCTAGCCCGGGAGGATGCGGAGAAATTTGAAAACGGCGTTTAACTTTGGAAATACATCAAATGTCTTTCGTCCACACTAGGGCGGAGCAATCTGAAAACGCAACATTCACCGGCCATTTTGGATTTGTATCATTCTCGTTCCCATAGCCCTTTTCTTATCTCTTAGCCGGCGGAGCCTTGGCACGAGAATCCGCCGGCTAAAAGGGCTATGGGAACGAGAATGGATTTGTATTAGAGGAAATCTCGGGCAGGGAAATCACGTGATTATCGTGATGTCGACGTTTTCGAAAAGCTCCGTTTTCAAAGTGTTTTCCATCCACGCTAAAACAAAAGGCCAGACTTTTCAAATTCCTCCGGTTTGAGAAGCGTGTTCCATTCTGTGGGCGGTATGCCTAACCGTAGAAATTAAGCTGCGTTTTCCAATTTATCCGGCTAGCAAATTAAGCTCCAGAATTAGCTCACGAATTATGTCCTGTTCCTTTCAGTGCAATGCCAATTTCAAGCCGAGGGAAAATATCTACGCGGAAGCGCTCCAAATTTGGAGCTCTACAAATTATAATAGATGAGAAACTATTTTAACTTTCAGTTCTGTAACTACCTAAATGCTTGGCGGGTAACCGTCTGTGTTTCGACAAACAACACTTACATTAATTCCTGTGGCGTCAAAGATTTTACCTCAAGTCCTTACAACAGAGTTAGCGCTTTAAACTATCAAACAAATTTGGTGCCAGCTAACGAAAGATCGCCACTGGACTTTACCGGAACTTGGAACAAAAGTACCGTCGTTTGTTTGTAAGCGAAGCCGCGTCACGAAATCAAGAGTTCAAATAGGATACCATTCCTCATTACTCATCTAGGTTTTGCAGGCCAGTTACGCGAGTTTTGAGTAGTTTTCAAAGTGTTTCTAATTCTATGGTACCCCTGGCTTGAAGTTTCGTCCACATTGGATGAAAACATTTCTGCGGACCTATCAGTCCCAGGAACCTCAACAGAAAGTGAAACACTCAGTATTGTCAAGATAGTCGCCTGTCGAAATTTTATCGTTTAGGGGAGCAGGGATTGCGCAGTGGTGAGACCCGGCGTCATATGTGGGTTGAGTTTGTTGTTGGACCAATCAGTCCCGGGGCCAACAGAAAGTGGAACACTCAGTGTTTTTACGATAGCCGTACGATAGCTACTGAAGCGAGCACATCGGAGAGAAAGATGACGACTCAGCATCCCGAAACAACGCCGACCATCACAGAAGGGTGTGTGTTTATAAACCACTACTAAAATTCATGTTTTCCGAACACGAGAAATATGCTATTTAGAACGCGTTCCATTTCTTTGCTGATGTCTCATGATGTCGCATTGATTGTCCTGGCCACTGTATTTTCTATCACAACAAACATTTTCCACAGATAACATGTTTTCCAAGCCAACAGGCTTCGGGTGCATCTAGCCTGACTGTGTGTGAAAGCTGTCCTGAAAATGAATGCTATTGATGGACTTGGAACCTGGCATTTCAACAAACTGAGGGAAAATAGTCACGTGTCATTCGCAAAATAATCTTAACTCTCAAGATGACTTCACTTAGGTCAAAATGCCAGTAGCCTATAGCTGATCAGTCTATTTAGGACAACAGCTGCACGGGTACAGATCACATTTACTACGTGTATATAAACTATTTATCAAAGCAAAACATTTTATTGTGTTACTATTCACAAGTCAGTTTTGACATTATGAAAGAATTAGAATATAAATAATTGCACTAACGTATAATTACAAATTAAGAATACATTAAGAAATAAATTCAGAATTCAGAACAGCAAAATGAATGACTAAAAGCACATTATTTTGTAAGGTTGCATTTTCAGCCATGACATTATTACAAAAATTGATGTTATCTCCTTCACCCTTGTGGCTTATTTCTTTGTGTAGCGAAAATGTCATTCAAACAACGATTTCTGACCTCTCCCATCCAGAATCTCAGGGCAAGGGTATAGCCTGGGCACCAGCCTCAACACTGGCACTGAGAATTTGAATTTGACAAGCAAAGATGCTGTAATCCCCAAAGATATTGCTGCCACAGTATTTAGAACTCCAACATGTATAACCCAAAGTCCCGAATTGTGATCACAGTTGGCCAGGTTTATAGAGCCACTGGCCAAAAGTTGACCCATAATTATTATTCATTCTAATTACCATTGTTTTAGTACAAGTCTTATAGGAATTTTTATGACAAGAATTTTTATGACAGAAAGTACCTGTTTGTTCTTTGACCCTTTACAATAACCCAAGAGTCAACAATCAATTTGTTGTGGTAGCCACATCTTGGCAGAGAAAAAGGTGACAATGATGAGTTTTGTCAACTGTATGATATCAGTGTAATCATATTAACTATGGTGTAATATACCACATAATAAGCAAAGCATTTTAAGAGGGAGGACAGAAACCTCAAGCTTGTGAGTATAATAGCAAGTTGTGTAGGGTCTGTACCTCTTGCCTACTTCTGGGCAATTATCGGTCACGGAGTAAACAGAAAAAAAATGCAGTCTAGGTACTAGTGTAATTAGTACTACATAAATAGAGCCATGGCTATATAAAAAGGTTATAATAAAAAAACAACAACAAGAAAGAATTTTCAATCTGACTGGTTATTCCATGTAAGAAAGACTATCTGTTAACTACAGTACAGGTATGACAACAATTGCAAAAGTGTGTGAAGTTGTAAAATTAATTATTTCAGCAATTTCCAGTTGTTTCCAAAACATTTATTAGTTATGGAAAAGTGATTTTTACATATTGAATAATCCATTTTCTGGGCAATTTGACCGAATTTCATTATTCCACTCTTACAAATAAAAATTTGGAATTTGCCAAAATGGTAAACTTGCATGCATCTCTATCCAAACAATAAATACGGCTACTATTCATACCTAGCCATAGCATTTCCTTTTAGTAATAATTATTTGATCTAGCCTTATTTACCTAGTGGTGCATTTTAAAGTGCATATGAACAACATTCCAATTTAACTTCTTGTGAGGACATAAAAAATGACCTCATATATCACCCAGTATGCAACCAAATGTTCCAATTTCAAGATAACAGTGTTCACACCAGTCCCAACAAAATCCATGACAAGTCTGGAACCAAAACCAGTAATACTATAACAATATTATATTAATTCCCTACACTATTACAACTATTGATATTAATTTTCTTATTTTAAGATGAAAAATTCCTATTCAAAAAGAAAGTAGTTCATTTATTTTCATATGCACTTTAAAAATCCACTTGGGAAGTAACAACAATAATAATATTGCTATCCGCACACCAGCGTCAGACTAGCAAGAACAGCCACCTTGTGATTCCTCATTTGCTTCATCAACTTCTCTCAATTTTGTGCCTCTGTTAGGGTTGTTGTTAAAAACATTGTTAGGTAATGTGGCTTTATCAACACAGTTTTCCATTCTTGCCATAACCTACAAGATGAGAAAGTAATTAGAAATAATTCAAAGACAGGTTGCATTCCAGAGGTGTAGATACATACAAAATGAGGTTGGTTGCAGTTCATGTCATTAAAAATAAACTAATTTAGTTTTAGTTACCAGTATTCTATGTTGTTTGATCATCTGGCTTGGAAAGAACTACTAAAAAGAAAAACCTTTAATAAAAAATACTGGCTTACAAACAGACTGCGAAGGCCTTGCACTTCATCTGCAAGGAATAGCCTTTCCTTTCCTTTTGCTTGGAGGGACACCTGTCCATCCAAACCATACAAAGCTCTCTTAAATCGCAGTTTTTCAAAAAAAGTGTAAATTATGTTTGTGTTTGAACCAAATACACTGACACTTTGGTGTACTTACTAACTTTTACCTTCTCTTTCAGGTACCAGGCTCAAGTTTTTCAAATTAATTCTTTTAAATATCCGTACCCATTCCCTTGCTCAATAGTCAATTATTAGAAACATGGCTAATACAGCAACTAGTCAAGCATTGGTTGGCCACCTATAGGATTAAAGGAGGATTTACATTGTAATACCTAACTTCACCTTTAACATAACAAAAAGTCTGCAAGTAGGTCACAGCAATTTACACTATTGCTACTGCACCTTTCAATAACACATGAACTCAAAGTTCAAAACCAAACTAACAATTTTATTGCCTATTTCAGTGCAGTCACTCACAATTATGATGACACACAACAAACCCTGAGAAAATACCAGTAAGCAACCAAAATGGAAAAAAATCTATCAATTGCACCTAACAGAAGTGATCTTTTAACCCTGTTGAAGTAAACATCTGCTTACTGAGAGGGCAGCTACCATGACTGATGGCAGCAAAAAACAACAACCACCATTGATTGAGCAAACTTCACAAGTTATTGCAAAGCACAGATAGTTATAATGATGTGGATGACTTAATATAGCAACGTTATCACAAGTTTTGAAGTAGACAGCTTTCCTATTGGAGAAAGACAGACGAAAATGGCTGATTTTACCATTATTGTTTTATGAATTCAACAAATAGTCCAAGAGCCAGCTGACTGAGATCATGAAATACAGTAGTAGATGGTAATTTTTGCTGGCAGCCAGCTGCTTTCGATAACGGCCCTGGACATTACTAAGTGTCCGAATTAAGAGTCACAGTCTAACCTGGTCAAGCAGAGCTTCTACAGACTTGCTCACATTCTGTCCATTAAATGCACTAGTCTCAAAATACTTCAGACCCAGATTCTCCGCAAGTGTTCTTGCTTCATTTTCATCCACTTGTTTCTGATCCTCAAGGTCTGCTTTATTACCGATTAGGACTAAAATGGAAATACAAACATATATACATGTAATAAGGAAAGATGATGTCACTCACTGGTGAATCAAAGTCAATGCATAGTAATTTAACAGATTTAGATAGGTGTACATAACTACTATGTTTACAGTTAGTTTGAAGGTGTAGGCAAACTTTGTGGAACAACTGGGACAGGTGTATAACCTGATGAAGCAACACAAACAGCATCCACACAGAAGATGTAGGTATTGATGGGAAATACATGTTAAGAGTACCTCTAAATGGCATTTCTAAGACTCTAAATTTCAAACTTATTTTAGTAGAATTGCTCATCGATCATACTACCTATGAAACTTGGATTGCTCGCTTATATTATATGGGGGCTGGTACAATAGTGCAAACTTTGAAGCTCATAACAAGGCTATGACGAGTCTCTAGCACAACGTTCTTTGTATGACAAACCAAACTTACGATTTTTCAAGCAAGCTACACTGTTCATGTGAAAGTACTGTTTATATTGACCCTAAGAACAATTACATGAACTATTAATTTTCAGAACAGTATTCTACTTAAAAAATTATTGACAGCCCTGTCTCTGCAAGCTACTGAGGATCTGTTCAAATTAAGGTATTTAATTGTGAGGGACTGACTAAAAAGTAACTACCATGGATGTGTAATGCAATGATTTCCATACCTATATCAGGGTTTTCACAATAAGCATGTGTTTGTAGCTGACTTAACCAGTTCCTAATATTTAAGAATGATTGCTCATGTGTCAGATCAAAGACTAGAAGGAATCCCATGGCATCTCGAAAGAATGCTGTAGTTAAACTCCTAAATCTGAAAAAAACAAATGCATGTGCAGAGAGCATATCAAAAGTTAAGTGATGCTAAAAGGAGGGCTAGGTGACCGAGAAAAAAATTTCAGCACACAATCCTAATTCAGAGCCATTAAAATATGGCGTACCATCGGGGCCAAAATTCAACTTTTGAATTTTGCTTTGTACGTTTGGCATTCGATGTTGTAGTTTTACAATTTGTACTTACATCTGCAATTCAACATTCGAGTTTGCAATTTC
Organism: Micromussa lordhowensis; assembly: GCA_964020085.1. NCBI lineage: Eukaryota > Metazoa > Cnidaria > Anthozoa > Scleractinia > Lobophylliidae > Micromussa > Micromussa lordhowensis. The sequence continues at coordinate 49,996,395 of OZ026595.1, read as the reverse complement.
TCTATTCCAATTGACGATTTGACATTGTTAGTTTCACAATTCAACATCCAAGTTTACGCAATTCAACATCCAAGTTTACAATTCTACATCCAAGTTCAC
>OZ026595.1:49936096-49996096 GCA_964020085.1 Micromussa lordhowensis | reverse complement strand
GCAATTCAACATCCAAGTTTACGCAATTCAACATTCAACTTTGAAAAATGGATGTTTTCGATATCCAACCGCAACCCAGTCAATGACAGTCAGTGTGGGCTCAGAAAACTATCAAAATTCTCCCTGTGTAGGGGTTAGCAAAGGCAGGTCACGCTACCCTAGACAGTAGCTTTTACCACGTAAAAATGGCGCCGAAGTCATTCTTTTTATACCCAACACGCGGATCGTACGTAAGTAATTTATTTGTAAGTTCAGATACACCACATTCATATATCTCACTGTCCTTTCTGGGTTTTGCCGCCTATGAACATTGTGTCACCATAAAGCATTTTAGCTGGTGAGATTGAGACGAATTTCAATCTTTTTAGCTTATTGTGTGGTTCCAGAAAATATCCATACCCCCACCACGGAGGGAATTGGAAATTCCGAAGGGGAGGGGGGGTCAAAGACCCAGGAAATTCCAGAGGGAAGGGGGGTTGTATGATCGATTTAGTTTCCAGAGGTCCTTCGATTCAGTACGGATCTGAGTGTTGATCTAGCCGTTCAAAAATCCTTTCTTACCTACAAAGTAGAACTTTCACATGAAAAATAGTGGCTTGAATACTTGTATTTGACTCGCTTTATATTTGAAATACATTTTCTTTCTTCAAAAAGCGCTTTGGAAGCTAACAAATACGAAGAAAGTGCCGTTGCGTGCAAATGGCCGCCATTACTTGTTACCAGTCCACATAGAGTCACCTTGGGGACTGAAAAGCACTGGAGACTAGCCTAGTTTGTTTTTGCATCGTTCGATTCTTTCGTGAAAATTAGTTTCTTTATAAAGGTAGAAATTATGTTACGATTTCACAAACTTGAGAATTTCTTGTCCCTCTTTATCTCTGTCTATTTGTATGTAATTTTGCTGCCAAATTGGCTTTCGTCCCGAGTCTGTTAGCGATCGTGTTCGCAAGTATGGTGTCAATTTCATCCACACTCAGTCCTTCAATGGAAATTGTACCACATTTACAAAGGGAGTTAGTCGTGCAGGAAGCTAACTTGATAAGTAATCATTTTATCTTTTCTTTTAAAGCATGTTTCACTAAACTGCTGAATGCTTTCTTTGCGAGTATCTTCAGATATAGATGTTACAGTCGATCGAGAATATTCGTAGTTACGTGCAATGCAGATGGCTAAATGTTTGGAGTGTTTTCTTTTACTTGAACACACTTTCTTGCCAAAACTAATTTTCCAGAGGGTATGGGGGTGTACAAAATAGCAGTGGAAATTCCGGAGGGGTGAGGGGTTATTTTAGTGGTCCAAAAAATGGAAATTCCGGGGAGGAGGGGGGTTTTACGTGAAATTCCCTCCGTGGTGGGGGTATGGATATTTTCTGGAACTACACATTGTACTTTGCGAAACGAAATGAAATCTGCACTTTGCGAAATGAAAATCTGTACTTTGCGAAATGAAATCTGCACTTTGCGAAATGAAAATCTGTACTTTGCGAAATGAAAATCTGTACTTTGCGAAATGAAAATCTGTACTTTGCGAAATGAAAACCGCAAACTGTAAAACGTTAGACGCTCTGGGTGTCTCGAAAACTTATAGTCCCAAGAAAGAAATTATTTTTTCCATCGCGTGTTTGCCCCGAATCGCTTCGAAACATCTTCAGTTGTTTACCGGTATATCTTGTCAACCGGCAGCCGGTCAAGGTTAGCGCGGGGCGCGTTGCGTGACAGTTTTGCAAAACAAATATATAGTCACGTTGCCATAATACCCGGGTATAATAGGAAACATTGATCAATCGTCAAACAAATTCTAAATTTAATGCATTTGTAAACAATTTAAAATCAATTGGATCAGAGCATACACCAACAAGCCAACGGCTTGTGTGTTTAAAACTGGAACTAACTGTTAAGTCTTTAAATTGAACATTTAACATACTCCGAACAATAGCTGCCTCAACAAGGCACTACGGTCGCCATCTGAAATCCCTTCGAAATATCTATAATTTTTAAAAAGCGCTCGAATACATGTCAGCGTCAGTTGAAACATTTCCTGTAAAATCGTAAAAACTCTAAAATAACATATTCCCCCTTCAGACTGTTCCTGTTCCGGGGTACATTGGTACACGTAACCTGAACCCTGGAGGGATACCCAAGTGCTTTCCCGGGGGGGTACTCCCGGAAAATTTGGGTAGGGGTGTGCGGCCCGCTCCCTAAAAGCCTTACCCTATTTATGACCAAAATCTGCGCTTTTCCCTACCCTATTTATGACCTGACCACAAATTTGATACCCTATTTATGACCTGATCCTTAAATCAATACCCTGTTTCAGACCTGCCTTAAAATTATTTCCCTAGTTTAGACTAATGTTAAAGGCAATGTTATTTGTATAGGGCTTTTGTTGCTGGTCTTATCTAGCGCGCGTAGCAGGCGTTAAACGGGGGGACATGCTGAAGAAGTAGCTTCTTCCAAAAAAAGGATGAATTCAATACTAGAGTGTAAAAATCGATACCCTATTTATGACCAAAGTGGCGCCAAAATGGCCAAAATCGATACCCTATTTATGACCAAAACGGCTGAAAAACCCTACCCTTTGGGGCCGCACATACCCGTATAGCCCATATAAGGGAGTACCCCCCCCCCGGGGTGCTTTCCCCGTGCCTGACCAGGAGGATGCCCAAGTGTTTGCCCGGGTTTAATAAAAAAATTATGCTCTCAGTCTCCCTGCAGTCTGAAGGGGGCCATCTTTTAGTTGAGCGAAAGACATCAATTATCCTTGTTTAACTAACAACGGTAAAAAGAATATGATGAAATATATATAAAATATGTAGACGTCTAAAAGGACTTGTTTTGGTTTTGTTCGCCCACTGAGACAAGTAACTGAAGTGTATTATTGCCTGTTGTCCGACTGGGACGGATCAAACCGTCGCAATGTAAGTAATAGGCACTCGACCTTAATTAACTCAAAGGTATATGAATACATCAAATTGAAAGGTGTAAAACCTCTTTCAAAAGTTTCTTATGGCCTTCTTTCAATTGTTGCCTCACGTCCTCTTGGACCTCTATCATCCCTTTCCAAAAGTAGGGATGCTTATGTAGAATACATTCCTTATTGACACAATAAAATCGTGGGATCTCCCGTTTCCACGTCGGTTCATACGTGGTTTTTCCGTTGGCATCTTTCTTTGGATGGTAAAATCGCTCCATGTGACATATCGAAATGTCACGTCAACATTGCATTTAAGACATGTTAGTCTTGCAATGAGCCTCAAAAACACAAAACTGAGAATGGAAAACGCAAATCTCTAAGCTAGAATTCCTCGCCAAATGTGTGATACTTTTGCAGCTTGACGCGGGACATGCAAAACAGGGTAATAAATATATTCGAATAACACGTTCTTTCATTGTACACTTCCGTCACGCAATATTAACTCAACAAAGAGATCGAGAACATCCTTCTGAATATTATTCGCGTAGTGTGGGTGACGTGGAGATATCAAATTTATGTAATCATGGCGTAAAAAAGCAAAACCGGTCCACCAAGAAACGAAAGCAGTGGCGGAGAAAGCACAATGCTCAGTGCTAATTTCGCCGCAGCATTTCGCGGCAAACAAGCTCTGAAAAATTGTTTTCTTTTTTTCCGCGGTCCCAGGTTTTGAGATCTGCGTTTACAAGACACCAAGAACTCGCGGTCATGATTGTAGGAAAATAAAAGTTCTTCATGAAATTACAGATTTTCATTTCGCAAAGTACAGATTTTCATTTCGCATTTAGTACAGATTTTCATTTCGCAAAGTACAGATTTCATTTCGCAAAGTACAGATTTTCATTTCGCAAAGTACAGATTTCATTTCGTTTCGTTTCGTTTCGCAAAGTACCATTTCGCAAAGTACAATAAGCCAATCTTTTGTGTACTTATTTCCAGGGGTCTGAGTTTTCGTGAAACCCAGGCGGATCACGAAAACTCAGACCCGGCCTGGAAATCAATAAAGAAAAAGATTGAAATTCGTCTCAATCTCACCAGCTAAAATGCTTTATGGTGACACAATGTTCATAGGCGGCAAAACCCAGAAAGGACAGTGAGATTTATGAATGTGGTGTATCTGAACTTACAAATAAATTACTTACGTACGATCGCGTGTTGGGTGTAAAAAGAGTTACTACTGCGCCATTTTTACGTGGTAAAAGCTACTGTCTAGGGTAGCGTGACCTGCCTTTGCTAGCCCCTACACAGGGAGAATTTTGATAGTTTGCTGAGCCCACACTGACTGTCATTGACTGGATTGCAGTTGGATATCGAAAACAAGCATTTTTCAAAGTTGAATGTTGAATTGCGTAAACTTGGATGTTGAATTGCGTGAACTTGGATGTAGAATTGTAAACTTGGATGTTGAATTGCGTAAACTTGGATGTTGAATTGTGAAACTAACAATGTCAAATCGTCAATTGGAATAGAGAAATTGCAAACTTGAATGAATTGCAGATGTAAGTACAGATTGTAAAACTACAACATCGAATGCCAAACGTACAAGCAAAATTCAAAAGTTGAATTTTGGCCCCGATGGTACGCCATATTTAAACAGGACAGGTTTTTTTTACCTTACTTGACTGCACTTGGTGCTTCAAAATGTATACAGTACATTGTCTAGATTCATTGTCTGACTCTAGTGTGGCCTATGGCTAACAGAACAGCAGAACCCACAGAAAAACCCTTGGAGCAAGGATGCATATATGATGCCAGACCATCTACCCCTCCTTCCCCATACTTGTACATGCAAAATGCCTTCAATATAGATTATTAGGCATTCAAGAACTGCATGTATGTATAAATATTGACTTCTGCAATAGTACATTATACAGGTGAAGGGCAAGGTGTTTTTAATGTTCACTGCATTTGTTTACCATGTGTGGTCAACCTGCTTACAATTCAAGTCAGTTTTAATACCTTTCCTGTCCAGCAGTATCCCAGAGCTGAAGATGTACTCTTTGCCCTCTTGTTGAACGGCTTCCATCTGGATTTAGCGGATGATGAATCTGCAATTAATTGCTCACATTTAGAAGGCACTCATATTTGTTGTCTGGTTGTACATTTTTGAAGTATTGTGTGATTTTTAGGCTAATTAAAAAAACTCAGCTGACAGCTACTTAATCGGTGCTTTCAATAAGACCTGATAGCCAGCAGAGCTCTAGCAGACACTTAGTTGCAAGCTATAATGTCTAACATTTTTCAAACTGGGTCCTCTATAGGACGTTGTTATGGACCTCTCATATTGCCTGACAGAGCAGTTGCCTATGTGTTCTTTGAATCTTAAGCACTGCTTAGTACATTGCATTTTTTCGAGTGGTACCAAGGTAATCCAATATCCATTTTTAAATTTACATAATTTTTTATACAATGAATCTGAAGGAACTTATGCTCAGATATATGACTGCAGACATTCCAAGAAGCAAACAGCTTTCCAAGAGCGTAGCTTGAGGAAAACTTTGTGGAAAACATATTTTCCAAGGACAAATATCTGAGCATATTTTCATGCCAAATGGAGGCTACTGTGTTTATTATGCCTCAAATATTTTTCGCAACACAGGCAGTTTTGAAAATTGGGGAATATCACTTGGATATTACTCAGTTTTAGCTAGGGCATGTTCAGTCACGGAAGTCATTTCAACCAATCGCACACAAGCAAAAATATTTGATTGATTATAACATTGATATCATGGTCACAATGCTGATATGCAGAAATTTGATACAAGACCGTGGGTGTGTCTCCAGTGACAATTAATAAATTCTGCATGATTCCACTATGACACCCAAAGAGGGAAATATCTATTGCGAGAATGCGGAAAATAAGCCACTTGTTTCCCGGATATAGTTCCCTATGAATTTTGCTAGTGGTGTATTTTCCAGTAAAATACTCATGTCTATATAATAAACTATAATACTGTGAAACAAGGCCAGAACCAAGGCATTCTCTGAATATATCCACACTGCAAGTATCCATGTCTTAACTCCTGATCCGTTCATGTGGCTGATAATTTAAGACAACAATAGAGACTCCTAATAATATTTTAACTGTCTCGCTGTGTTACATATAAATACACAGAAACAAACATTGCAGAGCATTCTTAAGTCACAGATTTGCATTTTTGCGGTAGAAAACAAAATGACAAGGAGAATCAAGGCAGCTGGTTTTACAAAAATGAAAATAATTATGACTCCATAACCAACACAATTCTGTATGAAAAGAATATCACCTGTTATATAATTTCACAGAGAAGTGAACATGTAAATTGTTTGTTAATTCCCTTGCCATCTTAGGAAACCATGGTTGTTTCAACCAACAGCATGAGTCACATTCTTTTTGTGTCACTTGGTAGCCAGGTGCAAAATGAAAGGGAGTTTTTCTGCTTTGAAAATTTCATGGAATTATGAAATTTCATTCAGTCTATAAGTTTTAATGCTGCTATCTCAATGGGAAACCACACAAATTTTGTAAATAGTAAAATAATATTAGTAGAAATTTGTAGCGATTGAGTTGTGTTTTTTGTGTGTGCCAGACAGGATCTCATCTGCAATTACAAATTTTGAAACTGAAATGAAATGCGAAGATAAGCTGTTTGAAAACCATATAGCTATACATAATTCTGTCACAGTACCGAGTGCAAAGGTCTCAATCCACCTTTTTTATCTTCACAACTCATTAAAAGTTTCCTTGTTGGAACAAACGGTGTAAAAATTTTAATGGGGATTCTTCTGGTGATCTAGTGGTTCGAAAGTTCAAATCGATCGAAACTCACTTGTTTGAATACAAAAGATTGAAATATTCAAATGTCGTAAGCAAGATGGTATTTTCGGAGTTCACCATTAATTGCGGCGCCAGAAATAAGCTTATTTACGCCGGGATCTGGGGAATAATTCGTGGCAGACAACTCTATATATTAGCACAAATATACAAGGCCTGAATAAGAAGAGAATTGTAAAATAGATGATCAACAAACAGATCTACTGAACCTCAATCGTGTTGTTAGACTACAGTTGAGCTGAGCTATATTTCGTATCAAAGCCAAATAGAAGTGGCATCTTCATACCTCCATAATTTCAACAAAACAAATTCAAAACGCTATTTTAGCTGCGCTACACTGTCGAATTTTGAGTGCGGGCCCGTTCATTGTGTTTTGCTGCAGGCCCAACGTAAACGAGTTGTAAGCTTCCGTATTATAACATCAAAAATAGCTGGTTAAATACGAGTTATATAACATTTGCACAAAAAAATAGCGCTTATTTCCCTTCAGCACAAAGAATCCACCCATAAACTTAAAATATTAATGAAAATAAAAATTCTCAAGGCAGTGAATAATAAGGTTATAAAGATGGATGTCAGTGTTCACGACCAAATACTTAACATAAACTGAACAAAGGGTATCACTTACCACTCGCTTTTCACGAAAATCTATTCCCACAGTAGATATAAATTTAGGATTGAACGTTCCATCCGTGTACTGAAATAAAAGACTAGTTTTCCCGACGCCAGAATCACCAAGAGCTAAAAATTTTAGCAGGTAATCATAATCTGCGTCCGCCATGTTTGAATCGGGAGTTTTCCTTCAAACTTGTGGTACAAGCTGATGTTTATCTAACGGCTATTCTGATTGGTCTGCCGATAACTCTTCCACTTTCTGATTGGTTATTTGGCGTTTCTTATTGTGGAAATGGAAAATTGGCGGCAATTAGCTAGTGTTGGGGCGGAGTAGGGTGAGCGGACTCATAGTCAATTTTAATTGTTAATTTATTGCTTCTGTATCAGACTGGAATTTTCTACTGAAACAATATACACGTACTCTCCACAGTATTGACGACTTTTATAATCAGCAGTTATTCTAGAAATGACTTTGACCTTTCAAATTAACGTCAATCATCAACTATGCGTCAATTAGCACAGAACTGAAATAGTTACTCAAAAGAACTGAAACAATATTAAGTCTGTATAAAAACCACAGGATTCTCAGAAAAAGTAAATTTACACACCAGCACAATGGCTACTAAGAGTACTGAACGTCTCAGAGATAACTAATTGTTATTCTTAGAGGAAAAAGGAACATTAATTGTGAATAGTAATACTCAATCCAGAAGATTCTGTACAGGCAATATTGAGTTACTGCAGGATATTGAATGTGGTGATCTCCCTAGACACGCATTCGTAATGAAACATTAGTCTTCATCCTAATATTGAAATCATCCATGCAATATTTCAGACTCAAGTGTCAACAAATAGTTTAAAAATAACTGAAACTCGGTTTAAGAACTCTTTAATTTAAGATTGATACACTTTCCCTCGAGGTATCTTAGACCCACATCTTGTCTGAGTTGGTTCGCTCAGACAGTGTAGACAACAGCAGCTGAGAAATGACAGAGTTTCATGTTATTCTGCTCTTCCATAATAATGTTGAACCGAGGCATGCATGCAAAAGAAAAATTAAGTGGTGTATATAAAAAAATCATGTTCTTTTACGAGACACCAAATTTTCTTCCCGAGAAATAATTAACTCTCCTCCGGCGTCCACTGCAGTAATCAAGAGTTTAAGTAATGGTTCGGATAACAGCTACCCGTAGAAAACAATGGACAGGGTGAAGCGGGAACCGTTTGATTGTCCAGGCTGATCCAATTAATTATTTGACTTCGATTGGCTCTGAGGTCATCAAGCGCGAAATTCAAATCGAAAATTTAAAATACTAAATTTCGAGAAAGACTTTTGGCACGAAAAAAGAAGACTTAAGCCTCGTCAAACTATGAACCGGACCATATCGATACTAAGTGGGAAACTGTCGTAGGCGACTCAGCCCAAAGTTCATTTACCGGCTGGGACCCCGAAAGTTTCGTTTCCTGATATTTTTATTGTTCGAATTTTAAAAGTAATAATATCTCGATCTTGACTGTATAAACACGGCAATCAACTCTTTGTTATTCAAAAAGTCATAGGAATATCCAAGAACTAAAACTGAGAACTACAAAAGTATCAAAGGAGGGTATTTCTGAGCCAGTTCGTGAAAAGTTCGCGCCCTTCGACAGAACGTTATATTTTCTTAGTTACCTTGTCATCAATACCAGGCAGGTACCTGCTAAAAGTCTGTCATTTGTTCAATACTTCCGCTGATAAACCAAATTGCACTATGAATTCGACAAAGGAAAACTCCAAAAGCTAGTGGGAGTTTGTTTTTGTGAATCAGCCATGAAATGTCTCAGTTAGATACGAGAATACCGGCAATACTGTAATTTGAACCAATAAAGGTGTAACATCACCTCCTCTATTGTTAAGATACTTAACTATCTCTGTTTAAAACAATATATTCTAATAAAGAAAACTCGTATTTTTTTTGAAGCGTTTTACAGGACCGTTTGGACATTAGAAATTTTGCCCTTGCAATAGAAAACTGTATGCGATTTTTGGCAACCTGCTACGAGATGTAGAGGTTGCAGTTATAAACACTTTTCGTTATAACATTAATTAAAGACAACCTGTTCTAAATAAAATACACTCAACAAAATTATCTACGGTATAAATTTTAAGGATCATGATTAGAACAACATTGCAAAGGAAAATCGTTGTTTTAAGGAGAAAATCGAGCTCGAACTAAAACAAACACAATATAAAATTAAAAGAGTACAGTTTTGAGTCAAATGACTATTGAATATCTCAAAGAAATAGTCAGCTTTCGCTCCACATTTTATCAAACTTTCAATTCAAGGTAACATAATTATTTACTTTGCTGGAATTTAAACAACAACTTGAATGATACATACCACACGTTTTTCTCTGAAATCGATTCCAATAGTAGGAACAAATCGAGGGTTAAAGTGACCATCTGTGTACTGATATAAAAGGCTTGTTTTACCCACTCCAGAGTCACCCAACGCTAAAAATTTGATTAAATACTCTCTTCCTTGTTCTTCGTCATCTGACATGTCGACGGTTCGTACGTTAGCTTCAAATCATCGAAAATTGTCCCAGAATATTGAAGAGTGTATTTGCAAATTCCCCTCCTTGTTTGCAACGTTGGAACGATGCCAGAATTTTTTTGGGCTAGATGACATCATGTGGTAACTGCTAAACATAGATCGTGACTTTTGGTGAGATCCCGGAGTGCTAACAAATATTCCTTTCCATTTTAAACCGGCTGAACAAGAGAAGTCCGAAATTAAAGGTAAAATACTAATGAGCGGGGCGGATCGAGGGGGTGGGAGGAGGGCGGTGGGAGAGGGGGAGGTCCTAAATTAAAAAAAAAAATGAGATTATAACACGCTGACTTTACTTGGCGCGGCTTCTTCGTAGGTGCAGCACTCAGTGCAGCACTCAGCCGGTTCGTATAAGCCGGTCCAAACAAGAAAAGTGGTCTTACATACAAATGAGTAAAAATCATGGATTAAAAAAGGTCATTTATCGGCAGGTCAGCTGTAAAACTCCTTATACGTGAAAAACAAATTATTTTGCTGTCTGCGTGTGAACAAATCTCAGGCTGAATCAAATTCACCCATCATAACATCGTATTGCCTGTACGACGCGTCTTGTAGGATTTAGTTCGTAATTTGGGATAATCAAATATGCTTTGAAAAGGCGTTTACATAATAATGTTTGATTTTTGTACTGTTTCGTTATTGTTGAACATTTTTTTAGATAGAGTATTTTGTAACGATTTGTTATCGTAAAAACAAATTGAAGTTAGTTTTTCATGCGTCTGTCCTGTTATTGACAATGAATTTCGTCAATAAACCAAAAACCACTCGGCGATCCACAGCTACTTCGACAATATTATGATAAAATTCATGACCTTCTTCTTCTTCTTCTTCTTCTTCTTCTTCTTCTTCTTCTTCTTCTTCTTCGTGACGACCCTAATAACGGCTGCGAAGAAGACTGCGCGTTGCGAGGACTGTGGTGTGGACATCACACAACGAGAGCGTAGCGTTGCGTGACAGACAGACTAAACATTCCTCCAACCTTCATTCCTCTTCATTCCTCCACAATTCCTCCACCAGGATGAGAAGAGAGGGGAGTGGGGAAGGCAGCATCATAGGTCCAGTTCATTCTCGTTCCCATAGCCCTTTTCTCATCTCTTAGCCGGCGGAGCCTTGGCTCGAGAATCGAAGGGCTCTGGAGACATACGATTTTCCAGTCCTAGATTCTAGGACTTCCGGTCTTCATGTATGCAGTCGTGATGTTTCTATATACTGTGTGGGAGTGAAAATGGCGGCCGTCGAGGCAGGATTCGAGGAATTTTTTTCCACGCTTTAAATGGTATCACTTTTGGCGAATGTCTCTGTCAGAAAGAGGTGATAAAGAATACTGTCGTTTTAAAGAAAGACGCTAATTTTTTACCTGCTTTGGCAAGTCATTGATTTTTCTGTTTATTTCATTGCCCTTTGTTTTTGACTCCCGACTTGGATCGACTGAATCGTTTATTTGGGTTGCTTCGCCTTTAAATGCGAGATCAGACCATGAAGCGAAAAGGTGTGCAAGTCAGCTGTCTAATGGTTCGGAAAACTGAGCCTCGAGGTTGAAATTAAAGATATCAAGCAATTGAAGTATGCAATAATTTTTAGCCACCCGGAAGCAATTGATGAAAAATTATAATAAGGAAGTTATTGAATTGTGAAGATGTGAGACAAAATATGAGAGCTGTTGAAATTGATGAAGCGCATCTCGTGGTAGAATGGCAAGTATTTCATATCTGTCTTGAGTTATTCCCATTTACTACAGTTAAATATAGGGATTTGTAAGGGAGCGAGTTTTTCTCAGCAAATATGCTTTGGGGGACAAAGAATGTGACAAATAAAATTTTAAACTTTTTTGAGATAGTCAATGTGTCTTTCTGTGTACAAGAAATGTAACTTAGCCTCTTTATTTGGTCTTGCTCCACATTCTCTAATTGAGGGTGGATTTCAAATTATTACAGTGACTAGTGGTATTGCTTGTGTGATCATCATTTGTAATCCTGTATGAGAGTCTTTCAAACAGTAAAATTAGTCTGCAACAATTTGATATACTAGCATGTACTTATGCAAAATGTGGAAATTTGATTGGCTGAGCTGCTTGCATGTTTACCACTGATCACAAACTAATTATTATAATCATTGTTAAATCAGCAAACAGTTGCATACATTGTATTTACAGGAAGAGTTTAAGGCCTGCATATTCCCATTTAGGTATGCTAGGTGGTGCCTGCAGTCGCACTAACTGCAACAGTAGCTGAGCAAACAAATTACATCAATTTCCCTTGGAATTGTGGATCCAGAAATCATTGCAGTGATTCCCAATGGCAGAACATTTTCTACACATGTTCAACACGACCACACACTGCTGATGACAAAGTCAAAGTGCTGCTTCTTCCATACACAGCAAAACTGCAAGTTATGAGAAAGATGATGCCTCCTACAGTGATTTACCTACTGTCATTGTGGACATTGTATATTGACAATACAATTGGAACATTTGACCTAAATTAGTATCCCTTGGTTGAGGATCTTCTTAACTTGACCTGACTATTTGATTTGCATAACTACTAAAGTAAAGAGAAATTGTACTTGTTTGCGAAAAGTGAAAATTTCATTGCTTTGTGCCTATTTTGTAACACACATTGTATATTTTCTAATTCACTATAAACTTTATCCATAAGAATATTATTGTTTATGTGTTCTTTATTACCCATGAAATGAAAAAATCAAGTCATGTAATTTGTAAAAGTTCAAATTGCTCCAAATGTTTTATCTGAGGCTAGAAGAAAGGGATACATTTTTTACCCTGAATGTTGGTAAAAAGGTGTCTTCATTTTGGGGAATTGATTGTGAGTCTGTCACTGATTGACAGGCGGTCAACATAATCAGTTGCACATATAGGTTTTATACAGTGACAGATTGTTTTTGAAATTGATGCCTTGCTGAGACCTGGTTTTTAAAAACCTAATTTCACCTAAATCAATGAATTATATCTGCCTGCAAAAGGAACACTTCCTAACTTTTTGCCTCAGTATATAGCTTTAAAAACATTATCCACTCACCATTATCAGTTTCGCTTCCCTGTTTGGAGATTGGGGCCAGCAACGAAAAGTAGAAATCCATTATTGGCCTTTCATTAATACCAAAACAAAGAAAATATGCTGACAACACACTGTTTTCCTTGAAAGGCAATACAGTCATACATTTTAGACATATTTTAACACCAACCCTAAGCCCCTATTGATAAACAGTTCCAACGACTTTCAAAAATAGTGGAAAGCGCTGTAGTGTAGTCGTGTTATTCTTGGAAGCAATAGGTCTAAACTTAGGAGATTTTTGTTGTGATGTTGATCGCCCTCGACGAAAAGACACATACGACCACTTTCAACACTTTCGCGGTTTACTCTTTTTCGCCTCAACCTCAGTGTTGCGAGCCACAAAACTCTTTTCGCACAAGACCCTACATAACAATCGACAAATCCTGCGAAGGAGGTGGAAGAAAGTGATGCCAGCCACAAAGAACGGAACCTTTTAATTTTCTTCAACTTTCTCTACATGGTTCGCACGGTTTCGTTGTGAAACCATCACCAAACACAATTTCTTATCCGTTTAAAAACTCGAGCACTTTTAAAATTCCAGCTACTTGCTGCCATCAACCAACATAAAAGCTGTTTTGTTAGAACAGGGACAAGTGTTGAGTTGTAAACTTGAAAATTTCTCCCAAATCTTCCAGCTGTTTTCGCACCAGCACAGTCCGCGCGAACATTTTGACTTCCGTTCAAGATTTCTTTGTTTTCAAACAGCCAATCAAAAAATTCGAATTAATTCGAAAATCGTATGTCCCCAGAGCCCTTCGATTCTCGTGCCAAGGCCCCGCCGGCTAAGAGATGAGAAAAGGGCTATGGGAACGAGAATGAGGTCCAGTTTTGCCCACTCTATAAAAAGAGGAAAAGTTTATCAGTAGTACATAGACCAACGGCGAAGGACGAGAAAATAATCTAATATGGCGGACAAATACGAGTTGAAAAAGTGCTCTTACGTTTTCCGTGGAAGCTTTGTTCATTCTACTTCTCAAAACGCGATGGAAATAATGCAAGATAAATTAGTGGGAGTTAGTACATCTGGAAAAGTAAGCTTTTGTACACTCTAGAAATATTGCCACACATGTCCAACAGACGCTAACGGAAGAATCGTGAGCTAGTTTCTTTGTTTACATTGTATCGTTTCTTGTGTACCGATACCGAACTTGTTATTCGCCGAGCCTCTAAGGCTCTATATTCGCCTACCCAAACTGACAAGTGCATAAGAAGTACGCTTCGATAATGCATTAGGTTCGGCTCATCGGTCAGTGTAAAACGCAGACTGGAGACTGTAGACTACAGAACAGCAGATAGTACAGCTACAGACTACAGGCTGCAGACTGCAAACTGCAGACTGCAGACTGGTTGTAAAATGCAGACTGAGAATTAATCACAGACTGAGGGTAAAATGCAGACTACATACTTTTTAACTGAATCTTGTTACCATTTCCATCATTGAAAGCTAACTGTAAACTGGCTTACTGGAGCATTATTCAGGCTAACCTGACGAGTGATATTCAGTCTTACAGGAGTGATATATCAATATAATGATATATAGTGATATATCGCACGAATCGCGCGAAGTTGACATGATTACCCTTGGAAATCATGCATTGCGCGCGCAACCTACAGATTATTCACTAATCTGTAGGTACAGATTAGTGAATAATCTGTAGGTTGCGCTGTTCCCCAGAATTAACAGTAGGCTTTTAGCCAATGAGAAGACAGATGGTAACTACAATGTATAATAAATAGGCTAACCGGACTGATATTCATTCTAATATTGTAGGACTTGTAGTTATAGTCTGAGGCCAACCGGAGTGGGGACTTTCTCTGTGATTAGCCTGAATAATTAACAATTAGACCCGTAGCCCTTGGTTGGCAGGTTGCATTTTATCCTCAGTCTGCATTTTACCCCAAGTCTGCAGCACCTAAATAGTCTGTGTTTTACACTGAGTGTTCGGCTCATTAAAATCTTGACTTCCTAATCAATCAAAATTCCCAGGAGAACATAGGTAGAAAGACTAACTTAATTAGGGGATGGGTGGGTGGGTAGGATTTACGTATAAATACCACCATAGGCCAAAAACAAGGTGACCTTAGGAAATGCCCCTACCCTGACTGGCATACATAACAAAATTTTGGCAAATGGTACAGAAAATCACCCTCAAACATCTGCTTTGACCGGTATACATTTAACAAATAGATTCTGCAGCTGTTCAGGAATTGATCATAGATTGTCAAAATGCGGTAAGAACAAAAAAAGTGGCTCATGAGCCATTAAGTGAGTATGTCACTGATGTTGTCGCCACATTTTAATGTCTTTGATCTATAATTTACTTAACATGCCCAAGGGTGTAGGGAGTATAACTCCCAGGTGTAAACTATATAGGTATGTGCCGCTGTGAAGGGTATGGCTTTCAGGCAGTTTAGTCTGGGATAGGGTATAGAAATCAGACAGTTTTGATCTAGAATATAGTATAATTTACAACTCTAGAGCAGGGTTCTTTGCCCAGGATTCTATAATAGAAATTGAAACACGAAAGTGACTTTGTATGATATTGGTTTAGTTAGCATATACTATGATAGTGATAATTGGCAGTTATTGGCTCTTAATAACTGTTCATTACCCTCTGATTATTGCCAAGAAGTTAGGAACTGTATTTCTGTCTTCTTTCATCAATGTTATAGATTTTGTTCGTAGAAGATGGAGGATCAAACCAAGACCATTTAGGTTTTCAATATGGATTCACATCAGAGGATATAATTTTCTTGACACCCAGGTATATACTACTGGTATTTGTTTTCATAGGGGTTGTCAAATTCTAAGCTTTGCAATCTTAGCTTTGGTAGCATGTTAAAATTTTTAATGTAGAACTGGGCAAAGAAATGTTTCAATGACTTAAACACCAAATTCATTATTTCAATAACAAATAATATTATTTGGTATGTATGAATGAATCATTATGTAATTATTATATTATCTTGACAGTGTCAGATGGGAAAAGATTGGAACTTATTATAATAATATTGTAATTATTATATTAAACAAGTTAGCATGAGATGAGAAAGTTTGTATAATTAGAATAAACAATCACAAGTTTTAATCAGGACTGTTCATTGAGAATTTTGACATCTGGAAATTGTCGTTTCAATAACGAGTATCTATCAAGCAAAAATATACTGTACAAATTAAGTTGTTAACTGATTTGTTTCTTGTAATAATATCCAAGCAATAAATATAGAAGCAGCCATGCAAAGGAAGATGTGAAGGGCTGAACAAAAAACCCTGGCTCAGTTTCTAGTTTTCATTTTCCCTATTAGCCCTTTTTTCCGTGTACTGCTTCACATTAGTTTTGTTCACAGGCCTTGCTAAATGATGTTTTCACTTAATGGGTTAAAAATTGAAACCAAGCCTTTTTAGGTCATATTTAAGATAATACTATATTAATATTTAACAATTATTCACCGAAGGCGAGGTGAAGATTATTCGACAATATTCACTGAGCCTGAGGCGAATAATTGTTTTAGTATAATTTCAGAGTTGAAGAACAGAGAAAACGACATTTCGGATATTTCCTCGTCGAAAACTTGGGCAACCGGCTCACAGCCATTTTGTTTTTGAAAACAAAAGGTCGAGAGTTATATTCACCGCGTAGCACGGTGAATATAACGTCATAGTACGAATCGCTCAACCAATCAGATTGCTGGAAACTCACTCTTCAACTCTGAAATTATACTAAACACATATATTAAAGTGCCCCTGTGACAAAAAATAAATTATTTTTTTCCTTTGGATTTCAAAACTAAACACTAAGTGACCCAAGTTTTAATCCTTGATTTAAAAAAGGCAATTGTTTATTTTAACTGGTCAAACTTTCCTATTTAATGATCCGCCATTACTAAATTTAAGTTCTTTAGAGAGCTGGATCGAGGAGAAAATGACATCAAAGGCTCACTAGTTTAAGAATGCAATGCGTGTGTACGCTGCAGAGATAATATGCAGCACTGGGGTTTTGGGCTTTCACACTTTTAAACTCGCACTTTGCATACATAATAAGCTGCGTTCACATGCTGAAATTTTAAGCTGGTGAGCCTTTGACGTCACTTTTCTCGGATCCAACCCTCTGAGAACAAATCGGTCAGGTTTGAACGTGAGTGATGGCTGATCGTGAAATCCAAAACTTACACTCAAAGTAAGCGGCCTTTGGATAAAAATGAAAGGTCAGAATTTTGCCAGTCAAGTGTTAAGCAGACACACTTTCAGAATCTCAAGAAAAAAAGGAAGTGATTTTTTTTATCACGGGGACACTTTAAAGTTTTCAATTTCTAATTTTAAATCCTGGTCTTATATTTTGCTCGCTTTGTCTGTTATATATTTTACTGAACAAAGTATGAAAGCAGTTAAATCATGTTATTGATGTTTTTGTTTTTTTCTTCTATATTGACTGGTATATATGAAGACAGTTTATCATGCCAGGGCTGATTGATACCCACGTGCATGCACCACAGTATGCCTTCACTGGTACAGGGTATGATGGCTCTGTTGTCGAGTGGTTAATGAAGTACACATTCCCAATAGAAGCAAAGTTTAAAGACATAAACCTTGCACGCCATGTGTACAGGAAAGTGGTGGTGAGAAATATTAAATAGTATTATAAGATTACTGCTAGAATTTTTGTAATAATTTATTGTAACATTAAGTTTGCTATCTTGCCTTGCCTTGCCTTGTTAGGTCTCGCTTCCTAACCTTACAATATCTTCATATTTTATTAAATATAATCTTTAACTGTCTATTGTATGAACCATGATGTTAAATCATTCTATATAACTATAAATATCAGGAAGTGTTTTATTTTCATCTACCTAATGTTATTTGGGCTGATTCATGAAGTCGGTGGTGTCATGGTTGATGCATGGAACTGTAGAGTACTAGCAGACTGGTTTCGAGCCATGCCTGGGGAGTCACTGGGCAGTGTTCTTGGGGAAGACACTTAACTCTCACCAGGCTTTTAGCCAGGATTTGGGAAGAGAACATCCAAAATGTGCTATAGGGCTTGCTCAAATGAACAATTTTTAAGGCAACATAATTATGAAAACTAAAAACACCTGGACACCCATCTGGGTCAGAGCCTGACTGTCACAGTACAGGCGTCCCTCCACCCAGGTGTATAAATGGGAACTGGCAAATTTCATGCTGGAGGGTAACCCTGCAATAGACTAGTATCCTACCCAACTGATCATGATGGGGGAGTAAAAATACCTCCAGACACTTAATGAAGCTAGGTCTTGTGGCATCATTGTGTCACTTGGCCTGGCACTGGCTTATCTTACCTTTTATCTCAGAGGAGATTACTGAAGAGTGGTACAACAACTGCATCTTATTTTGCTACTAACCATTACGATGCTACTCTGGCCCTCTGTGATATTATCGGTAAGTTGCTTTGTTTTATTGGTGGCACTTTTACCCAACATCATTGTAGCAATTGCAGAACAACTTGACCATTTTGTTTTTGCAAGATCTGAATGCTTCCCAATACTAAATGAATTTTTTTTAATTTTCTGTGTGTGGTCCTGAAATGTTGCACAAGGAAAACCTTTAGTTAGTTATACCAAGTTATAAATTATATTTTAGTAAATTCTCAGCTCTGACTATTGCATTTCTAGCTTTTTGATTGGCTAAAAAACTCTGACTATGATCGCATGAGCCAATAGTCGGAGTTTTACATCATATGGAAAATAGTGCGCCAAGTTTAAAAATTTTCCTCACAAAGTTTTCAACTTCAGCCCTCTATAATGGCCGAAATAAAAATTGGCGGCAAAACGCGGTTTGAGAATTTACTAAAACAATTATTCCATTCGCCCTTGATGGATATGAAGTGATTATAACCAACTTGCGCTATGCGCTTGTTGGTTATTTTATCACTTCATATCCAACTCGGGCTCATGGAATAATTGTTATATATTGTTGCTTTATGGTGAGTGCTAAAATGCTTGGTATTTATATTTGCGTGGTATTTAATTGTTTTCTTCTATAGTGGAACTTGGCCAGCGGGGATATGTAGGAATGCCAGATATCGATAGTAGTACCCACGATTATCATAAGTCAACTGAATGTTGCGGTGAAGAAACAGAAAGGTGAGTTAATTTATTTGTAATACAGTGTTCGAGAATTATATTCAGGAAAGTGAAATTTCCAGAGGTATAAAATTCTTACCCTTTTAATTTATATATCTCTAGCCTGAAAAAGGTAGGGCATTTTTGGGCATTTAAATAGCCTTCATGTATAGTCCATTGTGTGGAGTACACCCTGGGATTAAAAATTGATTAATATTTGTTAAGAAAAGAAAAACCATGATTTTGAAGGATGTATTTGTCTAAAGAATTTGTTTTATTTTCAGGTTTATCAAGCATGTGATTGACATGAATGTAAGTGGAATAATGCAGCCTGTTGTTCTCTTTTATTGTACAAGCCTGTACAGCCGGTATATTGAGTTGGTTTCCAGAAATCCTTAGGGTCGGCAATAGCTAATTATGAGAAAAACAATTTGCTCTCTAGTGCACATGGTTTCCACTTGTCTAAAGAAGGCTTCGCTCCGGATAGCAGAGGTCAAGTTACTTGTCAAGTTACATATTTATTAACGATAACAGCTCATTGGCAGCTTAAGCATCGTATTGAAGATTAACTAGACAATGTTGGTCTGTATTTTGTTACAAATTAAACACAATGGTCACAATGGTACGTGCTTGTCATAAATTATCACGGATTAACGAAGTTTACATGCTAAATTTAGGACAATTTAGGTCTGAGAAAGAACAATCAAGAAACCACAGCACCGCAAATAATTTCATTTCACCGAACACCGTAGCGTGAAAAGCACAAACATCGCACACCGTAAGATTTGATATCACTGCAACACCGCAAATTGAGATTTTATTCATCGCATCACCGCATTAAAAAAACCGTCAACATCGCAACACCGCAAATCCCCAATTATTGTCCCCCTGTCTATCGGATAAAATACTTTCTTTTTAGTATGGCATGGCAGATTGTTGGTATTCTTCAAATTTATGCCATTGGTTTATTAACAAAAATAATCGCCATCCTTTGTTCTCAGTTGACTCTCTGATTGGTTAGCTTTGTTCCAACTGAACCAGTTGAGTAGTTATACACTGTGTAACATATATTATTGCTTTTAGGGTTGTACGTGACTCTTCAAATATTCATTTATAACATAATCACCTGGAAATTATTTTTTAGAATCCTCTTTTAACCCCTGTTGTTACTCCAAGGGGAATTGCTCGATGTAGTAAATCACTTCTGACCATTCATGGAGAGCTGGCAAAAAAGTATGCTGTGCCTGTTCAGGTCAGTAAAGGTAAACGTATATCTGTGCTATGACGATTATTGAGGAGATGATGAATTAATGAAAATGTGGTGTCACACAAAACTTAGCTAAGACTTATTTGAGGTGATGTAACTTGAATCAGTTCATTGACTGAGAGACTGATGTGAACACTGAATGATTAATCGATCATATAAATGCTTAGTATATTATAATAAATTAATAAATAAAAAATTAAATTTATTTAGTAGTATTACATAAAACAAATGAAAAAAATGGCTATAGTTGTATTATTTATTATCTTCCACTGTTCCAAAATTCTTTGCAGGGCCACTTGCGGGAAATTGAGGATGAGTTTGGTGGTTTTAATTATGATGAGTTTGAATCTAAAACTTCAAATTTGGCTAAAATGTATGAGGAGTGTGGGGTCTTGTCAGACAAGGTAAATGATTGAATGTAAAACATTACTGCACTGTGGGGTTATTTGCTCTTTTTTCTACAAGGTTGACGGTTGCATGCATCTGTTTCAGTTTGGAAAAGAAAGGTAGAATAAGAAAGAAAATTTGTTTGTTCTTTCCAGACTGCTCTGAGGTAAAAGGCGTTCAATTAAAATTCAACATTTCCACCAGGGTCACTGGCCTTCAGAAAATTTACTTGAATGATAAGCATGCAGTTATGTGGATGCTAAACTCATGATCAAACTTATAGACTGCAAACTTGAGAGATGTTTACAACCATTACCAACTGATCTTTGTGGACCAAAGTCCAAAGGTTTCAACTGGGTCTACCGGTACTTACTTACAGAATCTCAACCTCTTTAAGTTTCACAGCTGTTGCCTCCTGTAGTAGATGCAAGCTTTTACCTGTTTTTTTTTTTTTTGACAAGATTCATGTGTTTGTCTTCATTAATTTTAGACCTACTTTGCACACTGTGTTTATGTAAGTGAGGAAGAGATTGATGTTTTGTTGTCCCATGGAACAGGGGTATCTCACTGCCCGGCCTCAAATTTTGAGTAAGTTTCTACTATGAACTCTGATTGCTCTATGAATACATACCCATGATTTTAATAATATTATAGCTATCTACCTGCACTAGAATGTTGTGTTTCACCTTGGACATGTAGATGTATTTTTTGATACCTGATGTAGCTAGGATAAAATTAGTCACAGTATCACATTATGAATAGCCTGCAATTGCACTTGTTTCATTATTTCGAAGATGTATAATTTTTTAATTTGATTAGCATTTCTTGTCTCATTAGTTTAAAAAGTGGTGTTGCTGATGTTAGACATTTGTTAGACAGGAAGTTGAAAATTGGTCTTGGCACAGGTAATTCCCTTTCAATTATGAAATGAAGATAAAGTTTTCAGTATTTAATTTCATTATTTTCTATATCAATTACCTTAAGAAGCCAAATTGTTGTCAGTGTTTACTATTATTATCACCACCAACAATGTCATCCTTCCCATGCTCATCCTCTCTCTCATCCAAATGTACATCCTCATCCACACCCACAACCTCATCCTTATCATCCTCCCATCATCCCATACTATCTTCATCCTATCCTATCATCATCCCATCCTATCGTCATTCGCATCATCATTCTCATCATCCTCTACGTGCTGATTCTCAGGGTGATCCTCATCCTCACCCACATCTCATCATCCTCATCGTCATTCCAATCATCATTCTCATCATCATCATCATCCTCCACGTGCTGATTCTCAGACTCATCCTCACCCATATCTCATCATCATTCTCATCATCATCATCATCATCCTCTACGTGCTGATTCTCAGGGTCATCCTCATCCTCACCCACATCTCATCATCCTCATCATCATTCCCATCATTATTCTCATCGTCATCATCATCCTCTACATGCTGATTCTCAGACTCATCCTCACCCGTATCTCATCATCATTCTCATCACCCTCCACAGGCTGATTCTCAGGCTCATCCTCATCCACACCCGCATCATTTTTGTCATTCACCACATGCTGATTTTCAGGGTCACCTTCATCCCCACCCACATCTCATCTTCCTTATCATCAGTCCCATTTCCTCTACATGCTGATCCTCAGACTCATCTTTATCTTTGTCAGCCTCATTCACATTCTCATCTTCACCCAATCTCATTATCCTCCACATGCTGATCCACATGCTGATCCTCATTCTCATCCTCTTCCTTACCCAAGTCCTTTCTCGTCATCTTAATCCTCATCCTCATAATCGTGCTCATTCTCATCCACCTCCTCATTCTCGTCCTCCTTGTCATGTTCATTCTCCTCCTTTTGGTAAGTGTCTATCTCGTCATCTTAATCCTCATCCTTGTCCATTATTATCATACGCTCATGCTTAGTTTCCTCATGCACATCCTCATTTTTATCCACATCCACACCCACAAAGTAAAATGTTACAAAACTAATTTGCGAGTTCTTACTCAACTTCGATAAGAGTAGAGATAAACAAGGAATTAATTAGGATGTGATGCAGAAGTGCTGCTCTCATAGTGCTGATAGCCTCTTTGTTTGATTGTCAAACAACAGATGTCTCTGGAGGACACTCTCCATCAATGTTAGAAGCTATCCGTCAATGTATTACTGCTTCAACTGTCGTGGCTTTCAGTAAAACTGATTCCTACAAATCCCTGACACACAAGGATGCCTTTAAACTGGCTACTCTAGGAGGTAGTGAAGGTATGATCACTGATTAAAGGGAAATGACCTATTAAATATATCTTAATCAGAATACGTCTTAGTTTGGTTGGAGCTGATTTGTTTGCTCCTTTTATTGCTTTTTTTGGATAAATGGCTCGTGACCCTTAAATGTCCTTCACTTCATTGGGTTTTACACATCCATTAAATTTTATTAAAATAAATTTATGTTGTTGTAGTTCTAGGATTAAGTGCCAGGATTGGTAACTTCAAGGTAAGAGTTCACGAATGATGTTAAATCATGTAAGAAAGATAACATACATCATACTGTTTAGCTCAAACAGATACATAATTATTAAGTAAAGGTTACTCCAAACCTTTGTGGGTGTCCTCCAGAAAAAAATTTGCATGCAGACTGTTTTCAATGAAATCCTCACAAACTAGATATCAGTAGAAATGAAATGTAGAATTCAATAAAATTAGAATCTGCTTGCTGGTAGCTTTCCTTAGGTGGCAGAAGCCGTTAAAGCCAAAACAGCCGACTGAAATTCCAGCAAATTTATCGAATAAGAATTCTCGCAGTCCATTTGATTTGAAACGTATTTATTCGACGACAAGTATTTCACAACTTAGTTAATCAGAAAAGCACATGTGTAATTATATTAAAAGTCTCGTGATCAGCTGTCAATCATAAAATGTCATCGGAACTATATACAAACAGAACATAAACAAAAACCTCCTGTGCGCTAACAAGTTTCACGACATACTCCCCCGGTTTGGGTTACATTCGTAAACAAACGTACTAAAATTTGAACGCAAAATTTTTCCTAAGTACGAAATCTTCGCTTAAGTTCGGCCATAATCGCAGCATTGCGACGTGGCCTTGTGTTCGCAGAAATGTTCGGCGTGTCACTGACGGGTGAAACGCTCGTCGGTTCGGCTTCGGGCTCTTCGATTCGATGAAGGTCATCGTTGGCGTTGACTTCAAGCGGAAACAAATGTTTAACACTTCGTTTCAACAGACGAGGATTGCGATCTGCATTCGAGACCTTGATGATCGCAGCTCGGATATTACCATCCTTTCCAGGAACAAGCTCTTCAACTTTAGCTAATTTCCAAAACATTCTGTTTGAAGTATCGTTTTTTAGAATGACCACATCTCCGATGGCTATATCAGCTCCCTTTCGATTCTTTGTAACTTGCGCATGTCTCTCTCGGAGACTTAACAAATACGTTTTCCTCCATTGGCCAGTGAATTGGCGAAGAAGATGGCGATGATGTCTTGCTCTTCGTGTAAGCGATTCGTTGGTGCTGATAACCTCAAAATGACTGTCGTTCGGAGTATTCGTTACTCGTCTCCCATTGATTAGATGCGAAGGGGAAAGGGTGTAACTCACGCCATCTTGGTCGTCTTCCACGTACGTGAGAGGTCTTGAGTTAATGACAGATTCGACCTCAACGAGCAAGGTGTTTAACTCATCGTAGGATAAGGTGGTTCTGCCAAGGGACTTCTTCATACATCGCTTGACGCTTTGGATTAATCTCTCCCAGAAGCCTCCCCACCAAGGAGCCTTCTCGACTATAAATCTCCAGCTGACACCATTGATGGCTAAATAACGCAAGACTTCTTTCGATCGTGCAATCTTGACGATTTCTTTGGAGGATCCTCGGAATGTTTTTCCATTATCGGACATCAAAGTTGCAGGCAGTCCCCGACGACTTGTAAAGCGGCGAAACGCCAAATGGAAAGAGTCAACAGTAAGATTTGGCGTAAGTTCGAGATGTACAGCTCTCGTTGAAGCGCATGTAAATAAACAAACATAGCACTTGTTGTTGTCGCTTTCAGTAGTAGTATTACCACGAACGAAAAGAGGCCCAGCAAAGTCTACTCCAGTATGAGTAAATGGTGGATCTTCGGAGACGCGAACGCTTGGTAAATCGGGAACATTGTAGGTTGAGTACGGCAGGCCTTCGAGTCTTCGACAAGTAACGCAACGTTTCAACACGCGCTTCACTGCCTGTCTCCCTCGGAGAATCCAAAATCTTTCACGAATGGTCGTCAGCGTATTATTGACTGAGCTGTGCTTGATCTTGTCATGAGTTTGACGGATTAACAATTCAACATAAGGATGCTTGGAAGGCAGGAGTATAGGATTCTTGTTGTCCGACGACAGGATTGCGTTATTGAGCCGTCCTCGACATCTTAGCAATTTGTTTTCGTCCAAAAACAGACCAAATTGTTCCACACGTCGAGGTTTTGGTTGGCATTCGTTTCGTACGAATTTGAGCTCCACTTTGAAAGAACTGGCTTGTACTGTTTTAATCCAGAGGGACTCGGCTCGGCTGATTTCTGTTGAGTTGAGTTCGCGATCATCTTCTTCCTTAGTCAATTCTTCTTTCTTTTCGCTCTTGCGTGTTGATATACGTCGTTTTAAGATATCAACAAATCGTAGTACGTAGGCTGTGACGCGCAACAAGCGGCCAAGAGAGCTGATTTGTTGACAATTGATGATTTCGGCGAGATTGACCTCGGTCAGGATTTCTTCACACGATGCTAAAACGTAGATCACATTTGGCGGGTTTTTGACGACTTCGGAAAGCGCAGCTTCATTAGTATCGACCGTTGCTTGATCTTGAGGCCACTCTTCTTCAGGCAATTGCAGGAATTGAGGGCCACACCACCACATAGAGTTGTTGACCATTTCATTTCCGGTCAATCCCCGTGAAGGTAAATCAGCGGGATTCTGTACTCCAGGACAATATCTCCAATCTTGCTTCGCTGTCAATTGCCGGATCTCGTCTACACGATGTTTGACGTATTGTTTCCAATGCTTGTCGTTTTTAATCCAACAAAGCACAGTTCTTGAATCGACCCAGTAATTTATTCGATTCACTTGATTCGGTAGCGCCTTCAATACGGTTCTTGTGAGTCGTGACAAAATAACAGCTCCAAGTAATTCCAAACGAGGGATAGATTGTTTCTTGATAGGCGACACTCTAGTCTTGCTTGCGACTAATCTTGTCTCGATGCGACTATCACTGTATACCACTCTGATGTACACGACGGCTCCATAGGCTCTCTCTGATGCGTCGCTAAACCCGTGGAGTTGTACATCAGTCTTTGAAAACCCTGGGTTAAAATAGCATCTCGGTATTCTGACATATCCCAATGGTTTCAATTCTTCGAACATCAAGTTCCAAGTTTTGTTCATTTCTCCTCGAAGTGGCTGATCCCAGTCGATTTTCTCGCTACATAAAACTTGGAACAACATCTTCAATCGGATGACGAAAGGACTTAGGAATCCTAAAGGGTCGAAAATCTTGGCGGTGAGTTTGAGCACCGATCTTTTGTTGACCGGAAGTGACCTTCCAAATTCGTACAATTCGGCAAAGTTAAAGAAGATTTCATCGTTATCAGTGTCCCAGTTAATTCCTAGAACTTTGACTGTTTTCCCGTCACTTGTAGTAGGGCTGCCCAAACTGGTACTTGATTTGGCATAGGACTCGTCGTCTTCTTTTGTAGCATCTGAAGAATCGCTTGTTTGCTGACTTGACAATTCTAATTTCGCAATTTCTTCGATTAGATTTGCCGAGTTGGAATTCCACTTTCTGAGACGAAAGCCACCTGCAGCCATTATCGTTTTAGACTTCTTGTAAATAGCGAAGGCGGCCTTGTCGTCGTCGTCACCAGTGATCAAGTCATCCACGTACAGGGAATTTTCGAGCATTTCTGCCATTTCCGGATCGCTTTGTCTGTACAACTTCAAATGATGCTTGATTGTGGAGCACAAAATAGAAGGCGAGGGGCGTAGTCCAAACACTAAACGATTGAACCTGAACTGTACCATTTCGGGGTTTTCGGCTGTGGGATCTTTAAACCACAGAAATCGAAGCATGTCTCGATCCTCTTTCTTGATTCCAACATTCAGAAACGCTTTTTCGATGTCAGCTGTGAGGCCAACGCTGTTCCATCGGAATTTCGCTAACATATCAAAGATATGCGGAATGAAATTTGGACCAGTTTCCAAACAGTCGTTCAGTGATCTTCCTTGTTTTGAAGATTTTGCAGATCCATCGTAGACAATACGGACCTTCGTTGTTTCTCGTTCCTTGCGGACTACTGCATGATGTGGCGAAAAATGAATTCCTTTGTTAATTTCTTCATTACCGCAAAGTTCCTCTGCCCGTTCGATAATTCCATTTTTCTCCTGTTCGTTAATGATGTTGTTGTATTCGCTTAACAATGCAGGTTCTTGGCTCAGTTTGCTTCGTAACGATTTTAGTCGCGATGAGCACATCTGATAATTATTGTCAGTGGAAGGCACGCAATCTTCTTTCCAGGGTAGACCCACTTCGTATCGTTTTCCATCGTAGCTTGGATCTCTTAGAAAATCAGTGCCTTCTGTTGCTCTTGTGTTGAGTTGCTCCTTGATTCCGATCGATTCGGTTTCCCAAAAGTCCTTAATAGTGTTCAAAAGTTCGTCGTGTTCATTCGCGGAATACAATGAGCCTACATTCCCCGTTATCACTAGATGAGAACTTACGTGATTGCTCGAGATTCTTTCTCCATTGGGCCCAGACAAAAGCCAACCCAGTTTACTCTTGACGGCGGTAGGGCCTGATTCGCCATGAACTGTCTCTCCGCTCACTATGTTCCAATAATAATCAGATCCGATGAGAATGTCGATGGATTCGTCATCGCTTTCGTCGAATTCTTCAGTTCTAAGCCGTGTAAGTGAGGAAACTTGCTAACATCAATCTTGTTCGGCAACGACGAACATATCACTGGAAAACCAAGAGCGCAAATTTCGATTTCTTCACAGCCAGGTCCTCCCAACCTGACATTCACCACGTCACAGTCTTGTGTGCGATATCGTTGTTCTCCAAAAGTGTTCAAATGTAGCGTTTCTTTCCTCAGAGGCTCTAGACTGAGTCGAGACTTTAACGTGTTGGTAACGTAAGAGCGTTGGCTCCCATTATCGAATAAAATCCGGACGTTGGTTGATTTCATCCCGTCTTCGTTGTAGGCAACAGCTCGAGCAGTTTGCAGCAAGACGGTTCCTTTCGTTCCGGAACTAGCAGTTGTTGTCGTTTGTACGAGTTGCGGGTTCTCTGTTGCGTGACTTACAAGAGTCGTGTTGCGAGTTTCCTGCGAATTTCTGTTTGGAGCAGATGGATCATGTTGTTTGGAAATTGATTGGCGGCAAATTGACTGATGGTGGTTGCCATGGCATCGGCGACAGTTCTTGACACATGAGCTGCTCTGATGATCGCGTCTTAAACAAACAAAACATCTTCGATCTCTCTTGAGAATTTCGATACGAGATTGCGGATCACTAACACTTTCACAAGAAGCTGAATAATGAAGACCACCACAATAAACGCATTTGACTTGATTTACTCTAGGTGGAGGTCGCGTGCCATCATGGGATAACAGGGTTGAAGAGGTCGGCCTATTCCCGTTAGGTTTAGGTTTTTCTAAGTTCACGTTTGTTTTTACACCATCGCTGATTTCACGGGCCTCAACTTCCTGTCTGATAACTTCTAATAAGTCGGACATTTCCCAGACCTCACGGGCTGTATTTCTGGCGACTTGAATTCTGATTTCGGGCGGTAATTTAGACATTATCACGGGAATTAGTAAACTTCCATACTGGCTAGAACTAACGCCCAACGACTCTAAACCGCGTATATTGATGCTTATCCTATCGTAAACGTGTCGAAGCTGGGAGGCGTTGTCATTGACACACCCTGGAATCTTAAGCATCTCATCCATGTGCTTAGAGATGATATTCTGGGGCTTGCCAAAACGTTTATGTAATAGATCGATTGCAGAGTTGTAGTTGACTTCAGTTCTAGTTAAACCTTGAATTGATCGTGCAGCTTGCCCCTCCAAGAGCGAATGTAGGTGATTAAATTTATCGATCTGGGTGAGTTGTGGGTTGGTGTGTATGGAGCTGTTGTAACTGTCCCAGAAACCTTGCCATTGCGTAACATCTCCCTTGAATTTCGGCAAAACTAGTTTCGGTAATTTCGCTCTCGGTTGAGTGGCCATGGGATTAGCGTTACTCGGAGAGGTGACTGTGTTAACGTTACTGTTAGTTGATAATGGAAAATTCGTACCTGAACTCTCCGGCGAATGCGGTGCATGAACTCCAGCGTCCGCTGATGGCGCGGGGCTTTGAAGCGGTTGACTTACATCACCAATTGAACTCTCCACGTTTTGAACAAGGTGAGTATTTCCCGAATCCACATTTTCAGAAGCATTTGTCGTTTGAGGTCCAGTAGTCGATTGTAGCGATGTAGAAGGAGCAGTTTCGTCACCATTCGTTCCCTTCACTGTGAAGATTCCTTTGTCGTTAGACTTTGAACTCGTTGCTTCCATGATAGATTGTAGCATAAACAGCACCCGCAGATTGATATCTTCAGATTCTTCTATTTCGTTTGCGATCTCCTCCACATGACAACTTTCTATAATTTCTTCGTCGAGAGATTTAACCAATGTTAGCTTTTCGTTCAATGAATCGGCAATAATCTTTAAGCGTTGTTCGTCTATTTCATCAGCGTGTATAAGACCATCGGCTTCGTTCATAAGTTTCGTCATTACACTTCGGTTTCCACCACGTTTGGCGCGGGTGCGCCCTAGCTTATCGGTCATTCTTCGTTAGTGTCGAGGTCACTGCCCCACGTTGGGCGCCATTATATCGAATAAGAATTCTCGCAGTCCATTTGATTTGAAACGTATTTATTCGACGACAAGTATTTCACAACTTAGTTAATCAGAAAAGCACATGTGTAATTATATTAAAAGTCTCGTGATCAGCTGTCAATCATAAAATGTCATCGGAACTATATACAAACAGAACATAAACAAAAACCTCCTGTGCGCTAACAAGTTTCACGACAAAATTAATCGGGTATCAAATACAATCGCAGATGCAAAATAACTGTGCAGTGTTAATCACAAAGCATCAAATTAACTCTCAAAGGGTGTCAGCATTTTCTATTGGTTATCTTTTTATAGATCTCTCAAGTTCCACTTTCGAAAATTCATGTAACGTGTTACGTAGGAGGCTGCAACGGCAAAAGTATTTAAAATAAAAGAATTCACTGACATCACAGAATGTTCTGGGCAAATTTCACGGAAAACTGTTGATTTTACATACCCTATTATTAATTAATTTAAAGAGGTGGGATTCTCTGGAAAACACTAGTGCGAGTTTTCGCCTTCTAAAGATTTATAAACAGGTCACACCTTCTCAGGTGGATATGTGTACTCAAAAAGCCACCAGCCAATGAAACAACAGAACCCATAGCATTCACAGTATGCAAACTGGAACTTTGCAGGAAAGAGATGGTGTTACGGTCATGTTTTAGGAGTACAGGTCTTAGGCCATTGGTCAACAATAATGTGCAAACAGAAAGAAAGCAATGTGCAACAACACAAAAAGAAGACTGCTGAAGCGTGACTACAAGGAGGCACTCTTCACGGACATGAAATCTAAAATTGAAAGTATTTGATGTAGGATCTCCGGATTAAGCTGTTTGCCGTTTGCATGCATTTTAATATTTTATTTTCATTTTTTTTTAATGTTACCTAAAGAATTGAACTTTAATTTGGTTGAAAAAAAGACATTATTTGGCAAAAGTAGCACCACGAAGGTTTGGAGTAGCCTTGACTACAAATAGAGAATGTTTCAGTTGACTTTTGTAAATAAGTATGATTATGCTATTTGAGTTATGGCCATTGCATTTGTTTAACTTTGAAGTAGCCGCCTTAATTCCCAAGAAAAGTGGCCAGTAAGGTTACCTCCTGCGGCTATTTGTGTTGTTGGCCTTTTCACTGTATATACCAGTCAAAGTTGCCAGTTACCGGCCACTAGTGGCCGGTGGCTCTGACTCACAAACTGTTTTTGCTGTTATGTGATACACTCTTTGCTACAATGCCTTCTTCCAGCAATCTGCATCTATGTATAATGTTATTATAACAAGTTAATTGCTTGCACTGATTTTACTTTCAAAGGTTGGCAAAGAATTTGATGCATTGTTAATTGATCCTGATGCAGAGGACTCGCCCTTTGACTGTTTTGAAGATGACACACTAGAGGTAAATGATTTTGTTTTTAGTGCAGAAATAATTTGAGAAGTACATGATATTAAACTCTAGATTGACTTTGAGATCAGTAATCCAGACTGTCTAATCACTTGAGTGGAATGGAATTGCCTTTCCTCGGCAGTACCTCGCATTTTGGTAACTTAAAATTGCCATGCAGACAGACAGACAAAGAATGCTTTAAAGTGCCTATGAAGTAAAAAATAATTGCTGCTGATTTGAAAGGATTTTCAGCGTAAAGTAGAATGGCATTTTCATTTTTGGAATACCTTTTTTCGTTTTAGAGATATTCGCGTTTTTGTATTATGAGTGATGACGTCATAGGTGGTTCCACTAAAACAGTCCAACACTCAATCAAGCATATCTCTAGAAATATTAAAGCGGTGGCCTTCAAACTTGGCACCAGAAATGTACATCGTAAAAGAAACAAAATGAGACCCGTTGTGCCATTGCCATGACAACGGTTATGCCGCTGGTCGTGTTTTAATTAAAACTAAAATTCTCAGATTTTATCTTAAACAACGATCATCCACTCTCAACAATCTAATGGGGAGAGTTAAGACAATATGGGAACCATGTGTGTTCCGAGCAAGACCCTCTGCCCCTTTTCAAAGGGTTGCAAATGGGCATATTTGGTTTTTCACAGAGAGAGACTGGAGCCAAGAGTGTTGCCATGGTAACAAAATGGTAGGTGTCATTCTGTTCCTTTTGTGATGTATATTTCTGGTGCCAAGTTTGAAGAACACTGCTCCAAAATTTCTGGAGATATTAATGATTCAGTGTTTTACTTTTCAAGTGAAACGATTTATGACATCATCACTTCTCTCATTTGCATAATACAAAAATGTAAATATCTCTAGAACGAAAAAAGATATTTCAAAAAGGAAAACGCCATTCTTCTTTACTTTGAAAAGCCTTTTAAATAAGCAACAAAATTTTTTTACTTCATAGGCACTTTAACTAACACCAGTATCAAACATTTTCTTTGTGCTACAGGATATAATTCAGAAGTTCTTGTATCTTGGTGAGTCAGACATCCATAATTACATCAGGCTGTAATCAATTCACAAAGAAACAGTTAGTGGATTACAAGTTGTGGTAGTTGTCTATGTGTGGATCCAGTACAACCAGCTCAAAGCTCTACTTAGTTTGTCACATATTACCGGTAGTAACAAAACTGTGTAAAGGCATTGTAAGAGTTGTCAGGTAAATACTTTTTAATCCATGCATTTAACAGGAAATATTCCCTTACAAGAGGTTCCTAATTGTCTGCATCTTGCAGTTACTGTAGTGGTTCAACTGACTTTACTGAATGTCATCTTCACAGGCGACGACAGGAACATTCTCCAAGTTTATGTTGCAGGACGACCAGTTGCAGGGACAACTCTCATTTCCTCACACGGTTCTTGTAAAAGGAAACCAGGAATAGATATAGAGTTTCATAATTAACCAGCTGAATGTTATGAACAAGTATATACTAACAGTTTTTTATTGAGTGAAGTCAGGACAACTGATACACATTCCACAGAAGAGCTAGTAAGAACATTGTTAGAGGAAATTGCTAATTTGGTCTTTTAAAACTAAAACTATATACAGTCTATCAGTGACAAGTTATTAATAAAAGAAATGTCAGTGAAAGGGTAGCTATTCAATTTGTAATTAAGTGCAAAGATATAAATATACTTAGCTCTGCAAGTCAAGTATTAATGATTTTTAGCTGTTAAGATATACAACTATTGTTTATTGCTAAACCCCCAAAGAAGAAAGAACTTAATATATAGCTGAGCTTGCATTACTAATCTATTTACAGCAAAACTTCTTCCTAAATGTTTCATTCAAGTTAACTAGAGAATTCCACATGGGTGGAAAAAAATGTTATAGATGTAGAACTTACAGTGCAGCTACTTTAACCAAGGCCGCCCAACGAAATTTCCTACAAATAGAACGAATAAAAATCATGGAGGTTAACAAATAGTTTTCCAGCGAATTATCTAAAATGACCACAAATCTGTTGCCTTTGTAATGCACAGCTTGATTACATGGATAATAATATATATGAAAGAATTACTTGATTCTGATTGGCTGAGAGCAGTGCAGTTCAAGTGCAACACAGTGCAAAAAGTAACAACGGTGCAAAAAGTGTAACACCAGTGCAAATTACACATTGCAATTCTAGATTGTGAAGCTGATGCTGTCACATAAAATGATGATGAAAATTTAGTGCGGAAACTTTGAAAAAAGGTTTTCTCGAATGAGAAAAAATGGCTTCAAGAGAGATCTTCCGGCATTTCCTAAGTAATCATACGGTTTTTCTCGTTCAATGTGGAATTATAATTTGCACTTGTGAGTTTTTCAAAAGCTGAAATTGCACTCGTTAACCTCCACAATTTTTATTTGATAAATTTGTGGAAAAGTTTCTTGGGTGGCCTTGGAAGGAGTAGTCATACTTAACAATTATTCCACAAGTGCACATTGGATATGAAACGGTAGATAGCCAACGAGGCGCATAAGCGCCGAGTTGGCTTTAATCATCTCATATCCAACAAGGGCGAGTGGAATAATTGTTTTATTAAAAACGCCCCAAAAATATAGCAAACTAAACTTAAAAAAATTAAAAAACGCCTAAAAAAATCACGCATTCCCTTACTATATTCATAGAGCTTGGTATATAGCATGCTCATAGCCCATGATGGCTAAGCCAATGAAAACTCTTGAATTGCATTACCCAATGATCCAGTTTTAATAATTAGCAATTATTGAATGAGGCTGAGTAGGATATGAAGAATTCTGCAGAACAAGGAGGGTGTTATCCACAGAGGCCGAATACCGAGGTGGAGAATACCCTCTGAGATCTGCAGAATTCTTCATATCCTACGAAAGCCGAATTCAATAATAATTGCTTTATTATCATTCAAAATATTTCCCCGTTCTTAAAGGAGTTTCGCCATTTCGCTCTTTGTTTTTTCGCTCACTTAAAATAACATAATACCGTTCCCAGGTTTTCTCAGTCATTGGTTCAATAATCTGAAGCAGGCTGCACTTTTGACGTCTTTTGTCGTCGATTTGTTATGGTGGAGATTCTTTCCAAATTTGATGAACAGCAGCCAGTTATGGTAAATTATGCGTGTGGTTTTAATGAATCAGAAATGGGGAAATATTTTGAGTGAATAATAATGTGAATTATATAGCCATGTAGGTATCGTAGTACATTATTTTTTAATTTTGTTGATAAAAATGAGAAGTACATACCCACAATAAAAAGGTTTGGTACTGTTCAGTTAAATGTGTAGTTTCAGTACTGCCCTCATGGAAGACCCCTCCACCTCTCTGGAATTCCAATAAAGCTTCATGCAATTCTTTAATTGTCATACAGAACCCAGGGTTTGTGCAGGTCATGAAAAACCAGGAAAGTCATGGAATTTATTATTTCAATTCCCGGGCCTGGAAAGTCGTGGAATTTAAGTGAAGGTCATGGAAAAGCAATATGCTTTCGGAAAACAAAAAGGCAAAAAGATGAACAATTTGAAAAAATAACAGAAGAGTCAGCAACAGCCTTTAATTTCAGTAGAAATAGACACCAGCACGTATTTTATACATTATAATGCTGGAAAATACTTAAGTCATGAAAAACTTGAAAGGTCATGAAAAAGGTCATGGAAAGTCATGGAAATTTAAAAGCTTCAAAGAGTACAAACCCTGAGACTTCCCCGCCCCCCCGCCCCTCCTTCTTCCAGGAAATTCCAATCTGTTCTGTTCTTCTGTGAGGAGAGTACGGATATTTCCAAACTGTGCAATTTTGAAATTTGCCACTTGGACATAGTTGAGGAAGACAGGAGCAGCAAAACAAACCCTTCACCATTGAGG
The DNA here is from genome assembly GCA_964020085.1 of Micromussa lordhowensis. Taxonomy (NCBI): domain Eukaryota; kingdom Metazoa; phylum Cnidaria; class Anthozoa; order Scleractinia; family Lobophylliidae; genus Micromussa; species Micromussa lordhowensis. The sequence continues at coordinate 49,961,069 of OZ026595.1, read as the reverse complement.
GTTGTCCAATACACCCAATTAGAGTCGATTCGTCTCTGGCATTTGCGATTCGCAATACCGGAAGTCGATTTGCGATTTCTTGGATGGAATTGACACGATTCGTCGGCGTTAATGTCGATTTGACACGGCGGAAGTCCATTTGCGCAAGACTTAGAAAATATAGTGCAACTGGGCTATACAGAGTGGTTGAAAGTGTTGTTGATTCGACACGGTTCGATCAAATCGACACAACTTGTTTCCCGTTATGTCGATTCGACATACCGGGAGTCGATTTGTGCAAGACTTGTATAGCGCATCTGTGCTTTGAGGGTGCTCTGAAAATTTTGTTGATTCGACACTATTCGATCGAATCGACACGACCCGTCTCCGTTAATGTTGATTTGACATGCCGGAAGTCGAATTGCGTGAGACTTGGAAAATATTCAGGGCATTTTCAATACACGTAGTACAAAATCATTTTCAGGTATAGGTAACGTTAATGAATCGAGTCGAATCGCCAAGAACCTCCGACGAATCGACTCAAGTTTGTTGTCACGTTTTAAGAACGACGAAGGTTCATGCATCATTATTTCACGGGTCTTGATTTCCGGTGGTGCGGATCAACTTCTTACGAATCAAGTCGAATCGTCAAGTACCTCAGACGAATCGACTAAGTTTGGGTGTATTGGACATGGATGTCACCATTTAATCAAATTAAAATAAACTCAAAGTTAATTTTTTATGTGTTTTTGCAGCAGTTAAAATGACTTAATCCCTAAAGAATACAACTTTTCAACACACAGCCGACACATGGAACTCTGCTTTCTTTCATTCAAGGTTCTTTATTTCTTTTTTTACCTTCAGGAGCCTATTTACTTCTTTAATTACATACTTTCATCCATTGCTTTCTCCCGGTCTGCTCTCTTTTTCTTGAACAGTTTGTTGTCAGGATTGTTTTCTGGGTTTCGACAAGCTTTCAACTTCTGCTCTAAACTTTTTACTTGTTCTTTGCTCGCTGTAGATTTCGCATGACCATTGACCAAAGTTGCTATGTTTTCAATTTGGCTACGAACATGTTGTTTTTGTTCTCCAAGATTTGCGCTAATATAAGAGGCTATAGATCCACGGGACGCACTGAAGAGCGCAGCTAAAGCAATTTGCGACGGCGGGAAAAGCAAGGAAATATCGGTCATTAGGGCTTTCCGAAGGAATTCCTCAGCTGCAGGACGCCATCTTTCCGGATCAGCTAACTTCGGGCATCTTGTTTTGAAATCAATTATGAATCCTTCCATTGGTCTGTATGGGTTGTGAACTGTCAAATGAAAGTTCAGGCGTTGCATAAGAAGTAGTTCATGGGCTAGAATGAAATCTTTAGTCTTTTCCCTTCGATCTACTGGCAAGATTTCAACAAATCTATCAACGGACAAATTATGCTCCTCTACTTTACAAGCCATATATAAACACACCAAGAACATCTCTTTAGGAGGGTGATCCATAACGGAGGTTCTCAAATAAAACCGTTTCAAGTAAGCCACGGCTGTTGCTGTCACGGCATTCGAGACTGGAGGTTGAAACTTGTCACAAACTTCAATCAAAACTATCTGGTAGTACTCAATCAACTTCATCCGTTCTTCCACAGTCAAGAAGGCGACGTCGTTCTTTGCGGGGAAGTTTTCGCAGAAACGCTCACAGTATGCGCTATTTACTTCCTGGCGAATGTTCATTAACTCGTGTTCGCTTGCAAATGTCCAGTGCTTTCTTTGTGTGCTTGTGTGAAACATTGTGGCGCTTTTCTCTACGATATTTCTCAAAACTTTCAACCTCCTCTTGAGCTTTGGGAGTGACCGCGGGCTCACTAGTTGGGAATGGTACGTCATGTTATCCTAAGCAAAACATGATCAGTCGTTGAATGATGAAATCAGGATGAAATCTGTGAATGGGTTCTTTCATCCTGCTGCCAAAAAGATCAAGTATTATTGCGAAGGGGAGACATATCAGACCTCTGGAAGGGAACAAGTTGGAGAACTGAATATGAAGAGAAATAACACACGCGAAGGGCAAAGTACATCGCAAGGCATGCAAGGTTTGTGTTGAAAAATTATACGATGTCGGCTTCATTCGCTGCTTCATAACAGTGTGCGACTGTTTTTGAAGCTAGCTTGTTCGATATGATTCGATTTTTGATTTCAGTTACAATTGTCTCCTACAAGGCAACTGCTGAATACCCCTCCACTCCAAAAGAGATCTCGAAAAGTGTGGCTACGCGGCTACGCAGTGACTGCGTAGCGGCGTAGCCAAGGCGGGCCGGGAACAAGGGCACCAGCGACTGACGGACACGAAATAACAGCAAAATATTATTTTGCTTGAGATTTTCAGTTAATTGTTGAACATCAGTTATCTTTCTTTAACTTAAAAAAGCCTTGAAGATTCATCATTAATATTACCTACTCGTACTCAGAAGCGAATGTTGTCTATCTGAAAACATATTGTTTTGATCTGATTGAAATGAACTGAATATCGTTGCTTAGCATGTGACCAAGACGGGGCTGTCAACAAGGGCCATAACCCGTAACACCTGAATGTTTGAGTATGTTTGATGGGCCCTTGATGTTACGGGTGAACTGGCCTGTAGTTGATACAATTCACCCACAAAGCAATGCTTTTGCTATGGGTATGAAGATCAAGGTTACAGGTGAATAAAAACTTAATGACAGCCCTGCCAAGATACCTTATTTTGACCTGTTAAGGTAAGGTATCCACTGGTCAGTTTCATGTGACCATGGGCTCAGGTTTAGAGCTCACTGAGGGCTGAGGGACTGAGGTAATGGCTTTTTTCAAGTTGACCGCTGGCCAAGTACTGTTTTTTCAATTGAATCACAGGCTCATTGCCAGGTTAACGTGTTGTAATCAGAGCCGGGATGTCCGGAAGCTGGTTAACGCTAACTCAGGGATTCAGGATTAAAAGTTAACAAAAGTATAGTTTTTCTCGTATAAAAATGTTTTTCACTGCTTATGTTTTGTGTTGTCCGAGATTATTCAATTAACTCGGAAGGCCAAAACAATATAAACAGAAAACCTAACCGCAATTTGCATTTAGCTAAAAAACTCAAATCAAAATTCTCGCTTATCCTGGATTAGCTTAATCAGTCTTTGAACAACCTGGCCCAGGAGCTTGGCTAAATCTGTATATTAATTACCAGCTCCATTTACATGTATTTTAATCTGCTACTCTTGTCCTTAGAGCTAAAGATATTGATTGCACTGTTTGTTTGTCCTTTGATATGTCAATTTTATTACCAATTATGAAGAGATGGAAAACTTTGGAAATGGTGCAACCCAAACATTTGTTGTCTACACCACATCTACTACATTTTATTAAGTTGTTATTTTATTTTATTAAATCCATTTTGAAATCACTGGTGGTCCCTGTAATCTGATTGGCTGAAATTGGTGCAATTTATTCCCAAATTGCACCATTTTTGCTCTAAATCACATCATTTTTCCAGCCAATGAGGAAGTTACACTTCAAACTTGCGGGCTGTCGCGGCGCTTTCGTGAGCACTTGCGCTACACTGTAGAACTTTCCAGTAACCAAAAATAGCGCGCGAGTACAACTTAATTTAAGGTCGTGCACTGCTCTATTGCGCATTTTGATGTAAAAGCGTTTCCGGTTCTGCTTTTTATTTAAAAACCAGCTCATTACTGCATCAATAAAATATTTGAATCGACCAAGTCCTGTATTTGGGCGATTTCAAAATGGATGTAGTAACACTTGCTGGCTGTCGCGGCGCTCTCGCTCTCGTTATTATTATTATATTATTATTATAAATTATTTCAAATCGAACTTCTGCTGCTCGCTCGTTCGATTTTGAAATCTCACGTATGATTTCAGACCAAATCGCACTCCACTCAGTTCAATTACCATTATAAATCGTAAGACATCACACCAACCTTTATAGACTGTAAAATAGAATTAAATAGACCATTTTGTATTCTTGCAATGGAGCCTCATGCATGAAAATGTAATAAAAAGGAATTAAAGTCATTTCCACTTGAAAAGGCTCCCAACATTAGCCTCAGCAGAATACAAAAATGCTCTATTGGCCTCTCTCTTTGCATCCAGTTATTTTTCTTAATCCAAGAATCCAAGACTTGTTCTATGGATGAAGGAAATAATTCATGAAATTATACTGGACTGCACAGAAGACTTCATACATGTATCATATTATGTCCCTGCAGGTGCTGGTAGAAACAATACTGGGAACTGTGATCACTTGGCTCGCAGTCCAGCATATGCCTCAGACTTGTCACAGCACAGTGCTGTTACATGTACATCATCAAATGGACAACTGCCACCAGAGCAAGAAAGAGACCAATGTTCAATGGCCAATATTTGTTATCAAGGAAACAATATGGAACAAATTGATCCATTATTACAGCAGCCCCTTTTCACATCACCATCTGATTTGGGCCGTAGATGGCACAAACTACAACGGAGGTACTATCACCAACACAGAAGCCATAATTTCGGCTTTACAGTAGTTTCATACAATGTCTTGGCTGATGGCTTGTTATATTCCAATAGCCATTTGTACGATGGCACTGAACAGTGGTTGAAAGATTGGGAGTACAGGCGGAGAAATCTATTAAAAGAGCTATCTTATTATAATGCTGATGTAAGTAAATATGTTAACATAAAAAAATAGAGGACATTACTTGGTTGAGTGTATTTCACGAGTGAGGGCATTTTTATTATAATTTAAAATATTCACAATACATAACAACATTTGTGGAGAATTTCCAAAGATTTCCAACCACTTTCCAAGATTTTCCAACATTTGTCTGAAGAAAAGATTTTTGAAGATTTTCCGGAGATTACCAAAGATTGCCAAAGACATGGTGTATCGAAAATGATACGATACTTGATTCTTCACACAGAGAGACATGTGTATTTACAGACACACTTGGAATATTAGATTTAAATACCGGGTACATACAAATTTGAACATGCCCACAGGGAGCAAAAGCTTCTCTACATATACATCTACTTTTAAGCGGTCCATGCCTAACTAAGAATAGTGAAATAAACAAGACGCAACAATACTTAGATTTAACCCACTGACTCCTGTGTCGGTTGTAACCGGCTGTGACAAGTGTTGACCTTTATTCCACTTTTGACGTCATCACCTTTGACAAAAATTGGCATCATCTATACTCAAGTTCTGCAGGAGAAAAAAAGATCTTACCAATGATACCCAGATCAGAGTGATCAGCTCAATGGAGCCTGAGATATGCACAAAAATGCTCAGAAATTTGAGTGAAAAACTCGCAGCAAAATTTCCTGCAACTATACCTAGCTACTCCATGGTAAAAATTGCCTGTCTCAATGGTGCTTTCTCAGAAATTTTTGAACTGGAGGTAAGCCAAGTAGAAGGTCAATCACTGCCACTAAAAGATAAGAAAAGTACAAAAAGGAAAGGCAAAAAAATTAAGAAAAAAAATTAAGAAAGCCGAAAAGGCTAAAGTCACTTTCTCGTCCAAAAACTACCGGTATCTCGAAATTTGATTTCTGCACATGCCCAAGTAAGAAAAAAGTAAAACGTGGTGCTAGTGGAAAGAAATGCATGCTGTCATGTTGCAAATGCCTTTTTGAGTAGATTGGAGCTAATTCAGCTATATCCAGGCTGTCAGGCTCCAAAATGTCCAATGTTTTGGCAAAAAGCTCCAGGAATCAATGGGTTAAATAACAATGTACTCCAATATGTCAATGCTTTGGTATTTGATATGCCATGAATTAATCATCACAAGAATGAGCAATCCTGGCATTTACATGTACATGTTTAAAAATGTTTTTAGGTTGTGTGCCTTCAAGAAGTTGAGATGCAGCATTATCAGGACTGGTTTGAACCCAAACTGAGAGAAAAAGGTACATGTACACAATTTTTAACGTATTGTATATAATTTTCACAGTGTAACTTGTTGTCAGAACTTGACAATGAACAAAACTGGCTGCAAACTGAAACACTGCTGCAGTACCGGTGCAAGGAAAGAATGGTTAAATTTTTGAAGCCACTTTGCTTTGTTGTTCAAAGAGCTTACACTGTCCAGATCAACTGTCATTCAGTTAATTATAATTTGTTTTTGCACTTGCAAATTGCAAAAGTCCGTTGATTAGGTACATGTAGCAGTATTATACACTTTTGAACCCTTAAGCCCCAGTAGGAAGAAATGTACTGTGTTTTTTTTTTAAATAGTAACTGTAGACCCAAAGACCACAAGTTATTAAATATATTCGCAGTGAAAGGGATTTTTCGGGGTATGCAACAACAATACAATACAATGACTTAATAAATTATGTAAATGAATATACTGCATAGAAAGATATGAAGACATAGATGATCATCGCAGTTATATACACAACTTGAGCAGCTGTGAAATTTAAGCCTGAAAAAAATTCAGGCCTGAACTGGATTCGAACCCATGACCTCTACGATACCGGTGAAGTGCTCTACCAACTGAGCTATAAGCCAACTGGGAGCCGGTCACTATGTGAATTTGTAATGTACCCACAGCTGTGAAATTAAAGTTGTATTATGAATTCACAATGTGACCAGCTCCCAGTTGGCTTTGGATCAGTTGGTGGAGCACTGCACTGGTATCGCAGAAGTCATGGTTCAAATATTTATTAATTACCGGTATGTGTCAACATTTTCTACTATCTGGCTATACGGAGGCTATATACATGTAAGACTTAAAGAAAACTCATATATTTGAAAAATGAAAAAAAAAATGGATTAAGACGTACAGTATGTCACAGATTGGATTGAAGATTGTCCAAAAGAAAAACACAAAAACCTTTAAAAATACCTTATTCATTGTTCATAGTGGGTATACATTCCAAAACAATAGCTAAATTTGCAGCTTTTCATGTGCGATTTTTAACCAGATATTCACTTGACCATAAAAGTGTAACAGGCAAAAGTTGTAAAACTTGAGGGGGTGCTTAATTAAGTCTGATATAGGGGGGACTATGATTTTATGCTTCCAAAATGCAGATCTCTGAAGAACTTTTTGATGTCCTAAATTCATACAAATTAACGGAGTATTAAATTTTGTGCTGTATGGCCTACATGTAGGCTCCTTCCAACCTTCAATACAGGAACTGGATGATTGTTAACTTTAGCTAATACATTTTACTTTAAAACTCACAGGAACTTTAATCAACTACTATTAATTTGACAAATACTCAAGCTGTCATTTTATTTTGGCAATTAAGGTTATGCTGGATTGTACAAGAGAAGAACTGGGAATAAGACAGATGGCTGTGCCACGTTCTTCAAGGAATCAAGATTTACATTGGTTAAGTCAAAGCTTGTTTCCTTCAATAAACCAGAAGTGAAACTGATGGACCGCCATAATGTAGCTGTCGTGGTGCTGTTGAAGCCCAGGACTACAGGCAGTGCATCTCGCCATGCTAACAACATGGTGTGTGTGTCCAACACTCATTTACTTTTCAATAAGAAAAGAGGAGACATCAAGCTTGCACAGCTATCTTGCTTGTTTTCGGAAATTGAGGAAATAGCAAGAATTTCCCCGCCTGGTAAAGGGAGTTCCTTTTACCATCCAATCATATGCTGTGGGGATTTCAATAGCACTCCATTTTCTCCAATTTATAGTTTTGTTGTGGACGGTTTTCTTGATTATACAGGGATGAACCGTGATAATTTTTCTGGGCAGAGCCATTTTCGACACAGTTATCCGCCAAAGTTTGCCTTAACAAGCAATCTCATTCCGTGGGAGTTAGGAATTACAACCTCTTCTGCTAAGAGAATTGATCCTCCAGAAACGGATGGGAACTCTTGTAGTAATGCAGGGAGACAGGACCATTTGCAGGCATCAGGATCTAGAAGTCTTCCTGTTTCATCTTGTCATGAGCGCTCTGTCAACAGTGCAGTACGGTTTGAGACCAGTGAAGGAAATTCTTCAAATTGTAGAATTGCTGAAAATCGTGTTGGAAACGGCGAGTGTTCGAATCCTCGGGGAAGTCGTACTTCCAGTTCTACACAATACAATGCAGAGCAAAGTAATGAACTTCAATCTCCACAGAGCAGTTCATTATTGTCAAGAACTGATACTACACAGTCAAAGTCACTGAATTCCATAGAGCATGGAGGAGGAGAACCCGACCAGCATTCTGTAACAGATATGACTGAAAAAGATGCCTACAATGCCTGTACGATCCAACAACACAAATTTGACTTCTTTAGTGTCTACAGGCATTACTTCAAAGATGGGCAGCAGGAGGTTACTACCTTTCATGACCAAACAAGTACAACAGTGGACTACATATTTGTTTCTCCTGGGCGGCGGCAGTATTGCCGCAGGTGTCGGAACTTCCATGGGCCCCTGCAGCTGACAGGAAACCTTGGTCTGTTGAGTGAAAGTGGTATTTGGTATCTTGATGGCCAAGCGCTTCCTAATAAGTATTTATCTTCAGATCATCTTTCACTGGTAGCTTCATTTTTGTTGCATGTGTAGTTATTGTTGGCTTCCGTTTTAACTTTCTTTTAGCCTGAATAACAGGTGTAGTCATTAGCATGTTTGTCCCTTTGACTTTCCAAGTTGCGTCAAATGTTCAAATCATTGTTCAGTTTGAGAAGTTCTTTGATAAGAGACATGTTCAACAGCTGACATGAAAGGTTTTTAAGTAGAATTGTTTGCAATCCTTGTGCGATTTATGCTCAGTTTGTGTTTCACTAAAAAAGGATAGCTGTTGGTAATGATTTAAATTTGTTAGTGCCAATAAAATAAAAACTGTTAGCTGTTAATACTATTCCAAATTTGAGCGAGTAAAGATGTCATTCGATGATTTGTCCTGTCATAGTGTAACATTCTACCATGGGTATTGTTATTAATGACGTGGTAATAAGTTCTGGGGAATCGCTCTGGCCTGAGACAAGCCTAAGACCAGGCGAAAATAGAGCGGACAGCTAGATGAAACCCGACTTACTCCTTTGGTGGGAGGGAGGGTTGCCAGCCTCTTCGCTTTCGCTGCCTGAAGTAGAGTAATGGAGTGCAACACGTAAATCCTCCGCAGGAAAAAAACATGGCGGCTGTACATTTTACACATGCAGCTAAAGACAGGAATTGCGCTTTATCAAAGAGCTAACCATTCCCAAGTCAATGCTGCCTGAAGGTAACCGAAACACTACTCAGGCTAACCACAGTCCTGTTTAGGCTAACCAAATTGGTATTTAGGCTAACTGCAGTGCTGTTTAGGCCAACCAAAGTGATATTTAGGCTAACCGGAGAACATTTTAGTGTGGTGCAATTCCTGTCTTGAGCCGCAAATCATTTCACCACAATACCACGCGAACCTTACACAGCCCATGAAGTACAAGGAAAGCCATATTTTTGCAATATTTGTCCTTGTGCTATTTGATGATGCTATAACTTTTGGGTAGGTTTTTAGAAGCGTTAAAGTTTTCGTGGCCTATGAATTATGGTTAAATGTACCAGTCGCCATCTTTTTTCCTACGGTGGATTCTTTTATACCGTCATATGCATAATCCCCAGGGGATCAATTACCAAAGCAAATGGAGTTTGCATTGTGGGAGTTTATACACTCGGGCCCCGCCATACTACGCTGGAGGAAATTGTTTTGCCTACCGTCCACAAAATCATCATGAAAACGGAGCTTTTCGAAAACGCTCTTCAAACCGGAGGAATTTGAAAACGCCGGCTTTTCGTTTTCATGTGGGGCTCTCACTTCCTCCCAAGACTTCCAGCCCGCCATTGTCCTCTCTTTCTCCACGGTGCGGCGCCAGGTGGTTTTGGGGCGGCCGACTTTCCTTTTGCCCATAGGTGATAAGTGCTGTGACACAGTGGTGTTCTCTGGGCATCCTAAGAACATGTCCCAAAAATCTCCATCTCCTTCTCTCTACTTCTATACTCATCCTCGTACATCCTGCTCTTTCGTTAAGCTCATCAATCGATACTATGTAAGGCCAAAATATACCCAAACTTCTTTTAAGGCACTGGTATTGGAAGGAATCTAGTTTTCTGTTGTCTTGAACATTGGTCTTCCATGTCTCACTTCCATACAACAGGACTGGCTTGACTAAGGTGTTAAATAGCTTGATCTTGGTCCTTCTATTGTACTGCGTCGAGCCCCATATTCTCTTTAGCTTCCTGAATGCTGTTTTGGCCTTACTCAACCTATTATCCATATCTTTATCACAACCTCCCTCTGTGCTTACAACGGATCCTAGATAGGTGAAATCCTTGGTTTCTCTAATGGTGTCGCCATTTTGTAACTTGATTGGTTCTGTGTTCTTGCAGTTCAGCCTCATGGCTTGGGTTTTGGTCTTACTGATGATTAAACCTACTCGCTGGGAGGTTTCTGCGAGCTTGTCTGTCTTCTTTTGCATCTGATGTTGGGTGGTGGAGATCAGAGCAATGTCATCGGGGAAGTCAAGATCTTCTAGTTGGTCCATGAACCTCCATCTTATTCCGGTGTTGGCTCTTATCAGCTCCTCTCTTCAAATGATCAATAAGGATCTTACCCAACACTTTACTAGCTATAACAAGAAGCGTGATACCTCGCCAGTTTGTGCATTTCTTTAAGTTACCCTTCTTTGGTAGTTTGACAATAAGCCCCTACAACCATTCATGTGGCATCACCTCGTTTTCCCAGATCATCTGAATGATCTCGTGCAGTTTCTGTGTAGTTGTCTTGATGTCTGCTTTTATTAACTCCGCAACAATGTTGTCAACCCCAGCTTCTTTTCCATTTTTTAGGGAACTTATTGCATTCTTGACTTCTCCTTTGCTGATTGGTCCGGTGCTTACCTCCTCGATCTCAGGAACCTCGTCAGCAGTTATCACTATTGGGTTCGTCGGTGGTGGTCTATTGAGGATCTCTTCAAATGTTCTTTCCATCTAGCAAGCCTGCTGGAGTCGTCTGTGGTGGTCTTACCGCCCTTGTCGTTAATAGCGGTGTTCTTGTGAGTTCCCTCATTGCATATGGTCTTTGTTATCTCGTATAGAGTCTTCATGTTTCCCATATATGCTGCATGCTGTGCGTCATCCATCAGGCTGTTAGGCCACTCTCTTTTATCAGATTTCAAACTCTTTGTCACCTCCTTGTCTTTACTCCTGTGTTTTGCACGTAGTTGTTGTTGGATCCTTTCGGACTTAGCATTTCTGCTTTGCCCTTGAGCGGTTTCCGTTCCTCGACCTTCGCCCACGACTCAGGGCTGATCCATGGTTTGCTACTTTTCCTTTTCCTGCCCAATACATTCTCTGCTGTATTGTTATAGGCTTTGCTAAATTGGGCCCACTTGCTATTGATATCATGATCTCATCTTCTGTTGCTTCCAAGACGGCAAATCGATTGCGAAGCTCTGGGGTAAACTCTTTTCTAGCTGATTCATGTCTGAGCTTGTTAACGTCATACCTAATGCATGAGCTAGTTGGTTTTGTGATCCTTTTCAGCTTGAGTCGTATGCGGGTTTGAACTAAATGGTGATCAGAGGCAACATCTGCTCCTCGCCTTACTCTTGTGTCCAGGATGGATCTCCTGAACTGCTGGTTGACTAAGATGTGGTCTATCTGGTTGTGTGTTTTACCATCTGGGGATGTCCATGTGTTTTTATGGATTTCTTTATGGGGGGAAAATAGTTCCAGTGATCACCAAGTTGTTCATCTCGCGGAAGTCTATCAACCTTTCTCCATTACTGTTCATTATTCCAGCTCCATGCTTACCCATAACCCTCTCCTTATTATGGTTGGACGAACCAACCTTAAGATTCATATCACCAGTTATTATCAGGAGGTCATGCTTGTTCACCTTCTCTACAATGCTCTGTAGCTGTTCATAAAACAGCTCCTTGTCTTTGTTGTAAGCTGGATCTAAGGCTACTCAATAATGAATTAACTAAACAAACTCAACGATCAAAGTGTTCAACTTTCAGCACGTTGTCCATGTCAATTCCCGCGGCCGCTCATCTGCGGGGCGGCCCATAAAATGCCAGGGATCCCACGCCGTAGGGGGGTCCCCACAGGTTCAATCATATTACAACAGTCTTCATCTTCTGCATCTAGTGTGGGAGCATTGGTATGAATAATAGTAAGCTTGATGTATTTGGAATAGAATCGGGCCATTATTATTCGATCGTTGATTGGTTGCCACTCCATAAAATATGTTAATGTACTTGTATAAACAGTTTTGTAAGTTTTCTTTTTTTGTGTATTTATGGTCTACTAACATCACCTTATCTCACCTTTCTATTTTATCTTATGTAAAGTTATTTTACAGTTTTTTTCAGTTTCACAATTTGTAAATACGTATATGGTTGTTTGTAATTAGATCTTATTTGACTGGCCCGCCTAGATTAGCTTTAGCTATCCGCGGGCCAGCCTAAGTTATAATTTGTAATTTATATGTTTTAAATAAAGATTGTTGTTGTTGTTGTTGTTGTAACGAGGTCTCTGTATGCTTTGACATCATTATTGCAACTCCACTCCGATGTATTTCATCTTCCCATCCAGAATAAATAACTGACTCTCCAGATGTTAATTTTAATTTTCCCGACTCTGTCCATCTGTGTTCGCTGATCCCTAAGATATCAAGATTGTAGCATTTCTTTTGCTATTTGCGCTGATTTCCCTATCGCATACATAGTTCTTACATTCCAGTTACCTATGTTTACCAAATCTTTGGGCCTTAGAAGTGACTCTATCGGTCGGCGGGTTTCACAGTGTCTTTCACCCTCCGATGTCATCAGGCTCTGGTAGTCCGTAAACACGATATCATAATCCTGAGGTACCTGGCCAGTCTCTTCTTCGGTCCCATACAATTCTTGAAAAGTACTTGCGGTTTCCTTAATATAAAGTGTTTTACAGGGAAGGGTTATTGGCCCTTCGTCCAACCCCCAACCTGGAGGGCCAGGTGCTGCAGTTCGTCTGACCTTTCACCTGGAACCTGCCCAGCAAGGTTGAACCTACGAGGGACTGCAGTCCCAGCTGATATAGCTTCCTGGGTCACTAAGGTACGCAAACCTCCCCACCACGGTAAGGTGCAGCACTTAGTGTGCAGCACTTAGCATCTCTTTATGGTGTTTGGTTAATATGTTCGGTCACTCATACTGACTGTGAACTCTAAGCTGGTTTCAGTTCTTTATTAACAAGTTACCTGGTTGTTAATGTGCAAACAATAGGCCACGCTCGATATATCAGAATTCTCTCCGAGGCTTTCAGGAAACATAGACTTTTGAATCCACGACTGGAGGGTAAAATGGGAGAGATGAAATCATCAACAGACCCACACTGCACTTCACCAACAAGTCCGTTTGAATGGCTAATGGAGAATTACGTAATAATCATGCAGACCGATTATCTAGGCAATTTACAAAATTATTGAATAAAATATTGTTACCTCTGTTATTTAAGTGAAGTCCACTCTGATTTAAGTCATTTATCGTGATATTCTGGTGCTGGACGAGTTTCCAGTTGTTTTGATTACAGAATGTCTTCAGCTTCTTGTTTACAGTTTTCACTGAATCACTGGAAACATTATCCGATCTTGTCACCAGTTCCGATAATATAATCCGGGCACTTGTTTCAAAAGTCGACTTGTGTGGCAAGTCTTGAAACAAAATTGCAGATTTGTTAAGTTTCTTTTGTCCCTCAATTCCCAAGAGACTTGGATACAACGAACACACCAAATATAGAAGCTCGTCCTGAAAGCCTCGGAGCCACGTTAGAATATTGGAGAGTTTGAAGAAAACCACGACGGCAACGGCAACGGGAACGTCGCTAAGCAAAAAAGAGCAGAACAATGGCTGTTTGAAAATTTAAAGTGGCTCTGAACCCACTCCGCATAATTCTTTTAAACTGTGCAAAACGTTGCATCTTATCATGCTTATCACAATTCGATGATTAAAAATTGGGCTCACCGAGCTCGTTTTTGAGTTATAAGCGCTTAAAGCTCAAATTAAGGGTGTGTTTAGGGGGCCATATTGTTGCTATAGTAACCTATTATTTAAAATAGATGATTGAAACTTGTTTACCAATGATTGGAATCACTTGCAGCATCAATTGTTAAACAGTGACAGTATTCATCCTTTAAAGTACAGCTGTTAGAAAAGTGCTGGAAACTGTTGCCAGTCTCCTTAATTATCTTAAAAAACTTACATTGCGTCGCTATTTTGCTTCTGCCTCTGAATCTTGAACGACGCAACGTCAACATGTCTGCGTTTGGATCGGAAAATTCTGCGGGCAATGCAGAGTTCGTTGGCCCCAGTCTCTCGTGCTATGCCTTTGCTGTGATCGATGCGGCACCGCATGTTTTATGGGCACTGGGCACTGTACCTTTTGTAAGAGCAAATGAACAGGAGCTACCCAGGAAGGTTCAACAGATAAAGAGCGCGAAATTACTGGGAAAATCCGTCTTGAAGCAGTTAATAATAATAATAATCTTTATTTATATAGCGTTAATACGCGGGATGACGTAGTCAGCCAGCGTCTTAAATTCGGGAGTAATACCTAAAATATACAAAAGACTATAATATGAATAACTAATCGAGATAGATATTTACAAGAAAAATAATTCAACAATAATAAAGAGTTAAAGTGCTTCTGAAAAAGAACGTTTCAAAAGAAATGTCTTGATCTGATTCTGAAAAGTGCTTAAAGTTTCAGTTTCTGTAATGTTGTTTGGAAGGCTGTTCCATAACATAGGACCATTCACAGAAAAAGCTCTTCCTCCATACGTCTTAAGGTTGTACCGCGGAACAACGAGGAGTCTTTTGGAGGAAGAGCGTAAAGACCTGGTTGGTTCATATTTAGTGATCATGCCAGATATATAGAGTGCCGCAATGCCGTGGTATGCCTAAATTAACAATTATTCGCCAAAGGCGAGGTGAATATTTAACAATTATCCTGCGAAATCGCGCGGAATATCGTCTGATACTTAGCCGACGAGGCCGTAGGCCGAGTCGGCTAAAATCAGATGATATTCCACGAGATTGAGCAGGATAATTGTTTTATTATTCAACAAATTGATAACAAAACAGCCTAACATTTTTAAATCTCTCTGTCGACATTTGCTCACTTCACTTGTTCTTCCCACGTACGAAGCTACGTATACCGCCGGATATCTGTTACCTACGGATGACAGATATCGAGAGCATCATGACCATATTTGGATAGTGTTACAATTTGTTGAATAATAATTAACAATTATTCCATGAGCGCGCGTTGGATACGAGATGATAGATAGCCAACGAGGCGCGTAGCGCCGAGTTGGCTATGATCATCTCATATCCAACAAGCATAGAAAACTAGACTACAGTAAAAACAAAAAGGCCCAAAAAATCACGCATGCGCTCCCCATTTTTGTAGATCATGGTATAATGGCTCATATACCATGATGGCTAAGCCAATGAAAACTCTCGAATTGCATTATCCAATGATCCAGTTTTTAATAATGTCGAATAATCCCCGAGACGAAATTAGTATAATTTCAGAGTTGAAGAACAGAGAAAACGACATTTCGGATATTTCCTCGTCGGAAACTTGGGCAAACCGGCTCACAGCCATTTTAAACAAAAGGTTAAGACTTATATTCACCGCGTAGCGCGGTGAATATAACGTCATAGTACGAATCGCTCAACCAATCAGATTGCTGGACACTCGCTCTTCAGCTCTGAAATTATACTAAAAACTAGTACTAGGATCTTAAATTCAATTCTGACAGCAACAGGCAACCAGTGGAGTTCTTTAAATATCGGAGTAATATGTCCAGTCTTCCGAGTGAATGATAGTAAACGGGCAGCAGAGTTCTGTACGAATTGAAGTTTTTGAAGGAGGTTTTGTGGCAATCCAGATAGTAGCGAATTACAATAATCAAGTCTAGAAGTCACAAACGCATGTATAAGTATTTCAAAGTGTTGATAAGATAGAAATCTCCTTATTGTAGCTAAATGTCGGAGTCGATAAAAGGCAGTTTTACACGGACTGAGTTAACATGTTTCTTCATCAGTAGCGTCTTGTCGAACCAAACTCAAATGTTTCTAACAGATTCGGAGGCTTTAATTAGTTCAGCATCAGCATATACAGAATCCAGAGATGGAGACGGTCTGTGATATGCGTGAAGTATCAGCAGCTCGGTCTTATTGTTGTTTAATTTGAGTTTGTTGTCCGTCATCCATTCATTGATATCCGAGACACAAGCTTCTATTTTTGACCTAACCTCATCAAGAGTGACGATGTAACTGCAGGGCTGGAAGGACATACATGTATAGATTTGCGTATCGTCCGCGTAAAAATGATGACATGTTATGCTCTTTAATAACATCTGCGAGGGGTGCAGTATATAATAAGTATAAGATCGGTCCCAGCACGGATCCTTGTGGAACTCCGTAGAGTACGTAGGTCTCGTCTAGATGAATATCCATTCCCAACACATACGAACTGACTGCGATTAGTAAGGTATGAGTGCAGCCATTTAAGAGCTTTCCCATCAATTCCAAATCGACGACGTAGTCTTGAGAGCAATATAGAATGATCTGCCGAAAGATCAAGTAACGGCAGTGCGACGCATTTACGTTCATCAATACTACATAGAATATCATTTTGCACCTTTACCAGCGTTGTTTCAGAACTATGTTCTTGTTTATAGGCCGATTGGAGAAGTTCGTGCAAATAGTTGTTATCATCAAGGTAAGAGTTTAGCCTAGCTGCGACCACTTTCTCTGTTGCCTTTGAAAGAAATCTTAAATTAGAGATGGGCCTAAAATTCGGGAAGAGTTCGTTATCAAGTGAGGGCTTCTTTAGCTTTGGAGTTAGAACAACCTGCTTAAAGTTTGCTGGAACTACCGCTTCCTCAAAGGATAGATTCACTGTCCTTACGATAACAGGTAGTAGAGTGTCCTTCGTGAGTTCACCTGGTAGAGGATCAAGCATACAGGACTTACCTACAGGACTTACCACGCCTTCGCAAGTAACGTTGTCAACTCATCAGCAGTTGTAGGTGTAAAAGAACGCAACTTGCAATCAGGATCTATCAGGAGCTGTAGTTTCTTGGTGGTCGGCGGTATTTACAGGTGTAACAAAGCCGTGTTCTAATAGTCTGTACTTTTTCTGTAAAGAAATCTGCAAATCGATTTGCAAGACCCGTCTCACAATCATGGGAAGGCAGCTCAGGGGGGGGGGGGGGGGGTGCTTTGAGATTCAGCATTTCGCTCCACGGCTCTGAATAGTTCAAATGGATTCGAGCTATTCCCCTCAATGACCGATGAGTAGTACCTCATTTTAGACTCATAGATGACACAATTAACTCGATTACGCTGATCTACATATATCTGTCGTGCAGCAGTAGTACGAGTCTTTCGCCATTTGCGTTCAAGTCTCCGACGCTCCGCTTTCTGTGATGTGATTTCTTCATTGTACCAAGGTGCCGCAGGTCTTAAAGTAATAACACGCCTTTTGATGGGGGCATGCTGCTCGAGCAATAAGGACAAAGTATTTTCATACAAGTTCGAGAGTTCTTCAGTGTTATTGATTTGTTCAAAATTCATCAATGGCGAGTTTCTGATGGCTTCTCAGTTATCAACATCACATCACTGCAGCTTTTCTCAATTACGTGAGTTTACCGTAAACACAAGCCACAAATATAAACAGCTGAGTACATGTACATGAAAACTAAATTTTATTTCCCTCCTGACACAAACTATGTTTGTAAAGCCATTAATTAATTTTAATTCACTCGCTTAATTCACTTTGTGCCAGCACAAACCAAATATGCCTATTGAATAGACAAAATTATTTTTATAACTACAATCTTCAGCAAGGGACTTATCTTTGGCATTCTATTAGTTCATATTATTGTCATATTTACTGTAATCATTGTTCGCTATAATAATTATTTATTATATCTGAATTAATCACTCCAGTTTATAGGTAATGAAAATTTACAGTAACAAAAATACCTGCAATATCTTAACAGAAAGAATTCTTAAACTTTTACATCGTAATTGACATTACAAGATTGACTGGCTTGTAACACACGTCATAAACTACACTTCACACTACAGAATTCCATTGTTTATTAAATCCCATTTCACATGGGCAAAAGAAGTTTACAAAAGCATTTAACATGAAAGAAGGAATATGTTTGGGCGACGTTTCTACGGTTGAATCATCAAATACTGTATTTAACTACTCCAGAGTCACTAGCCAAGCCAAATTAAATCAACGCGGAGGGTGAAAGCCCGGGCAAAATTTACAGCAGATGCTGATTGGTTGTCCTTCGGTTTCTATGGTAATTACAATGTGGGAAGTGTTTCAAGCCAGTGTTGATTACGTCATTCTTTCCACTCTAACTTCATTCAAATCTCGCTAATACTCAATAATCTATTACGATAAAAGTAATTATATATCTTCATTCCTATATCAATTGATATAATAAACAGAACAAATCTTGAAAAAAGATAATTTTAAATACAAAATGAAACCGTCTCATCTCCACAACTCTATTTTCGGTACTTTTCACACACGTTTACGAAAACATTCAGTACTGTAAAGTTCTGAGCTATTGTGGTTCAAGTTTAATATGTTACCGCTAGACTGAAGACTAAATGGAGTCGAGGAACCACCTGCAACCCAAGTAACACGCTGTAACAAAAATTACTAATCGAACTCTAAACATGCAATGAACAGCCCATAAAAATGGACATTTTGTAATTTACCCCAGGTCGATCAAGACAACATTGAAAACAACACTTTTCACAGTGGCTGTCTCGCATAAAATCCAATATGATTATCTGATTGGGAAATCCCATCACTTTTTTTTTGCTATATTTAAAAGTTTTCAAGAACCCTTTAAACAAAACCTGATGACAAGGAACAACACGTTTCAGGATAGATGTTAACTCATCAGCTGGGATAATGAATTCAACCTCCAGCTATTATAGCATAATTATTTCATTTGAAGCTGCTTTCAAGATCCTACTTGTCTCATATGCAACCGTTTACCCACACAAAATTGTTACAGTTTGTTTATCTACCCTACCCTAAATGATATAAAAAGAAAACAAGTTTCCTCTTTTAATACTACAACGCAAGAAACACAAGTGGATGAAAACTTCAATAGCTTTGTATAATACAATACTGCTACGTACCAAATGTAAAATATAAGTCGCTAGGGTTAAACTCGATCCCATTCACTTCCTCAAAAATATTGCATACTTGAAATATTATGTACAGCAATTTGTGTCGTCGCTATGTACCACAAACAACTCCCGTCCACTGGGGCTTTGTTGCAATGAATACTTCACAAGAGTTGTTCATTACGTGAATAGCTTTCTGAAGTTGGAGTTGCTTCTCCCCACCCCTGCTAAGTCAATGTATGACATTCTTTTTTTCGTATCCAACCATGACTCCTTTACAATATTCCAGCTCAGTTCATTTTAATTCACAGCTCTACTAGTCGTACGCAAGTAAGACCACAGCACTGAAACTCCAGCTTGTCAATGGTTTGTCTTATCTCCGTTGAATAAGAGGCAGCTCTATAACAACAACACTTGACACATCCACGTGCTTTCCTTCCCGCCATACCTGACCCAAAAATAAATTACAATTGAACTTTAAAATGGAGTCTACTCGTTCTATCGTTGTTCTATCATCGTTCTATCGTAAGGGAACAGGGATGACCTAGTGGTGAGAGTGATCGGCTCACACCAATGTGGCCCAGGTTCAGTTCCTGCCCGGTGCCATATGTGGGTTGAGTTTGTTGTTGGTTCTCGCCTTGCTCCGAGGGTTTTTCTCCGGGTTCTCCGGTTTTCCTCCCTCCACAAAAACCAACATCTCCAATTAAATTCCAATTCGACCAGGATAAAGAGCCCACATGAAAACCAGCGAAGACTGATGTGGCTTGCTCTCTAAATATTCCAATTTGTTTGGTTTGTATTTTATTCTCGTCAAAATAGAAAATAAGTTTGCTTGCCATGTATTCATCAATCAGCATATCATGGGCTATTCTAAATTTAAGTTCGTTTTCGTATTCAGCTTCAAAACGTTTACAACAAACTTTCCGCTTCCTAGAAACAAGTGCTATCTGCCCCTTTAAGCTTTTCTGTCCAGAAGAGCAATTTACATAATGCTTAGAAGTTGTCGACTCGGAAGCAATCAAAACACGTGTATTAGTACCTGCTCTTCCATCCTTCCGGTTTTCAGTTTCTTGATTCCTTGTCCATGTTTCCTATTTTCCTTCCACCTTCCTTCGAATTCTGTTTCACAAGACAAGATTTCTCTTCCCTGGCCATGACGCTGAAATCATAACAGAACTATTATCAGAGATCTTAAAAACCACCTTACCGTAGGGTTAGGATGAGACTGATAATGGGCCTGTTCCGTCACGCCAATAAAGAAGTAAACAAGTTTACAGTAACGTGTTTTCAAAAAGGTTTCCCGTATGGCAAAACTGGGAAACACTGGAGAAACATGCGCGCGCCACGCCATGTACAGTGGACCGCCACCTTACGGTCGCCTCGTTATTACGGCCACTGTTTTTTTTTCGTCCCGTTGAAACACACATACATTTTCTTACAAGAAAACCACTCCGCTGGTACAGCCAACGGCTACATTCTAAATCCCAACCGGTATAGTCCTTAATAATTTCGCCCCGTTTACACGGCCACTCAGACCAGTTTTGTTTATCTTTCCATTGTTAATATTCTACACACTGATTCAAGTTTCAACTTTTTTAGAAATTATTTCTGCATTCCGGATGCTTATTAAAGAACAGTTGCTTAGAAGTGCAATTGTGATTATCATTCGATGCATTCTTTCTTTCTTTTCATTGGCCGAGAGCCCACCACGTGACTTGCAAATAACTGCCTACAAATAATGGTCTTATCATGCACACTACCGCTCAAATGTGTTTTGCTACAAATAATATTCTGATCATGCGTAATTGTAACCACGCTCTCGGGTGAAAAATGGCACATCGCTTCCCCGAAGCTGTCAGAGAATGATTTTAAAACATGAAAACAAGACTTCGTGATCGAATGACGAAACAGTTATTGAACTCGGTTATCGCAAAATAACCTCGTCCAATAATTGTTGATTGTCCAATAAGGTCTGCGAGGGGGAGGGGGGGGGCTTATTTACCATGTCATCTTTCCATTCTCCTTCATATGTTCCTTCAGTAGTTTGCTCTACTCCTTTACCGTGTTTAAATCCATTTTGCCACTCCCCTGAAGGAAAAAAGGCAATAAGAAGATATTAAGTGGAGAGTTCCAAACATTTCTAAAACAACATTTCAAGTTGATGTTTAATTCCTTCTTCTGTTTCAATTTTAATTTTTATATTAAACATACTTTTTGACAAAGTTTGCCTGAAAGCAAAAACCTCATCTAGAAGGCTCACTTTGAAAATAAAGGTTACATTGAGTAAGGTTAGGTTAGGTTAAGGCTAGTCAGAAACAAAGCTAACAGGTGGAATGTAAATCATAATTCGTAACATTTAAAAAAATTCAGGCCTGAACGGGATTCGAACCCACGACCTCTGCGATACCGGTGCAGTGCTCTACCAAGTGAGCTATCAAGCCATCTGGGAGCTGTCACCTTGTGAGTTCGTAATATAACCCGTAGAAGGTGAGGATTACTGTATCATACTACATTTAAGGTACCACAAAATGTCCCAAGTACCTTCATAACGATAGCCAGTAGAAGGGTCCGTGTACATGCCACGTCCATGTTGCTGTAAAATGACAACATAGAGAAAAATTATCCCAAGTCCCAGAAGGTGCTATAAGCAAGAAAGCGCGGGAAAATATGGAACTGGCGACAACGCCTAATCAAAAATTCATTTATATGTAACCAATGAAATTCGCAATTGTTTAGATCTGTTCAGTACGCCAATAGGTCTGAATACGTGCTCAGGCTAAATATGCAATGACAGCGTTCAGTTCCAAATGGAAATACGAAAAATTAGCGGTCCCCGTTCGCGTTCCTCAGACTACGCAGAACTTGATTATTTCACGTTGTTGTTTTGGAGAGGATGCGAAAGAAATGCACAAAGATTTATAACGCACGTGCACAGCTATTGTTCGTGGTTTGCTTAAGCTCCCTATTGGCTGGAGTACGGCCGCCATGTTGTGTGAGGTCGTTGCTTTTTTTCGACGTTGGGCACACGCGCCCGCGATCCATGGTTTAATGAGCAAAACAATAGGCCATTTCTGAGCTCCCTTTTGCCCCCGTGTCAAAACGAGTCTAAGTGCAAAACCATTCATACGAAAACGAGTTCCGCCTACATGTTCATTTTCATGCAAATCAAACTCATTTTCATTTGAATGGTTTCGCACTCAGACTCGTCGTTTTGAAACAGAGGCACAAGGGAACTCGGAAATGGCCTATTTCTGTGCACGTGCGTTATAAATCTTTGTAACGCTTGTACTTGGCGTACGAAACATATCTAAACAATTGCGAACTTCGCTGGGATCCTAAGGGATAGAGAACGCTTGTAGGCCAAGTCACAATTTGGTTCTGGGTTTCCATCAAGGAATAAAAGAAGCTGCCAACCAAAGCAAGCTCATAACTTGTTCTGATCTACGATAAATTGAAATCTGTTTGGTCAGTCAGGTGGATTACCTTGTCGAACTTCCAAAGCCCAGTGTAGCTGGCACCATTTGCAAATGTCAACACTCCTTCTCCGTGTCTCAAGCCCAGCATCCACTCCCCTGAGGAGTTAAACCATCAACTGACATTAAAGCCTTTGCAAATTATTGGAATGGTCATACTGAATTCTCTTATTTATCGACAAACTCTAACGTCACCAGAGGGTCAAGGTGTGACTAATCAACTTTGAATATTACGACCAAATCCTACCTTCAAACTTGCTCTTTTTGTGACTGTAAAACATTTTCCCTTTTCCGTGGCGCTAGGAAGAAAGCACTTGAGATATATTAAATTCACACTTAAATTGAGAAAGCACGTGTCGGCAATCATGTTTGACGAGTCTTTTCAAAGGTTAGTTCGTTGTAACAAATGTCAAATGTATCATAATAAAACAGTTAATTCTTACCAATCCATTGGCCCAGCTGCCTTCATACACTGATCCGTCCTTGTACGTCATCTTGCCCTGCTTACTGCGCAAGTCATATTCAAACACTCCTTCATAAATATCGCCATTGCTGTACTTCATGACGCCCTGCCCAAACCGCTGCAAACAAAAACAATTATACCGACTACGACTTTTTATGATCTAAACTGACGTTTTATGATCCAACAACAAATCCATTTTCAAGGCTGCGTGAAATCCGGGGGTCCCTAGTTCAAAATCTCCAGTCTTGAGCCATGCATGTAAAAACAGAGAACTGGACAGCCTCTCCCCCCCCCCCCCCCCCCAGTTCTGAGTTGGGGCTTGTACTTGCAACGTTCGTTTGTTTATTTAGAGTCCTACAAAATCTAACACCTGGGTTTGGAGCGTCGCGGGATTTTTTCGGCTTTCGCAGCTCGATTTGTTCGCAAGTACAATCTGACATTTAAAAGCTAAGCACAAGTGTATCAAGTAGGTGTACTTACCGTGTTTTTGAACCAGTTGCCATCGTAACAGTTGCCGTTAGAGTACATCATACATCCTTTGCCAGTTATATGATCCCCACTCCACCCTCCAACGTAATGAGTGCCATCTGAACTGCTGAAGTCGCCATGACCACCCCGCTAAACCCAAACAAACAAATAAATAAATAAACAAACCAATAAACAACTAAACAAACATAAATAAATAACTAGAGCGGTTTTTAATTAATTAAATAATTGCCTGATTACTTTCGACACTCAATTAAAAACTGCTCTGGATAAAAATTTAAAATTCAGTTGCTTTACGACAGAAACGAGATTACCCTGGATTACTAAAACAAACCACACATATTAGTGCAGGCCGTGAAAACTGTGGCGAATAGATATTCACAATCGATGCAAAATTTGTTTTGCTACGCTGTCACCAAAGATGAAAGCAAAGAGCAATTGTCCTTAACAGCTGCAGGTGCAAAATTGCAGCGAAAATCTGCTACATTACTACCATGTAAACTGCATTACTGACTAGGTAGTAATTAAACACACAAGCGGAAACCATGCTTTCTAATTGCATTTGTAGTGTAGCGTAGAGAGAATGATAATATTCAGTGATCACAGCTGGGGTTGAAATATCCATATTCTCCACACAGGATTATATAAAATGTTCAGGCTGACTAAGGAGATTTAAGATGTCGACCACACACCTGATTGTCCACCCACTGTCCTTTGTAAACAGACTCGTCAGCATACTGCATTTCTCCTTGGCCACTAATTCGGTCATTAGCAAATTGACCACTAGGTACAAACAATCAAATACAAAACCTCAGAGACTCGAAAGGATAGTGCAAAGTTTAATGTGTGCATAGTTAATGATTTTAAAATAATATGTTAGGGTGCATTGGCGAGCAAGTGAAACAATATTTACAGTATCAACCCTAAGCTGCTAATGGCAAATTAACCGCCTTAGCGAGTTTGTGACGTTCTGAGAGTTAGCCCTTTGCCCAGAGAGTCAGCTTCACTATTCGCTAAGGCAAATAAATTACCTTTAGCACCTTAAGGTTGATACTGTCAGTGTAAATATTGTTTCACTTGCCCATAGTGGCTAAGTATAACGTTGCTTTCCTGTTTTATCCTTTGGAAACTGATTTAATGCAATAGAGAGATGTCACCAACTACATTTAAGAAACTAATCACTTTTTCCGCATAGTAACTTTTGACTTTGCGATATCTTTAACCTTCCTCGAGTATTCAAATCTGTGGAATTATTCTGCATAGCAAAGAACCCTAACCCTAAAATTCTAACTTGCCAACGAGGCTTAGGGGAATAAAAACAAAAGAGACCATTTCTATTTCTTTGTGATTTCTCGTCACCAAGTTAGAATTTTAATATATCGCTTACCTGTACACATCAC
>OZ026595.1:49926096-49931096 GCA_964020085.1 Micromussa lordhowensis | reverse complement strand
AATTGAACATAACATTGTTAAGAATCCCAATTGAACGGAGGCAAACCAGTTGGCTATTTACAAACGTGGCCGAGGTTTGAACTCGGGGCTACTATGAAAAAACTCCAGGTAGTGGTCAGAGCAGGAACCAGATGGCAAAGACAACAATCAAGATGAGGATGAATCGTCTAAAACATGACACAATTATAACTATGACAACAGGGTTTAAAAAAGTACCAAATATCCATGATTTACACTAATATGAACACTAGGTGTTTCGTTATTACCAATCTCATTTTTCTCAGTTGCTTCTGCTCCATGTAATGCCATGGCAATTCTAGTTCGTAACTTCTGCAGCCAGGCTTTTTTCTCTGTTTTTGTTCCAGCATGCAGAATGTAAGACTGTTCAGGAGTATAGATCTCCAGGGAGTCTTCTTTTGCTAGGGAAACAAGTTTTCTGTAAGTTTTCTGTGGATTTAAAGTATTACCTAAAGGTAACATAAAACACATTTTAATTTATTTGGGATTTAACAAAAATATTGTGGATAAGCAACAGGTTGTCTTCTCATTATATTCAATGACAGAGGCAGAAACAAAACATATTTTAAAGCGATATATTACTGATTGGGCCTCACTGCCGAGAAGAAACTTCTGCCAAAAAGGACTTTTAAACACAAACTGAAACAGTTTTTAAAACAATTTTAAGCTTAGTTAGTAGTAGTATTTTTAATCTTAGTTCTAGTTTTAAACCTTAGTTGTAGTCTTAAGTTGTTAGCTTTCATTACTATTCTGTATTTTACACATTTAAGTATAACATATATTTTTAGAAGACATATTTTTTAGCAGACCCTCCGGAAAACCACCTCTAGATGATTGGAGGCTTCCTATTAAAATATTAATTTATTATTTGTATAGGTAATCGAATGATTTCGAGTGCAATTTGGAATAAATAAGCACAAGTAAATTTTTCAAAGACTACAAAAAATTTCACGAGCCCGTAGGGCGAGTGCAATTTGTAGTTTTTGAAAAATTTACGAGTGCTTATTTATTCCAAATTGCACGAGAAAATCATTTGATTACTTGTTAATAATATACATGCAAAAATATGAATCTTCGTCTTCTTTGTTCATGTTTATTTCGTGTCCTTGTTCGGCCGCTTGCCTTTGCCTTGTTGTCGCAGTCTCGTTTTTCCCTCAAGATCTTGCTTCGAGCTTTTAAAACTCTCTGTCGCGAATGATAGAGTGTTTGTACTCTTTATCTGCTAGGTATCGGTCGATAGCAGTAACCATCACACGAAGGCCATCAGGTTCGTAATCATCCCCGTCTTTCTTACGAACTGTTGCGTAAAACTGCTCGAGGATTTTGGCCTCTGGTTCGCACTTTTCAATGCTTTCGGCATATCCCTTTTGAGAAGCCCAAGACTTCCAGACATTTAACCAGTTATTTGTGCTTTGTAAAGTGTTATTGTACACAGCATTCTCTTTCAAACTCTGTATTAAAATATTGTCACTTTCCCCTGAGCTACCCGCCATTTTGTTTTGTTGGGCTTTCGCAACTTTCCTGTCAATCAATTTAATTTCAACTTTTTGCACTCAATTTCAACTTTTTGCACTTAATTTCAACTTTCTGCACTCTTTGGGATTAATTGACGTGCTCTCAGCCAATCAGCACGATGAAATTTTTGCATGTATATTATTAATTATTATTATAATTATAGTTCCCATTTTGTGTTCCATTAACAGTATTATTACATTTAATACAATGAGAATCATATTGATATAGTAAAGCTAATTTTCTGAATAATAATTAGAATTTCAGGAAACAGATCTCATCAATACCATTGCAACTGCTTAGCACAAATGACTAACTAGTACAATGTAGCTAGTACAATGATCCTCTAAATAAGCAATCAGATGCTATCTAACTGAAAAATACTGGTTATCTACTCCCCTTTATTCAAAGAAAAGGCCCGTTCAAACAGTCATGATAGTTGATGATAGTCGATGATAGTTTCAACTATCACGCACGTTTGAACACAAACTATCATTCACTATCATCAACTATCATGCAGTTTGGACATGTTCAAATTCGACACGATAGTTCATGATAGTTTTTTCCGTTTGACCGTGTGGATGATAGTGTAGGATAGTTTTTCGGTCAGCAGGGGGTAACCAAGGCAGGCTCAATGCAATGGCAAAGCAATAATTTGGACGAATATTCGGACGACAGTGACGCTGAAAGCGAGAAAGTGAGAAAAGCGAAAAAATCTAAAAAACCAGGCAGCAAGAAGTGGAGTGGTAGTTTGATATGCAACCTAATAGCTGAGTACGAGGCCCGGCCATGTCTGTGGAACATTTTTTGCAATGACTACCACAATCGGGATGTCACTGGAAAAGCGAAGAAAGAACTGGAGGTAAGTCAAAGTGAATTGCATGCTCTTCTCTGCTGATACACAGCCATTTTCGTCACGAAATTCAAAGCCCCACCATATTTGTTTACAATCGCACATGGTAGGAGACTAGGTACCAGTTAGCAACGCTAGCACATTGCGTGATTTCGACAAACTATCATGAACTATCATGGACCGTTTGATCGTAAACATGATAGTCAATGATAGTTGAAAGTATCATCGACTATCATCAACTATCATGACCGTTTGAACGAGCCTTAACATATCAAGTCCTTCCTTATCAACAAGCAAAACAAAAAATTGAAATTCTAAAGTAGGGTTGAGAGAGAGTAATATGATACTCACATGTTACAGACAAGCTTCTCAAGCTGTTATCAATAAATATTAGACATACACCAATGATTATCAAATATTCAAATAATTCTGACATTTTACTTCCATCTGCCATCTTGCTAGTTCTTTAAAAGTCAGATATTTTTTAAAAAGAATGTCAGAATACCATCATTATGCTAGGAAATAGTAGTTTACACAGGCATACCTGATTGTGGATTGTTGCCTTCTAGGTCCATGCACCACAGGGTTACCAGCTCAAGAGTTTGTTCTACTTCACTGGTTTTGGTTACACCTTTTATCGCAAACACCAGCATGTCATTAAACAGCAGGCACTGAGTGGACAAAACGTAAACAGGGATATATTATTGATCACTCCAACTTAAAAATGTATGGCTTAAATTCCCCCAACAAAGCATGATAGATGGAGGAAATTACACGGCAAAGTGACAATATGGATTAAATTATTTTTGAGCCGTAAAATATACTAGAAAGTGAACTATATAATGTACATTCAAGCCACCATGTAATTTTCTTTTTATTATATATGAGACAAACTGACTGTAGGCACAAACAGCCGTGAAAGCAAGGAATGACATCATCAATATCCTCACCAGTGAGGATATAGAAAATAGTACACCACTTGAGTCCCAGATGTAGACCCATGTGAAATCTACTAGTAATGTATTTTCCAGTATAACACTTGTGTCTATATGATAAAAAATTCATAGAGACATGCAAAGAGAAGATGCAACACGATGTTAACATGTAACCTGTATTTTATATTTAATCTGTCAGCATTTGAGTACCTTACGAGTCTTCCTGCTGCCAGACAGCACCACATCAGCTTCTTTGATGAGGGCACGGCCTGGCACTTCAAATGCCTATTAATAAATGCACACAGTCACATAAAATTAACCATATCCAGAATACAGAGAATAACAAACAGTGAGGTTTTAAAAGTGTTATCACCTGAAGCCTTCATGTAAGGCTAGGCTGATAACACTTACCAAGACCAACATTATTCTGGATATCAATATTCAAGGATATTCTGGATATTTTATTCAAGGCTAGAATGTAGATAACTTACATTAGCTTGGGAGTGAAATGAACATGTTAATCTGAACACCGATCAATCAATGAAGATTCAGTTTGCTCCTCACTTTTTCAAATTATTTTTTACTTCAAATATTCTTTTATTTTATCAATCCCTAAGCTAATAATAATTTTTGTTTAATAATAATCTGAGGATTTATGTGTATTTTACCCATCAACATTGATGGGTAAAATCAATCTGTATTTTGTTGTTGAAACCTGGCAACCTGGAGCTCACAAAAGAGAGACTAAAACTTTAATGTATAACTACAGTATGTGGCTAAATGTAATTTAGACTAAGTTAAATGCAGAGCAATATTGATGGCCAGGGTGGTGTATGTGGTGTACAGTGGTAGCTGGAGGATTTGTGCAGGGGAACCACAATTTTGCAGCTCGGTTCAGATGTCAGGTCATTCCGCGTGTTTTTAGCAGCTGGGCAGACCTCATTAAGCTTTTCTCCCAGCCCACCCATCCCCCTTGCTTTCATGGTGAGTATGTGGTAAGTATCATTTGTTTCCACTGTTTTTTCGGTGTGAAGGTGCCTGGTGGTTGCCACTAACAGGGTTGTCATGGATACACTACACTCACGGCTCAGTTTGCTCTTGGGGTCCACCACCTTTCAGGCACTATTCCCCAAGCTCATCTTGATGAGTACATATAACCAATCTGGCTGCTTTGTTGCACATGAAATCATTTTTTATAGTTGTATATCTCACCTTCAAACCCATGACTCTTGACCTCAAGTCTACCATTGCTTTTTGACCAACTGTTGTTTGCAGCTGATTATTAATGTAGACAGCCAGATTACTCTTTGTAAACATGAGAAAACAAGATGGCACAGTTAATTAAAAGTTGAAAGTTTTCACTGAATTTAGCTATATGTACATGTGGTTGAAGCAAAAATACACTCTGTAGTTACCATTCTTGTCAAAGCCTTGCTCAGGTTGCCATGGTCAGGGTGATTTTCTGGTGTCCTTTTGAAAAAATCCTGAAAATAAGTCACCCCATTTTGTTATTTAATGGCGTTGTTGTCCAAGCAAAAAACATACTATTTACACTGTACAATCGATGAGTTGAGATACTATTACCTCTAGAAGAAGAAGATACCGTGGAATTCTCTGTACAACTGTGATCAGATAGGCTGGCAGATTAAGACCTGGTTGACAAACTTGGTGTTCATAGCAAG
>OZ026595.1:49841096-49921096 GCA_964020085.1 Micromussa lordhowensis | reverse complement strand
AGCAAAGCACAAAGATCAAGAGTTTTTTCCCTTTTCCTCGAGTATCTGCTTACATGCATGCTCATGCTTTTATTGTTCTGAGCGAGATTATACACTGTACAACACAGGACAAGCACAACACAACGGATTTTATAAACATTTGCCTTCACAAATCTCTTAGCTTGTGATTTTCCTTGTACTGTACTGCTATTGAAAAACAGGCTTACCAGTAATCAACTTCAAATAAGTAGAGCCTTAATGCCCATGTGAATGTGAAGTGGCCAAGGGTTCTGCAAACGATAAGGCATAGTACTTACTCTTGAATATTACTGAACATTGTATGACTTTCCTTCTTGTCCAGCAACTTGTTTTCTTCACAAGGTTTCTTGAATAACTAAAACGCAAACACAAAATCAGTACTTGTGAATAAAATAAATGTTAATAAGCTATCGGTTCCATGAATGTGCATGACGTTTGTGGGTGTCGCTGCAATCTTTGATAACAATAATTCTTTTGTAAATTCTTGTGTAAATTTAATTTGGATATCTTGAAAATATATCTAATATACTATTTGTATGAATTCCTTTACACCATATTTAGTACAGAGAGATGTCACCACTTCAAGTTTATGCAAAATTCTTCATATTTTTTTATTTACTGAATGCTATTTTTGTAATCTGTTTATATTCAATTTAATCATAATCATGGTATTTTTGTCAACTGGATGTACACTGTAGGGCACTAAAACGTCTGGTAGATGAAGAATGAAGATAAAGTAATAAATTAGCAACTTTAAATTTGAAAACAAAGGTCTGTCTAACAAACTTGAGTTGTTGTATCACCTGCAAGATGGTTTCCAGTCCTCTGACATAGCTCCGTTCTGTGGTGTATAATTCTAAGGCCACCTGTGCTCGGCGATTGATTGGGAAGCCTGTGAAGGTAGCTGGCATGTTATCTGTGATGAGTGTTATTGGACCCTGATGCTTGCAGCAGGAAAAAAAGACAGTGAGATATAAATTACAGATCACTTATTCAGACCCCTTGATCAGCAACTCATGAACTCAAATGACATTTAATGTTCTAACTTGTATTTCCCGATAGACCATTTTTGTATTCAGTATCAACTGGAGCTAGTGTGCAGAATTGAGGCTAAAGCATGAGCCTTTTCAAATGCAAATGATATTATTCAATCTCTTTTTCATGATATTCCCTTGCATGAGCATCTATTTGCAAGCTAGTTCCAGTCCAATACTTAGAATACCAATTATATGACCTATTATTTAGCCACCCATCACTTTCATCAAACTGATTCAGAGAGTAGCTACATGTAGCTTACACATTTGTCATACTAAATGAGCTTTGCTGTACAGTAAGTGAAGACACGTCAATTTGACACATCACTGAATTACTGCAACTGGATTTTACACATTTAATTAGACTGGTTTTGGGAATCCCAATATTGACACAAGGAACATGATTGAGGTTAGAAGAAGAAGAGAATCAAATTTGATGGAAGAGAATTGAATCACTGGACCAGGCGTAGAGGTATCGACAGACACTGGAAAACAAAATTATTAGTAAGACAAGTTTACAAAGTTCAACAAATGTACATGTAACATGTGGAAACATACTATTGGTTCAGCTGATGAACTTGATGTGAAAAGACGTGAAAATTTATCAGTAGCAACATCAAAAACATTGTTCGGTACTGTCTTTGACCTTTCGGATCGTGCACGTCTTTGCACACGCTTACTGTTTCCAGTCTGGATAACAGGCAATGGTCTCGTCGCTCCTGGAAAAAATAAGAGTGGAAAAGTTGATTCAAGGGAAAGAACTCGTAGTTATGTAGTAGACTTGCTTTATCATTTTAATCACTAAAATAAATTCTTACTTTTAATTAGACACAGAAAAGGAAAGTTAATCATGCCACTATTGCCCTTCTGGTAGACCCATCTTTTTCATTTCTGTGGCCAGTGACAAATCCAGACTGCTTAATCAGGCATTAACATGATGATGAATTACTGAAAAAGCAGTGACATCAGTCGCAAAGCGGCAAAGTCACAAAAACAAGCGATGAAGCCGTGAGGAACCGCCTGCCCAGATTAACTACATTTTTTATTGCTGCCCCTATTAAATATTTTCACAAAATGATTTCAGGTTTTGTGTCCATCAAAATAATACTATCTGATGTGGTATTTGCTCGATGGCAGAAAAGGGCGAAATGTCAAAAAAGTCTGCAAAGGGAGGAATCGCGAGTGGTGTAAAACAATAATTGTATACTTTGTTGTTGTCCTCTCAAGATCAAATTTGGGGAATTTAAACTTTTCCATGCAAAACCTTTTCAAGGTCTCTAAGTGTGAAGTATTTCAAAATGGCACTTTGTCAGAACTCTGCTCAAAAATTGGTCTAGAAATAGAAAGATCAGACACTTAATCTGATTGTGTGTGCCATGCCTATGCACATAAAATAAAAAATGCCTTTGAACTTCATAATTTTTATCTACTCAAGCCTGCAGAAAGAGAAGCAAGCCGCGATCAAAGTTAATGAAGATTCAAGTAGATGCAAGCGTCTACTGCCAACGACCATTCCATCGCCAGATCGAAGTCCTCAAACAAGAAAAGGACATAAAAAATCAGATGACAATTCCATTGCTGTGAAGTTCAGCAATAACATTTCTGAAATTTGGTTGTCGATGATGCTCTTTAACAGCGAAATAACAATGATACTGGTTCTCATAGAAGACAATTCTAAGTTGTCTGATGATTGCAAACACTGTACAAATCATGCCTTTGCCAAAGCCTGTCGGCCAAAATGGCCATCACATCTCTCCCATGAGGCAAATTGTTTACAGCTGTTTCTAGCTCAAGTTTGAGCGATTTTTCAAGAAGCATATTCAGGCACGATAACGCTATCAACCAGCTAAAGATCTGCATTGTAATCAATGTTGTTCCTTGGGAGCTGTCCCTTGGATTGACGTTCAGGCCCGGGTTGTTCGAAAGGTGGATAACGCTATCCACCGGATAAATCACTATCCAGTGGATGGCGAGGTTTGTTTTGTCAACACTTATCCACTGGATAGTGATTTATCTGGCGGATAGCGTTATCCAGCCTTTGAACAACTGGGGCCTGATCCAGTGGCAATGGCCTGTATGCCAGCATACAGGACTAACAAAAAATGTCGGAAATCCGTGCAGGCGGTTTCTCAGTTGTCTCTCTCCCAGGCCCCTTGCGGCTTTGCTGCTTTCTTAGCGCACTCAAATTGATTAAAAACCGTCATGCTACGCAGACTACATTTATTGGGAAGACATCACTCTAAGTGCAGAATATTTGAAAGGACAGAGAATTTTGAAAATAACTGCAGTCGCCCTTGAACCAGAAATGTGAACGAAGTCAGCAACAATAAAACAAAGGTACTGGACGAATTTATTTTTCGTAGTGTTTTGCCTGTTTGTTTTACTGCTGAACTCAATGAGTAAATTAATTCACAATTGATGTACATGTAAGCTTAATAAGAATTATGGTTGCATACATGTACGCAAACCAGCAATTGCGTCAGTGTTTTTATGTTTCAGTCCATTATTTTGTAGTCCTTGATATTCACCTCTGAAACAATTCAAACTAAAACAATTATTCACCCCAGGCTCAGTGAATATTGGTGATTATTCACCAATGTTCACTGAGCCCTCAGCAAATAATAAATTGTTAGTTATCACTATAGAATAAAAAAATGGTCGTAAATTCAAATTTACGTTAACAATTTGATTATTGGAATACACTGGGAACAAATGACTGCGCGCATGCCAACAGTAGTTGAAAAAGAATATAATAATAATAAATTAAATAAAATAAACCAAAAATAAAGAAAAACTGAAAAAGAATTAAGAAAAAGACACAAATCTAAGTGCCTCTGTTGGTTTAGACTTGGAATTTCCCACTTAATATACAGCACCTCTTTCGTCTTAACTTGAAAATGGCAGAATCTAGAATCGTGAAAAGATTCTGCAGAGCATGAGTCACGACAAGTCCATGATGACTCCAAGTGCTTGTAAACATGCCAAGCTTTGTCCGACACATGGTGCTCTCAGACATGTATAGAAATGTGGCGAGTGATCTCACCAATGTAGCAGGCATTACAGCCAGTCTTGCAATAACGTTTAAGCAGTTTTCTTATTCTGGGCAACTTTAGAAAAACGGCTAACATAAGGGAGTTTGTAGAAATGTGTAGAAGTTCTGTCTAGATAGATAGATAAGAATTATGATTATGGTTGCATATAAGTCTGAGCTGAGCGGGCCAATCCTGCAAAGTCCTTTGTTCTCAGTGTATTCCAATTTTCAAATTGTTAACGTAAATTTAATGGCATAATTCTATAGGAAAATTCATTACCTTCGAAGCAAGAATTAACTTAAAATTTCACTTATAACGTATAAGATCTTAAATGGGTAATCTACCAGTTATTTAGAACCTATTATACAAGAATATCACTCATTAAGAACACTGAGATCATCAACTCGTTCACTACTATGCAACCCATCTATCAAATCCAACTTTTATGGTGGCCGCGCTTTTTCAGCAACTGCGCCGAAGTTATGGAACTCAATTCCTGAATATATTAAAAGGGCAGAGACAGTAGAAACATTTAAAACTAGGCTTAAAACATTTTTGTTTCAAAAACATTACTGTTAATTAATTATTTTTAATGAATTATTTGTTGTTAGGCGCATTGAGGTTAGAAATGCGCCCTATAAGCACCTATTTATTATTATTATTATTACCTGACGAGGGAATTCTGTGTTAAATTGTATGCGAAAACCGATATCGCACGAATTGGGAAGCAATGAGTGCACAATCAGTTTTCAAGTGCAATATAACATGGAATTCACGAGTCAGGTAATGAATTTTCCTTTAATCGCATAATTGAATACAATTGTAGAAAAAGACATTGTAGAAAAACGTTTTTGCAGTTGTTGTACATGTATTACAATTTGATGACAGTTGTTACATGTACGTGGATGCGAAACAATATCACTTAGCCTCGTTTTCAACTTGCAATTCCATGCTAAATACCTCGCTTTGTAAACCAATCAGAATGTAAGATTTTATTCAATTATGCAATTCTATAACATAATCATGTCAGCAGTGAAAATTCAAATGTACAACTGTCAAACATTTGCAACTGAAGATGACATAGGAATGTTGAAACTTGTTTCCTTTTTAGAATACAAAATACAATAATTCATACATGTATGCATTCTTCCCTGAGAATGGACAATTTATATGTATACATTTTATAAGATCTTTCACAAGAAAGCTACTCTGCACTTACCCCCAAAGTTAAAAGATCCAGAGTAATATAAATTCTTGTGTCGTCCAGAGGGTGCCCTGGGTGGAGGCGAGGGTGTAGCCTCTTCAGTCTGCTGTCCATCTGTTGATACTATGTCAGTTTGAGGGTCTGATGCTGACACAGGGGACTCATCACTTTTTATTGAGTTGCTGCTTCCAAAGTTTGTTAATTCGACATGATTGTCATCCTCTGGGCTCAGTAGTGCTGATTCTGTGCCTAATGAATACCTCTTGGCATTCAACAATCTCTTGGGACGTTTTTTTGTGGTAGTAGTAGGTGAACTGTCTGTCTCATCTGTACCCCCATTAATTTCATTTTCTCTGGCACTGTCCTCTTGTTCTTCTGTCGTTGACTCAGTTGTTGTGACACCTTCTAATGTAATTTCCGGTCTCTGCTCTCCAGAAGTCATACTGTCTACCGTGATAATTACGGCACCAGAATCATGATCCCTGTCCACGAGATCTCCCTTGTTTACTTCACCCTCAGTTTCAGTAGTTTTCTCAGAACCATCCACACTAGTCATCCTGCCCAATGCTGCAATGCTTTTGCAGACATTTTGAAATTCTTTGTCTAACTCCTTTACCTCAGTCATAGTGTTGCCAAGCTGTTTTTTAGCTTCAGCACTGTCAGATTCAGATTGATCAACAATATTTTCGGTGGACACTCCTTTCAGGCTTTTGGTTTTCAAAATTCTTGCCTCTTTTACATTTTCTGTCATAACTGGTGCTTTAGCAGAATCAATAACTTTCAACACTCCATTGTTGTTGATCAGTCGAAGTGATCCAGTCCTTTTAACAGGTTGCTCTTTATTTTCTTTGCCACTGGCTTCCATTTCAGTTCTTGTTTGATCTGTATTCACTGTTTCCGACACAGAAATATTCACACAACTTTGTTGATCTGCTTCCACTGGCTCTATGACAGAAACAGTTTCAGCACTTTGATGACCAGAATCTTTAGCGAGCACTATGCCATCCACAGTGGTTGCATCATCAGCTGAAATTCTTTGATCATCAACTAATTTATATTTCTCTTTTGCAATCACAGACACTGTGTTTCCATCAGTGTTTAAAACTGGATCATTTCCAGTAATGTCCACTATGACTGGACATTCAGACTGTGGAAAATGCAATAATATTTGTTCTCCAGCATCATTTTCATCTTCGTCACTCATAATGTTTAAAGGAGACAAATTGTTTTCTGTTGAGGATTCTTCTGTCGTTTTAAAGGTGCTATTTAACGAGTCTCCTCTATTACTATCATCCTCCGAGTCTGTTGTGACACTCACGATTTGAGTAAAATAATCATTTGGGAATGCTGACAAAATTTCTTCAACTCCATCTTTTGTATCTTGTTCAGAATTCTGGTCCTGCTTAAAGGAAGGAATTTGATTAGCTTAAACAATATGACTGCTAATATAGAGTGGAACATCTATTTACAGACACCTACTTAATACAGACATCCATTTATAATGGACAGTTTTTTTTGGAGGGGAGGGGAGGGCGTGAAAGGCTCATATACATTACTACAGACAATGAACACTTTCTGTGACCTGACTGACACACTCTCATATTAGGTTAACTTCCATTTATGGACGAACTGTAATTCTCTACTGTACTGTACTGTACTGTACTGTACTGTACTGTACTGTACTGTACTGTACTGTACTGTACTGTACTGTACTGTACTGTACTGTACTGTACTGTACTGTACTGTACTGTACTGTAGTTCTCTGGTCACTTTGCTCACACTAAAGTTTCACTCTCTCAGCATTTTACAAGTTTCACTGCTGCAGTTATTACTTGTTTTGACATCTGTTGCATTCAAGGTGGCTCAAAACAATTCCCAGCACCTTCCAAGATTTTGATAGGTTATTATAACCACTCTTTATAAGTTGATACTACTATTAAGAAATAGAAAACATGTGCCGTGTTTCTATCGAGTTATAGAAACACGAGTGAAAGTTTGGGAGAACGAGAAATGCTGTGGGAACACGAGCTGCAGGCGAGTGTTTCCACAGCTTTTTCGAGTTCTCCCAAACTTTCACGAGTGTTTCTATAACTCGATAGGAACACAGAGAACAAGTTTTCTATTTCTTTTAGAAAATACCGCGACGAAGAAAAAGAAAAACAACTTGTTTACTTCGATCATCAAAATGTAAATTCTCTTTGTTCGTGCCATTATTACGTCAACAGCTCGTGCTAGTTCTGGGTTTCTATCAAGTTATAGAAACACAGTTTTAAACCAATCAGCGTACGTATTTGCTTTGGGTTATTTTCTAAAAATCATAAGTGAACATGTTGTTATCATGTAACAATAGGTTGCCACAAGAACAGTATGACCTACTAAAAACACCTTTAACTTTAGCTTTTGAGTACTTACATGTACATTTACAAAACGGCAAAGTGAAACCCATTCTTGATTAACAGGATAAGATGCAGCTTTGTGCAAATTTGAAGAGATTATGTTCATGGGGTTCAGAACCAATTTTACTATTAAAAATTCAAGGTGGATCTGAACCCCATGTGGGAGGCGCGGTGGACTCATGGTTAGTGTGCTTGACTCCAGATCAAGTGGTCCAGGTTTGAGCCCTGGCCGAGCACATAGTGTTGTGTTCTTGGGCAAGACACTTAACTCTCACAGTGCCTCTCCTCACTATCATTTTTTGCAACTAAATTGGTTATCATTTATTTCACTTGAGGAAGGATTGAAGACTTCTTAATAAGAAGTATTATACTTGGAAAATATAAGGAAAACTCGCACATGTTGTTTCTTCAACAGTATAAAGGCAGATTCTAGAGTTTTATTTAAAAGCAACATTTGAGCAGACCTTTTATACAGTGAACAAGTTATTTTATGTTTTTACCTTCAAATTATTTCTTGTGCTGGTTAGTCATGCATGCATGTGTATCTTTAGTTTTCAATAAATGTTACATCATTCCATTACAACTGGATGGGAGGTTGTTGATAAGAGTGCTGCTTGCACTAACCGTTTAACCTGTTTAAATATTCCCTTTTAATATTCCCTAGTTGCAATTATAATTATGATAATTATCATTACATGTACTACTACTTTGGCAAAATATCACTAAAAAGTTACGTTTACAGATGTTACAGCGTATTGTCACTGATATGGACAGTGAATGTCTTTAAATTTGATGTTAGTTAACAGACATGACTTGTTCAATATTTGCTTTATTCCATTCAAAATGCTGCAACTATTGACAAAGATTTAATGCATGTATGACTAAATTAAAAATTTTGATGTTTATGTTAATGATGGATCAGGGAATATTAAAGTAACGTAAACAAAAATAATCCTCTAACTTGCAGTGAACTAACCTCTTGAATACCACGAACTACTTCAGCAAAGCTTACATCGTATTCTCCTTCAGAACTTGTATAGGAGCTAGAAGACCATTCTTCATCAGTGTCAGAATCGGACTCGAAGACGCCACCGATAGCACCAAGATCTGTGTCTACAGACAACCGACTGTCTTGATAATCAATTCTAACACGCTCGCAAACATCATCACCATTACTGCTTTCAATAAAGGATGGTTCGGTGCTCAAAGTCTCCTTAGCACTTTCTTGCAAGCCTGAAGAACTCGAGCTATCCACGGATTCTTTTGAAACTTCAAATGTTGACCTCTGATCGCAATTTGCAATTTGGGCTTGAGGGGTTTCTCGACATCTGTCTTCGTCCAAAATAGTTGTCTCTTTTTTTGTATTCGTATTTTCACTGTTAACAGATAATGCGCTTTCGATCTCTGTTTTTTCTTTCACATTTTCCTTAAGTTCACACAAAGTGGAGGAGTGCAATTCGCGACTTGTTTCCGCCTCATCGGCTGAAAAAAATGACTCTTCATCTTGACCTGCACTAGCAGAGATGTCGAGAGTTTTGCAACTCTCCTGTGAAATTTCGAAGCCCACAGAAGATTCCAGATCGTCTTTTCCCTCACTTGGAAAGTTTAAATCCTCTTTAACTGCTTCGCTTTCACTGGAGCTTTGCACTGTGTTCGTTTCATTTGCATAAGCAGCTAAATCATTCAGCATCACGGAGGAATTTTCGAAGAAACTCGGCACGTCAGCCCTCGCTTCGTTCGCACAGTCTTTATCTGTGCAGCTGTCGTTTAACACTCCGTTCTTTGTTTCATGCGATTCAAAATTCATATCATCTCCTTGTGATGAAACGTCGTCATCTTCTTGTTTCGGCGAGAGCTCCACAGGAAGGGTGTTCGAACAGCAATCACTGGTGAATACCTCTTCACTGGGTAAAGGTGACTTAGAGCCCACCTTATTCTTCATTTTTTCGGCTTTCTTTCGGCGAGCAGGAGGAGTAATCTTGACCTCTTCTGATTCCAATATACTGTTTTCCCGTCCCTCTACAAACGTAGCTCTTTGCTCTTGTTCTAAAGCCATTTCCTCTCTCAAACTGGCACAACCTTAACATCGGATTTACTTCGGGTCGGATGTTTTCACATTTCTCTCGTCAACGGCTACGGTTGCCCTGTGCTAATTAGTCTGAGAAAACACGTAAATAAAAATAGGCTGCATGAATCCACATTCTCAAATTGTCAACAAAAACAAATTTCCATTGTATTTCATTACAGAGTAAATTTTCTTCGGGATTTTTCGTTTCATCGAAGATTCCGATCCTAAAACACACTCAAACATCACGTGAGAGGAAGTCGCTCGGGTCGAACGGAAGTCAGGAATACGCCAATCTGATTGGTGAAAAATCCTTGAGTAACACTTGCCGGGGTAACAAGGTGCAAATTTTCAGTTTGCTTTGTGCCTGCATTCTGTTTGCACTTGATTTCTCCGTGGTCTGGGTGTTGTTCTTTCCCGTTGAAACTTTTTACGGCTTTGTCATCAATTTAAAAGGTAAGAAGAATGCTTTTTATCTATCTGCGAAATATCGTAAATATCATGTTCACTCTATTTAATCATTTCAATAGCGTCCGTTGCTCTGTTGCCGGCGTTCATGTTCGAGGCAATTAAACTAAGCTTGTAAGCTTATATTTTATAATCTTACGTTATGCAAGGAAGATGGCGAGGTGTAGCTAGTTATTGTGCAGTTTTTTCTGCTTAGCATATGTTCCATTTCGGTCTGTGATTGTATAGTTCTTCGTCGCTTCAATGTACCATGAAGCGTTCTACTGTTCTACTGTTCTACTGTTCTACTCTGGGGTTGGTGCAGATTATCGAAGGTTTGCTGTGAAATGATAACTGAATTTGTTTGTGTAAGTACGCAAGTTCCAATGCGATGTTCGTCAAGCTGCAGACCATATCCCAATCGCTTGTAAAGAGACTTCTTTGACGAAAACATTGAAAATTTTGGGGGTAATTATATTGTAACGCCATTTACAATAATGTACACTAGAACAGGTGAAGGTACAGAAGATGCATTCTTTTTTAGGAACGAGAGCCTTGTTTTCACATTCCCTACTACAAAAAGAAAACATGGATTTGTTATCTCAATTAGATTATTGAAAATACTTTTTTGACTGGTGTATATATGAAATTTGTTCCACATCCTCAAGGGCGTAGTTCCAGAAGTGTAGCATTTCTCGTTAGCTTTTAATTCTCTTGCTCGTTAGTAGCTGTTATTGTTTTGGGGCTAGAGCCATTGTTTCTGTTATTTGTTCTATTGTTCTTTCAAAGGGTTTACTTGTAGCCATTCCTGTGAGACCTTATGAGAGCTGCTACCCTTCCCATTACTTTGGTATCCAGTGGTTTAGCCCCCAAATCGATTAAGGTCACTAGGGACAAAGTATGAACATATGCAACAAAGGCAGATGCAGTAATAATTATCATCAACTTCTAACTGGGTCTACATATGTTGGCTTCTGCTTATGCTTATGTGCCAGTGAAAACTAGCCTTTTTCCCCAAGCCTGTTAGCTGTCAACCAGAAGTCAATTATTAGCTTATTATACTTCTCTCACTCAGCCAACCACAAAAGTTTGATTGTTGAGTGGACTCTTCTTTAAAAGCCCATTTTGATGATACAACATAGTGACTTTTAATTTATTGGGCAAGAAAAGAGTGAAGTTTACCTGGTTTTCATTCTCGTCAGACCATAATTGAAATCTTGTTATTCTCCCTCAGAGTAAGTGTTAAAAGGCCTATTTTCCTCTATGACCATGAGTCTTACATGCTCAGCGGAAACATAATTATTTAGTGAGTTTAAAAGGAAAGGGTTTGGTAGTTTTGGTGAGGGGTGGGGGAGGTTAGAGCTGAACAACATATGTGGAGGCTGATTAACATAAAGGTGGGGATTTATCAGCTTCTGTTTGGGTGTTAACAGACTGGCAACTACTTGACTCACGGCTGAAATGACCTGCATTCATTCATTCTAAGCCTTTCAACAATGAAGAGATTTTCAGAGCTCGGCATTCGCTATCTTGGCATTATTTCTCTCTCTCTCTCTCTTTCTCTCTCTCTCTCTCTCTCTCTCTCTCTCTCCCTCTCTTGGCATTCTTTAACTATTCATTTTTATGTCATTCTTTGTAAGCCCAACAGAACTTAATCCTGTCCAATCTGGAAATAATATTTAATTAGATTAAAACATCTGAGGGCAACCAAACGTGGGTCATGACAAGCCCAACATGGACATAGTCCACATTACTCAAATCAATTTGTCCCAGTACTCAAATTGGGTTATCTAATAGGGCACAGAAGTGTCCAATTTTGGTAATGCTTGGATGGTAACTTTGAAGAGGTCAGTAATACTGGACCAAGCCACGGGCATTGCCCAATTTAGTAGCCAGATAAGTTTTTTTTCTTGTGGAGGCGCGGTGGCCTCATGGTTAGTGTGCTCGATTCCGGAGCGAGCGGTCTGGGTTCGAGCCCTGGCCGGGGACATTGTGTTGTGTTCTTGGGCAAGACACTTTACTCTCACAGTGCCTCTCTCTACCCAGGTGTATAAATGGGTACCTGCTATTTGTTGGGGAAACCTAACAAAATTGCGGGGGAGTGACCTGCGATGGACTAGCATCCCGTCCAGGGGAAGTAGAAATACTTCTAGCCGCTTCATGCTACAGAAACCGGGATAAGCTCCGGCAGCTATGAGCCAGTTGGCTCCAAAGCTTCACTACTTTAAGTTTTTTCTAGACAGTACTTTG
Organism: Micromussa lordhowensis; assembly: GCA_964020085.1. Classification (NCBI taxonomy): domain Eukaryota; kingdom Metazoa; phylum Cnidaria; class Anthozoa; order Scleractinia; family Lobophylliidae; genus Micromussa; species Micromussa lordhowensis. Next base: position 49,908,650 of record OZ026595.1, on the reverse strand, counting down.
TGGTATAATATGTTACGGTATTATATAAGGGACCTTGCAGTTACAAGTGCAGTCTAATATGGGAAATAATGAATAACTATTGGAATGGGATTTAACAGTAGGTAAAAATGATGGCAATAAGGCTGAGTGGACTCTAATTCAGTCTGTAATACAGTGCCTGTTGGATAAGTTCATCACAATATTGACATATAATGGTTACTCAGAGAATTGAATAATGCAAAGTCCTTGAACTAATGCCAAAAATTTGGGGTTAAAAAATAGCCATTACTAATGGTAGTTAACCTTGTCTGGCTGAAGGTAGTTGGGTGAGAATACATTTAAATTAAATTATTTTACAGCCCTCAATTTTATACCATGCTATAGAAAATGCAATGGCCAACACAATCTATGTGACATAAGCACAGCACATGATGGGAAGGTTGGATGTAATACCATCAAATATACAACTGTTACAGCTTTCCTGTATTCTGATTGGCTGTATTTTCTATGGCATGGTATATGTAGGTATTTAATTTTGGTCATACTTAAGTCCCATCAAACAAGCATTCAGTTCTCTGGTAGTGGGTGTTATACAATTATGAATGTTGGAGAGTTGACAGAAGGGTGCCAATGAGAGACTAACTTTTGTCACCAAATGTAAATGGAAACTATCTGGACACCTAGAAAACAAATTCTGCCAGCTGTTACCAACAGAATTTACAGTTTGAATTGTTACTAATTTGTGCCTTCATTACACAGCTGAATCATGTCTGCAAGAGGTGCACGACTGGAGTATGTTGGAGACTTGGACCTGCGTCAGGAGCAGTGGGCTGCTACACAAGCCACTAACTATCTGGAATTCATGTCAGATATGGATATCGACCGTGATCCTCGTACAATTCGTAACTCTGGCCTTATCTGTACACTAGGTAATAAACTATCTCAAAGTTCAATGCATAGATCTGCAGGAATTCTAAGTACAGCCTTAGATTATGATCATTTCAGTATGTCCTTTCATTTATGTCATGTCATAACATTGATCAAGGCTACTTCATATGTATTAATTTATTTTGCATTTATTGCTGCCAGGTCCTGCCTCAAGAGATATTAACATTATCTCGAAATTGATTGAAAATGGAATGAACATTGCAAGGTTGAACTTCTCCCATGGAACACATGAGGTATTCTAATCTCGGCTAAAATCAAGCCCTTTGCCAGTACTAAGGCAAATGGTGCAGTTCTCAAAGTCTGTTTTGTTTTGTGTGGGTTACCATCATGCAGCTTTCTATTTAAAGCATTTTGTTAGTGAGAAAGTAGTACATTAAATCAGTAAAAAAGGAACCTGACTTTTCATTTAATTGTCAGAGTTAACTGACTGTTGATTGTGTCACCTTTTCTTGTCTCACCAACATGTTATTGGCCAGTAAAGTTGGTTCTACAGTAAGAGCATTTGTGTTGCTATTCACACAGAACATGGGGCCCAATCACGCTGGCCAATCCCTATCTAGATTTCTCAAAGTTTGGCTGGATTTGACCTCATTCATTTTCTTTTAGTATCATGCAGAAACCATCAACATGGTGAGGAAGGCAGCAATTGAAGAATGGCCTCATGCTGTTGCCATTGCACTAGACACCAAAGGACCAGAGGTCAGAACTGGACTGTTGAAGGGGGTGAGTGAATCTTCTGTTTTCTATTTATTGGTTAATTAATTAAGTCTTAAATTTCAGTGCAAATTTCAAATATATTTTAGCCAGCATGTGAATCTTCAGATTATGAAGAAACTTGTTGAACTCGTACATAATAGAGACACACGGTTTTGGACCGTTTACCTCCATTTACAGGAACAGTAACAATCTACATTCGATTTAGTGCCCAGGGCACTTATTTACTTTTGATACCTCATGGGGTGTGGCATATTCGAGACGGTGCTTATTTCCAGACAACTAATCAATGACATCAATGACATTAATGAAATCAGTGAGTAATTAATACTAGGTAATCGATAGGTAATCAGTTGATTAGTCATTGATTATTGCCGATGATCAATGACTAATCGATAGGCCACAAAATTTGTGGTTATCGATTAGTCATCGAGTGCATCGAATAGTCATTGACTGCATTGATTAGTCATTGATTTCATTCATTACTCATCAATGCCATCTCGTGGCTGAAAACCATATTTGGCAAATAAGAACAAAATAAAAACAACCTATAAAATGTAAAGAGATGTATCCAGCTTTATTCTATCCAGCTTACAGTACATGAAAATTAAACTATTTTGTTCACCTGTATCTTGTTGTCGTTCAGTATTGAACCAAACCTTGACGGTTGAACGCCAGTTATAAAGAAAAATACGTCTAACAGAGATATTGAGTATCACAAACAAAAAAACGAGACAAGAAAGCAAGAAATATATTTCGTGCACAGTACAATAGTCGATGAATAATCGATGGGTCATCAATGAGTAATCAATAACATCAAAAGGTAATCAATTACATCAATGAGTAATCAATGTCGTCGATGAGTAATCGATAGGGCACAACATTTTTGGGCTTCGATTACTCATTGATTACTTATTGATCATTGCCAATAATCAATGATGACTAATCAACTGATTACCCATTGATTACTCATTGATTACCAATTGATGTCATTGATCATCGTTTGGTTATGTCTGGTTATTTGGGACAGACGCATATTTCCTTTTTTGAGAAACAACTGAATGTTCAAAAAAAGACTTTAATACAGTGTGTTCCTTGGTTGATTGGTACTCTGACAGTGCTGCATTACTAAATATTAGAACAGGGGTGCTTATTAGAATAGGAGAGCTTATTAGTCAGAATGGGCGAGCTTATTAGAATGGGCGAGCTTATTAATAAAAATACATTGAAAGGGGGTCACTTATTGAAAAGGGGGCAATCATTGGAAGAAGGGCGCTCAATCCAATCATTACAGTATATAGAGAATCTGGATTTTACCAAGTTAGCCTAAACAGGTTCTATATGACAGGTTCTTATGAAAACGGTGTCTTAAATGGAGAATCTTCTAACAGGTTCTTAAAATCCAGCTTCTCATACACAGGTTTTTACTGTTAGCTGTTATCACATCATTGTGATTCATTTTCTTAGGGAGGAAGCTCAGAGATTTCTTTGCACAGAGATGAATTACTGAAACTTACCACAGACAAAGCATACTATGACCAAGGAGATGAGAAAACCATCTACATTGACTATGAAAACATCACAAAAGTGATGAAGGAAGGAGGGATCATTTTCATAGACGATGGCCTTATTTCACTGAAAGTTGTGGAAATTGGCGCAACCTATCTGTTGACAAAGATACTAAATGATGCTAAATTGGGCAGCAAGAAAGGAGTTAACCTGCCAAATGTGGAAGTTGATCTACCAGCAGTCTCAGAACAAGACAAAAAAGATATTCTTTTTGGCATAGAACATGAAGTAAGAATCTCTTAATTTTTTGTTTTGTGTTATACTAAACCTGAAGGAGAGACTTGCATATAAACAGGACAGGAGTGCTCGCCGTACCTTTTAGGGGTAAAAACATGGTTTTAGTGTCTCTTAGGGTGTTCAGTCTCACATGGTTCACAGCAGGAGCTTTTACATTAGCTTTTAGGGTCTTGAACCAAAAGGATATGACAGGAAATACATGTAATGTGTTGTTTTAGAATTGCTACCTCTAAGGGGTAAAAAACATTTCAAGCCATTCCCACCAAACAAGATCTTGCTGTCTCCTAGGGGTTCTTTTAAAAATTTCTGCCCCTATTTTCACCCCTGTCCCTTTGATATGGGAGTTCCCCCTGATCCTGAAGAGCTTATGTGTCAGTTATCTCCTATCCTGAGCCCAGCCTCGGCTGAGGGGAGGAGATGACTGACTATATTAAACTCCCAAGTTTTGTATTCAGCTTTGTGTGGAAGGCACCTTTTGGAGGGGTAGGGAGGGGGACAGCAATGCACTACTATAAAAAATGCGTCAAATGCTGCAAACATGCTGGATTGCTCTAGTTAGCTTGTATGGAGCTGGCAGTTGACAGAGGAAAAAATGAGATGAAAGGGATCAGCAGAATCACAAAAAGATGGTATTAACTAGAACTACTTGCAATCATTTGGTTTCTATTTTTTCATGCTAGAACTGGAGAGAAGTTTGAAAATAGTCGGAAAAAGATGAAGGATAAAGTTATCATACTTTTACAGTCAGACTATTGTTTAAAAGTCCCCTTAGTATTCATCTGCTGGGTTTTGAGAATGCCACAATACTGCCATTGAAAGTTAAAACTGCTGGAATATTGCATGAAAAATCATCCAATACTTCACTACCACAAGCTCTAATGTGCCCACTTCCTTTTTGTCAAAGGTTAACTAACAACTCAATAGACCAATTTCGATATATTAAAATTCAGCTAAAACAATAGACCTCAGTGCAAAGCTCTGGGGAATAACTACAGAGTTTGTGAGGTTTATTCCTCAGAGCCTTGTGCTGAGGTCTACTATTGTGTTAAGCGGAATTTTGATATATCGAAATTGGTCTATTGTGCAAGTGAACCAGCTTTCCACAAATAACTCTCCTAAGTTTAACTCTTAAAACATCCTTTTTGAAATATCTGTCCAAAATAGTTAATTTGTTTAATAAATAAATGTGTGATATATTTCAGGTAGACATGATATTTGCTTCATTCATTCGTAAAGCTAATGACATCAAAGAAATACGGAAACTGCTTGGTACAAAGGGACAACCAATCAAAATCATTGCCAAAATAGAGAACCATGAAGGAGTACGCAAATTTGATGAGATCATGGAAGAAGCTGATGGTATCATGGTGGCTAGAGGAGATCTGGGCATTGAAATTCCTCCAGAGAAAGTGTTTTTGGCTCAGAAGATGATGATAGGCCGGTGCAACAAGAATGGAAAGCCAGTTATATGTGCTACACAGGTAAAATGGACTACACCTGCTGTACTGTTTAAAATTCCAGCGCATCCGCTGTTATACCCTTTACATTCCGTTCTATTTATTAAAGAAGCAACAACTGCAGGTAATAATGGACTTGCTTGTTTTCTTCAACAGATGTTGGAAAGCATGATTCATAATCCTCGTCCAACGCGTGCTGAAAGTTCAGATGTAGCAAATGCCATTATTGACGGAGCAGACTGTGTTATGCTCTCAGGTCTGTGACTTAACTGTTATACTATATACACGATGCAACGCATGCAACAAGTCGTGCTATTGGTTACTGTCCTTTTGGGGAACATTTTTTATCAAAATTCAACAACAGAAGTACTGTTAAGTCTGCATACGAGCCTGGGGGCCCATCATGCCGGAGCTTATCCCAGTTTCTGTAGCATTAAGCGACTAGGAGTATTTCTACTTCCCCCTGGGTGGGGTGCTAGTCCATTGTAGGGTTACCCCCAGCATTAAGTTCGCCGGTACCCATTTATACACCAGGGTGGAGAGAGGCAAAGCGTCTTGCTCAAGAAAACAATGCAATGTCCCCAGACAGGGCTCGAACCCAGACCACTCGAGGTCACCATGAGACCATCTTGCCTCCACACAGAAGAACTGTAAGAGATGACATAACTAGTACTGAATTAATTCAAATTAATTAGTAAGTCCATGCTAGTACAAATTCATGCAACTTAAAAACGCTAGTTTAAGTCGGTTGGCGTGTTAATTAGGATTATTTTCACGCCACTAGGTGAGACAGCTAAGGGCCGTTATCCAGTCAAAGCCATTGCTATGATGCATAAGATTTGCCGTGAAGCAGAGGCAGCTATTTTCCACAGACAGCTGTTTGATGACCTGAGGCATGCAATGAAGAGAGTGGCTGATACTCACGAAGCTACCGCTCTTGCAGCCGTGGCGGCTTCATTTACAGCTAATGCAGCCTGCATCATCTGTCTAACGCACACGGGAAAGTAAGTAGCCAGTCGGAATTTTCTTTATCATCGGTTGATCATAACCAGTTAACGTGTCAATATCTAACATTGATAACAAAGTGGAACGTTTGGAAACGCGCGATTCAGGCCAAGTATGAACTGAAAATGACCCGTGAATGTCGATTTTAATGTGAATTTTTAATTAAGAAATAGAAAACATGTGCCGTGTTTCTATCGAGTTTTAGAAATACCAGTGAATGTTTGGGAGAACGAGAAATGCTGTGGGAACACGAGCCGCAGGCGAGTGATTCCACAGCTTTTTCGAGTTCTCCCAAACTTTCACGAGTGTTTCTATAACTCGATAGGAACACGGAGAACATGTTTTCTTATTCTTTTAGAAAATACCGCGACAAAAAAAAAGAAAAACAGCTTGTTTACTTCGATCATCAAAATGTAAATTCTCTTTGTTCGCGCCATCATTACGTCAACAGCTCGTGCTAGTTCTGTGTTTCTATCGAGTTATAGAAACACGGTTTTAAACCAATCAGCGTGTGTATTTGCTTTGGGTTATTTTCTAATATATTTTATAATAATTAAAATGCAACACTTCCCCCTTTCAGTCGAACCCGCTATTAAGTCGAACAAGCTTTTGTTTCCCTTGGCATTTCGAGTCAGTGGAGTTCTACTGTGCTTGCCAATTGAAGTAAGAGCTCCTCCTATAAGAGCTCAGTACTTGAACTCTATTCTGTTTCTGTTAGGACTGCTGAAGTGGTCTCGCGATTCCGGCCTCGTTGTCCAATCATAGTAGTGACACGTGATGCGCGCGTGGCCCGTCAGATGCATTTGAACCGTGGTTGCTTCCCTCTGATATACGACAAACCACCAAAAGACAACGTGTTGGAAGAACACGATGAGCGGCTGGACTTTGCGCTGGACATGGGCAAAAGAATGGGCTTCATGAAACTTGGAAACACGTTCGTGTTTGTATCGGGTTGGAAGGCTGGTGCCGCGCACACTAACACCATCCGTATTCTAACTGTTATGGAGGAGAAGATACACATTGCCAAGAGCTTGTCAGAATCTGCTGATCTCCAAGGAAAAATGATCAAGTAAACTGCAGGCGGGCTCAGGCTGTCGGTTGTTCGAAGCAAGATTGCTGTTTTAATAGGATTTCGGTGAACTTCACGTTTTAGGTCTTGGAACCGTTTTGATTGTACGTATTGTGATATTTAAATTTTTATTGGACAAGGAAATTGAACTTAATGCCATGCACTTTACAGCAAATAGTAGCTCTAATCCTTTTTTGAACAACCAGAGCTAAGACTAGAAAAAGTTGTTTTCTCCAAGAAACTTTTTCAGTCTGGGAAAATGAGTATATTTAGATTGTAGGCATTTGAGATGTAGAGAGGTTTTTTACACAGTTGAGCACTGCAACGAGTATAAGAATTATTACGATCTAGAGATGAAGAACACACGATTAGCCTGCCGGACAGGCGCTCGAGAAGCGAGAACACGCGCGCGGTACAGACGCGTGAGGAAAAAGAAAGAGAACAACTTCGCTTGGCGTAACACAGTTGTTTCAACTCACGACGTGTTATTACTCCAGCGCCTGTCACGCAGATTGATATTACATCCAACAAACTAGTCACATTGCATAGAATAACACTACGAGGTGAGAACCAACACCGTGAGATTCCCGTTACACCTGAGTTTCATAATGTGCTCGTGTGGGATTATACTTGTGGGAGTTTTAGTCTAGTAAGAGTGGATGGCTTGTAATCGGTAAAAAACAAAACACGTTTAGAAATGAGCTGCACAAAAAAACGACTTTAAGACTGAGGAGAAACATAGTGTACATCTGCGCTTCACTGCAAACTTATTCGGTGACTATTTCAAATTGCACAAGCCAAATAAGAAAGCTAGTCTGTGTGGAGATTTCTTCTATGAAATAAGGAAAAGTTAGAGCTATGGGGGCTATAAACGAAATATATATTTTTTTTTTGGGGGGGGGGGGGTGTTCTAAAAGGGATTTGTGATATACGGTATTAAGGGTAATCTCTGTTCCGAGAAATGAGTAGTTTTCATTTGTTGTTGTGTTGTGTTCTGTGTGGATGTGACACTGTCATTCCATCGGTAGATCTAGTGTAAGTAAAATTGTCGTCTAGGAGATATTGGTTTGAGTCGCCGAGATGATTTTCATTTATAATCATACACTTTTGGTTCGCCTCGGAGGCATCAGACGAGTTTGGTTGAGTCGTGGTTTATTTGGCGAGATGCAGCTTTGCCTAAGACTCGAGGTGGGACCAAATGAGCCTCATATGTTGCGTACCGAAGTGTACCCCCCCAAAAAAAACATAAGCCACGGTATCTACCGTACCTAAATTCGGTCAAAATTTGCCAATTTCAGGTCAGTGAAGCTGTGAAGCGTTATTAGGAGCAGGTTATGATATGAGAAAGTGATTTAAATATATATGAACATTTCGAACGTTGATATTTGATTTCGAAACTTTGCTGTTGATGTACATCTTCAGAAACACAAAAATGGAAATAAAAGAAAAAGAAAATCAAGTTATGAGTTAAGGTGTCTCACAACGAACCAACATTTTTAGCATTTTTTGGTGGTTAGATACTGCCATGGCGCTATAGTGATACATCAGATAATGGGCAAGTTGTCAGTGAACAAGTTGTGGTCAATTTGTCAACGGAAAAAGGTTACCATAGCAACAGTATAATCGTTTCTTTTATTAAAGAGTGGTGTTTGCCATGTTTTATTAACGGCTCCAGAGCCGTTGAAACTGCATCAGCAATTTAAAAAAGAGATAACAAGTTCAGATTCGTCTTGAACGAAAAAAAATATATCAGTTCTGATTACTGAAAAAGACTGATACAATACACTGTCCGGAAAAGGTCTAGCTCGATGTCTTGAATACTTTCTGTGTGACGCGATTTTAAGAACATATGGCACAACGTTTTTTCCACCCAGAAATTTCCCAGTCTTTGAAAGCCGACTTCCTTTAAAATAGTACACCCAAAAACCTAAAATGTTCAAAAATAACCAAATTTTACAGTTTCCTCCCGTTTTGGGGGTCAAAAAACTCATCCTGATGCTGCCAAATGTAAACAAAAATGTAACTAGAGATTCCCCTATAGCTCTGTGCTAACCAGAAACAAATAATTCGGCATACATCGTCCTCTCGGCAAACTAAAACGGATAAAAAGGCAAAGAAAGACCTCGAGCAACGAATAGGTTCAAACATACTTTTTATTTGTATTATGTAGCTGGATACAAGGAAGTGTACTCGACATTTATACCTAAAAACATCAGTCTCTCCTGCCGCGTCTGAGAGGGATGGACTAGGACCCCTGAGATTTAACTCTGATGACGTACCGACTCTACAGACTGATACCTGAGAGGCTTTTGATTGGTTGTCTTTTGCGCAGGATTATTCAAAACGAGGTCAACAACCAAACGGATACACCAGCTATCCCGTTATCAATACGGAATTTTCGTTTTAAAACTTCCATGTCTCGAGCGAAAAAAATCAAATATAAAACATTAAATGTAGCACTCCAGAGGGCTGAGTGCATGATTGGCTATTTACAACTGTACTTCTTAAGGGTGACTTAAGACTCGTACAATATGACTGAAAATGGCATCGTTGTCATCATTACCAAACAATGCAGCCTGGACTCTCCTGCTTTCAGGAAAATCATTTACATTTATTATCGAGAGTATTATTTTGGAAGAAAACGCCAAATTGTGATAGGTGAAAACGTTTCAGATTGAAAAATCTAGCTGCTTACATTGTAACCTATCTTTTTTTGTTCATTTCTGTTTACACAGCACATGACCTATCGTCTATACGCCTATCTTCCTCTGTTTAACGGGTTTAAAATACAAATTAAAGCAACTTACACAGCATCCCTATTCCCAGAGTCCTCTTTGTTTACCCCGAATACATGATCAGAAAAGAAGCGAAGGCTTGGTACGAGAATTGTCTCAAATTCCTAGTCCCAAGCCGGCCTGTTTATTTGTCGATAATCTGACGCGTGCGCGGTAATACTTTCATATAACATCCGGGTATCTCTCATCATCAGCTTACTGTTTGGATATGGCACGTGACCAAAGCGGTGAACATACAGGCCACTTGAAACACAGCTGCCAGCAGACCTCGAACCAGTGTTTCGATCCTCTCTCCGCCATTTAGCCCGTCTGTTCTTGAACCAGGTCTGAAAAGAAGAAGAATTGTACTCTCCTTTCAGACAATGTCCAAACCAAACCCTATCATTCTCTCTTACCTGGATTAGAATCTTGCGTAACTTTTTTTTATCTACGACACTACGGCTATCTTTTAATCACGTGGTATTTTTCACGGGATCTCAGTCCCAGTGGCTCTCGGCCATTTGTAAAGCGTTAATAATTCGAATCCCTCTCCATTGAATTTATGTTTTGTTTGTTAGTCTCTCTTTACAGATACTCCAGTTACTGCACCACAGCTAGGAAGATCTTTTGCTCTTCTTTGAACAGATAGCTTGAAATGCTTACAAAAGTCTTTAGCCGCCCCAAATCATTCTCAAGCTCAGTTCTTCTTTAATTCTTCTTCAATTGACAAGTCCTCGAAACCGCCACTTAAAAGACTATGCAGCTTAACTCGAAAACACTGAGACGGCAAATCAAAACGATCGTTAACTGTTATCTTAAAGTACGAGCTTTTCTAAGTGATGGGATGTCAACTTTTCGAAAATCGAAAACTCGACTTTGAACCCAAACTTCCTTTGCCCACATTATGTCACCGCACTAACTCTTGCCAAGGAATCGCGATTTGGTAAAACAAAAAGTGAGTGGAAACTACAATGACTTGGTAAAGTTCCAAATTGAGCCAAGCTCATCTATTTCAGAACGTGTTGACCGTGGTCAAACGACGGATCGAAAATCAAATTCGCGAAATTAGATCGAGACGAGAAAAGGTTATCATAATCTACCTTCGCCTCTCAAAGGTCGACGCTTTAATAAGTATCCAGTTGATTCGCTAATAAGGTCTTGATGACTCCCAAATCTCTATTTTGTAAAAGATCTGGTAATCATAAATTTACTTCTGCTTAAGAGAATATTCCCAAAATTGGAGTATTTGAAAGCTAGCTAAATTTGCGCTGGTCTTTCACGTAGCTCTTAGAAAAAATAAATGTTTTCAAATAGATTAACTTCTAAGAAATTGAACAAAAATTGTTTCAAAATTTGTCCAGATTACTGAATATTTCAACTAGTAGATCATACCAGAATGACTTCTTTAGAGATTCCAAGCTCCTGTGAGAGTGATTGGCGTTTCATGGGTGATATGTACTGTGATTGGTTGAATGCCTTCTCCAGTTCACTCCGCTGAAAAACGGTAAAATGGGTTCTCCGTCTGAAATTCACATATTCCTGTTGTTCAAGAACTCCTTGAGGAGGTCTCACTGCTAATGAGCAAAAATTGATTGTCAGCAAAGTTTAAAGAAGTAAATTGTTCATTAAATCTGATTCAACCCAATTAGCCACTAATTGTTAGGATTTAAATACAGTTTTAGCGATTTAAATTGAGCATCTGACTGATCATTCACCAAACTCAGAGGCGAACTCTGATGGACCTCTGAAGGAAAAGGAAAATAGTTCGAAATAGCGGGGGTTTGGAATAACCGGGTCAGCATTAAATATGAAAATGACAATTAGTACTAACTACATGTAATTTGGTATCAACATGATACATGTAGAATGTATTTTTCTATTGACCAAGGGCCTGAAGACAACACTTGAGGGCGAAGTTCACCACAGTACAAGATTAAAGTGCGGCATAAAAAGCCGAAATTGTGGTGACCTAGTATTCTAACGTGGTCTGACGCCTTCATGATCACGGATGTTTTTTTAACTCTACCAATGGAGACGAATTTCAAAAATAACGTGGTTGATTTTAGATCAAGGGAAACACATAATCAATTCGAACAAAAGAACTGAATTTGAAATATCCCAGTTCAAATTAGCTGGTCCAACTCAGTGTGTCTTCTTTTCACACCTTGCTTATCGGTTAATTTTATACTGCATTTTTTTCCCATGTATTCGTAGCTCACATTTCTTACTTACGTTTATCAGTGCAGTTAACTTTTGCAACGTATCATCATCATTGACGATTATCATTGTACGTTTCTGACGCCGGATAACTTGTAAGCCATCCACATTTTTTAGGTTAATCGATTTCGAAGATATTCAGGTTTTCAACAAATCAATGTATCCTTTTTGCTCCTTAAAATGGGATTACTTAACGTAAAATACAAAAGTACAAACCTCCCTCTGACATGCTTCCGCGGAAAGCTAAGCTTGGACATTCCTGCTGACCACCGTTGATGATTATGGGATGTGAACTTGTCACTGGTCTGGAATATACATAAGTGGTGCTGGTTGATAAAGACATGTTCGTGAAAGAATTAGTTCCAGTTGGAACCAAGCCAGGAATAGCGGCAAGACGCGTACCCATCTCCATTACCTCTTTGACAATGTAACATTACTCCTATTTTGAGCGAAGTTTATATCTTTATTTTGCGTTCAATCTGCGTACGTAAGCGTTCGGTGATTTAGGTCAATACGTTTCTAATTTAGTGCACATTACCTTGGCCTGGTAGTAGCCAACACCTAGGCCTAGAATAATCGCAACTTCAAATGTTTCCTTTTACTACCAAGGAACAATTGAAAGTGTTAAGTGCGTCACACCCATGAAATAAAAAATTGGATGTGACGTGTGGTTTCTTGGTCGTTTTTGGAAACTTAACCACTGTAACCGTTATTGCTAAATCGTTAAACCGTAATTGGGCAAATGTGTGCAGTGACGTATTTTGCCACATCTCTGTGAATATTTGTGTTTGTGGTCACCTTGGAAAGTAAACCAAATGACGTAATTGGTGCATTGGTAACGCTGCTTGTTACTTGTTTGATCGCCTTGGAAACTTAATCAGATGACGTAATTTGTGATTCGTTGACGCAGCCTGTTGCATGGTTGCTGTCGTTGTTATTGCGGTTACCTTGAAAACTAATTTTCTAATGACGTAATTGCTGAATATGTGACGCTCTCTTTGCGTTCAGCAACGTTTGACGTAAGAGAAAAAACGTACGGTGTTGGCAAATAAAAGTGATTGTTATATAACTGGTGTTTAGTTGAATCTAACGCGCGCTCTAATTGGTTGATTTATGGTCATGTGGCAATGGTTAAATTCGCCCCAGCGGGCAACAATTACGCAACTGTTGCCCGCTCTCCCACTAAGCAGAGGTGACTGACTTCTTACCTCATTACTTTACTTAACTCCAGCTATACAGCAAAATTACTGGTTGTTACACATTATGCCGGCGTATTTTTAGAAACATAACAATTAAGCAAGGCTGATAACTACATAGAAATCTTAACGGGACAACGACCTGATAGAGTGTAATAGTGAGGCAAAAGCACTGTGCCTTGACTACACAGTACACATGCCAACAGGCTTTGCTAATTCAATCCCCTTCTGCTTCATCAGAGCGAGTTTTTTCATTACTAAAAAACTCATTTCGTAATAACCAAGCTGAAGCAATGAAGATTCAATTGAGGCGTTTCTCGTGCTTCAAAATAATAAGCGTTATGGTAAATCAGTAGCTTTTTTTATGTCAGCATAATGGAGCATAATAATGACGCCTTTTGAGCATAATAGTGAGATTTTTTGAGCATCGAGTAAAATTTGAGCATAATGTGTAAAACCCTACTTCGGGAAACAGATTTCTTTTCACTAAAACCTGCCAAACTACGGGTAATGCATTTAAACCTTTCTGATTGGTTCACTGAATCTCGGTTACTAACCATTTTACCAGGCTCAGTGTTCGGTGCGCCCGCGATCCTTTCCATCACCACAGCTTACTTGTCCTTTCGTCGATCTTTCGGACTTCACGGCAGTGCATCAGCTCGATGGTGCTCGCTCGATTCTAAGCGCATAAACAAGCAATCTCTTGAATTGTTTCGTCAGAAGAAACCTCTCTTTCGCTCGCTTTAATTTCCTCCTGATATTTAATTCAACTCAAAATCGTGACATGCAAATTTTCTCGCCTTTTTTTCGATTAAACTGAAAATGTCCTCATCATCCAGTCGATTGAAAAGTTTGATTAAAACAAAGTCAGCGCTGCGCGCCTCGTTTGCTGTTTTCAACCTTGTTGTATCCAACGTGAACTCATGGAATAATTGTTAATTAGTTATTATTAAGAATACAGTTATTTGGCAAATCCAGCTGAAGTAATATTGCATAATAAAATGATAATAAAATGCCTAGAGTACTTGCCTTCAGTCCTTCACAAGGTAATTAGCAAATCAACTAAAGACCAAATGCATAAACAAGTAGGCGACAGAGCAGCGACAGAGTAGGCTCGATTATCAGCCGCTGTTCGGAAAGAGAGCCTGCGCTCCTCCCCCGAACTCTCGGGGAGGGTATTCACAGACACGAGAGAGCGGCGGAAATCGAGCCTTCCATAGCATGCAAGGTGTGTGAAAAGATCGTAAAAAAGCGTGTGATAAACTTTTGGCAAAGTCTGGGTATTTTTAACCCAATTCAGTTCGGGTTTCTTGAAGGCAAGTCAACCGTGACACAGTTACTTACTTGCTATAATGACTGGGCCTCATCCAGAAACAAATCAACGCCTACTGATGTTGTATTCCTCGATTTCACTAAAGCTTTCGATTCAGTTCCCCACGAACGTTTGCTTTTCAAACTGAAAGGTTATGGAATCGAGGGTAACCTGCTGCATTGGTTTAGAAAGTTTTTGACAAATCGTCAACAACGCGTAGTGGTACGTGGCACCTTCTCCTCGTGGACCCATGTCAGATCCGGAGTACCCCAGGGAACAATCCTTGGGCCCATTTTATTTCTTATTTATGTTAACGATATATCATCTAACATATCGTCTTCTATCAAAATGTTCGCTGATGACACAAAGGTGTAAAGAGAGATTACAGACCTTGAAAATGACACTAGAGCCCTTCAAACGGACATCGTTCGTTTGGTGGATTGGGCTACCCTCTGGCAACTTAGGTTCAACCCAGAGAAATACGAAACGATGCGCATAACTCACAGCCGTGACAGGTCGGTCCCCTCCTACATAATGGGATCAAGAATCACGCCTGTCAAGTATACGAAAGATCTTGGAATTCTTATCTCCTCTGATTTATCGTGGAGCGCCCAAATTCATGCCGTTGTACTCAAGGCAAATAGATCCTTGGGTGTCGTCTATAGAACACTTGGACCCTCAAACGTTGAAGCTTTTTCTACCTTGTATAAGACCCTAGTGCGTCCTATTCTTGAATATGCCGTTCCAGTCTGGTGTCCATATCTATTCAAAGACATTCTAGCCCTTGAAAAAGTCCAGAGAAGAGCATCACGCCTTGCATTAGGACAAAGACGAGGAGACATGGAGTATGAAGACCGCCTCAAAATTTTAAATTGGCCCACCTTAGAGAAACGCAGACACTATATATCCCTTGTAGAGTGTTACAAAACCGTATTTAGCCTGAATGGTCTGAATCTTAGCGACTTTTTCGGACTAGCTTTAGATACCCGGACACGTGCTAACCACCCTTATAAATTATCTGTGAAAAGCGCAAAAGTAAATCCATACAAATATTCGTTTTTTGTTCGCATAGTTAAGGATTGGAACAATCTACCACTGCACGTTGTTGAAGCTGAATCTTTTAAAATTTTTAAGACTAGATTAAAGTCTTTTCTTAACTTGTAAATATGTAAATAGTTTTATCCTCAGGCATTAAATGTATTATGTACTTTATAGTTTTTAATTTCAGGAAACGTTATAGGGTTAACCTCGTGTTTCCTTTTCATGATGTATCTTTATAGTTGTTTTGTTTTTCATCATGAATAAATTATGTTGTTGTTGTTGTTAACATTTCGTAGTTGTAATTTTGGTGTAGTCATTTCAAATCTCTGTGTATTATTTTTTGTACTCACTATTAACAAGCAATAAATATTTATTGTCGCGTGTTGACAATTAATTAGCGCACTGAACTTCTATTGTTGTAATTTCAATGGTAGAGCTGTTCCATGGGATTTTCCGTTGGAGTTTGTGTGCAAATCTAGGGTTGAAAGTGGAGTTCATTATGTGACTTACCGAGCGGAAAACTCGAGCAGTTAGCTAAGCCGAATAATATATTCACTCTGTCTCTCTCTCGTCAGCAAAGCTGAGAGTTCAAATATAAACTTAACAGATATTTTCATTAACCAATCGGAGAATGTTTCCAAAGAAAGCTAGAGAGCCTCAGAAATCAGTTTCCCAATCACGGACTGATACGCAAGCGTTCAAAGCAGTTTGAAAATCATCGACGCTACTCAGAGGAGGTCCGTCACCAATCCCACAAGTCTTTGTAAAATACCCATGATTCCTTGCCGCAATCAAATATATTATCGTTTTCTTGTGACGTCACCATTCGAAAAGTACCGAGTTCATGAAAAAAGCCATCTTCACGATTAACGTTTCGAAAATCGAACAAAGTTTTCAAATTTCCAGCGAGTTCAAGTTGAATGAAGCAATGACGCTTTCGTTAAAATTTGCTTTTATTTTAAATACATACATGCATACGCGGATACACGCATACATACTTTATTTGGTGTCTTATACATAGTACATCGACAATAGTCCAAATAGATTTACAATATACTAATTTTCTAATATGTATGTAATATTATGTAATAGACTCTACATGAGCCAATCGGGGTTAGCGGGCAAGTCTGGGGACGCTCATTAGTAAACCTATACCGAATTAGTATGCAGGAAATCCACATTAGTGTGGAGGAAGATACTTCATTAGTATACAGGTACCTAGACAGTTTGACTCAGACAAGACACAGACAAACAAACCGGAATTGCGGACGATTTTGCTAAAACACTTTCTAAAACAGTCGATGTTCCTAAAGCACATTTTTGAAACTAAAACTTGCCTAGATTCCATCTAGTTCTCTCAGAACACGCTGATGTTGTATGAGCCTCGTTGGGGATATAATCATTTGCATTCTATTTTTAACCCTCGCGCGCTTCGCTATACATCATCTACTACTCGCCCTATAACAATATAACATTGCTGAAAATGATAGCCTAACGTGATATCGCTTTACTTACGTATCAGTTGTTTACAGCAAGAAAAGAAAGAGAAATTTTTCTGGAAAGCGTAGACAAGAAGGAAAATCGCCTGCTCAACTCCGAGCACTTCTCAAGATAGCCTACCTGTAGGCGTTGGAGTTTTTCTTCGGCGAGAAAACCTGGTGTTCGCTTTCGTGGCCGCCATTTTGGATAATACGCGACGCGGAGGAGCGAGGCGAGCGGTAGTTGACAAAGCGGGGGGAGGGGGCGGGAGGCGCGAAAAGAAACGCTGGAAATGAGGGTCTATTATATCCGTAAACCGCCATATTTTGTTCCTTCGAAACCGCAAACCGCTTTCGTTTACTTCTAAAAGCCGACACGCCCTACAGGTAGGACGCCTAGGCTTTACCGGTGTGAAGGGGGTTACGGGTTGTCGATCCGTATGTTCCGTACGGATGGAATAGGTCGTTTTAAATCCGTACAGGATCGGAAAATCGCATCTCATTAAGGAGACTTAGAATATTTCCTAGGCTTTACCGGTGTGAAGGGGGTTACGGGTTGTCGATCCGTACAGTCCGTACAGATGGAATAGGTTGTTTTCAATCCGTAGACGATCGGAAAATCGCATCCGTACGGTACACGGTCCGTAAAATGCATCTCATCAAACGTTTGAAGCGACAGAATATACATTTAGCAATCCAGGGATCCTGCCACAACAAACAAGCCAGATATACATATATACATCGTTCTTTAAGCGTGAGTGACAATACGACGCGTTTAAAGAGAAAGAAAATATCAATTTAGGGATACTGCCACAACAAAAGGCGAGCCAGATATGCATGTATAGCTCGTTCTTCAAGCGCGAGTGACAATGCGGCATGTTCAAAGCAAGAGAAAATGTCAGTCGAGGGATAATGCCACGACAAACGAGCCAGATATGCATGTATACCTCGTTCTTTAAGCGTGAGCGACAACATGACCCGTTTAAGCGAAAGAAAATATCAATCAAGAGATACTGCCACACCAAACGAGCCAGATATGCATGTATACCTCGTTCTTTAAGCGTCAGCGACAATATGACACGTTTAAAACGAAAGAAATTATCAATCGAGAGATACTGCCACAAGTACAAACGGCGAGCCGTAACCCCCTTTACACCGGTAAAGCCTAGAAAATATTCTAAGTCACCTTAGTGACATATGACGCAATTTTCCGATCGTGTACGGATTGAAAACGACCTATTCCATCCGTACGGTCCGTACGGATCGACAACCCGTAACCCCCTTCACACCGGTAAAGCCTAGGAAATATTCTAAATCCCCTTAATGAGATGCAATTTTCCCATCGTGTACGGTTTAAAACGACCTATCCCATCCGTACGGTCCGTACGGATCGACAACCCGTAACCCCCTTCACACCGGTAAAGCCTAGAAAGTCCCCTCAATGAGATGCAATTTTCCGATCGTGTACGGATTGAAAACAACCTTTACAGATGGTATAACGCTGGCACGATCTAACAAACAGTACGGACCGAAATGGAGAATTTTCAATCTGTATCAGATTGTGTGTCTTGGACAACCCTCCAATACCGAGGAAAGTGAGCGATATAGATTAATCACAGGAAGCACACGATCTTGCTGAGTAGGAAGAGAGTAAATAAATGAATGAAATGAATGAATACATGTAGTTTACGTTTTGCGCGACCTTACAGGAAAAACCGCTACCAACAAGTACCACTGTAGTGTTAAACTCGTATCTAGGCCCTTTTGCACTCCGCAATTTTTTTTTATTTTTATAAATTTTTTATAATTTTTTTAAATTTTTTATCTTTGCAAAATCCTTCACCTGCTTTCAGTTGTTATCGTGGAATCTCGCTAAAACGCTTCAGGTATTAGCTCGCGACATTTTATCTCAGTGCAGAGATCGGGCGACTGGCGTACGCGCAAGAAAAACTGCGAACCGGGGGAGGGGTTTGTAAAGATTTGTCGTGTCTAAAAATATGGGGAGCTCGAGCTCTTTGGATAACGTGTTTAGTACCGGAGTAATGGTAAGATCAGTTGCGAAAATTAATTTGAGAAAAAAACTTTGGAAAAGTCGCTAAAATTCTCCGACTGTCGCAAAAGTATTCGAAAACAAATTCGGTCAAGTTGAAGAAAAACCTTTCGAATCCTTTTTGTGTTTGTTTGGTTTCGTGAAAGCAAGGAAATTTAGAGATTCAAGCGAATTTTCGGATTGCGTTCAAAGTGTTCAGGCAAAGAGAACTAAACAATTCAGAGTGCGAAAGGCCTAGGTACGAGTTTAGAGCTACAGTGTTCCGCAGGACTTGTAGGTAGCGGTTTTCCATGTAACACAGCAGGAGCTCAGCAGGAGCTCAGCAGGAGATCATTCTTTTCATTTATATTTTTTTCTTCCTACTTTGCAAGATCGCGTGTTCCCTGTGGAAAGTTATTTCAACATGGAGGAGATAGAACGGCGTCCAAAAACAACTCGCTACGATTCCAACATAAAACATGTGTTTTCTGGAACTCTAGTTCACTCTACTGCGGAAAATATGATGGATGTATGTCAAAACACGATCATAGGTGTTGATGATGACGGAAAGGTAAGCTTAACTGAATCCGTTCATTTTGCAAAGCGTTCGATTTTTATTGAAACCCTTTGGTTGCTTTCATGCTATTTTTTTCGGTTTTATTTATTTATCATTTCTATTTACATTACAGTTTATTTTAAAAACGTATTTCTTACGTAAAAATATAAGCTTAGTTTTACACTCTTATTTTTCGGCCATTTCAACTTTAGTAAAAACAGCAAACAAACTGCGGTTATAAACATAACTAGACAACGCATGTTGTAAAATTCTTCATTCGTGATTTAAAACCAGCGCTTAATGAAAATATTGGCAGTGAGAAACTTCTTCTCTACTAGCCATTTATATTTTTCCTAGCAGACTTAACTAGGTCTGTTTATTTTCATTGTCATTACTTTCCTTATTTGGTATTAGTCTTCCTGTTTAAATTTAATTGTAGTTTAGGTAACCGTTACTTCTGAAGATGTATGTTGGAGCATACGAAACGTCAAGATAAATGAAGAATTTTACAACATGCGTTGTCTAGTTATGTTTATAACCGCAGTTTGTTTGCTGTTTTTACGAAGCTTAGTTTTGATGTAAAATCGAAGAATTAAGCAGTTGCTTAGAAAAACTTATAACTAAGAAAGAAAGACAAATGAAACTGACTAGATTTATATTTTCACGACGTTTCGAAGTCATCGTAACTCCATTATCAAGTGATAAATACTTACAAGTGCTAGAGTTTAAATCATGAGGGGACGCAAGCGGCGAAAACTGGAAGTATCACTTCACGCAGAAAGATTTGTCTGCGGTTAGCAATGGCGCGATTTCCTGTCAATTAAAGCGTTGGTCGGCTGTCATCTCTCTCCCTCTGAGACATCTGGCATATGTTGTTATCAGATCTAACCTACGCTTAAAAAAAAAACATCTCGTCGCGAGGCCTAAAGGCTGGTTTTCACTAGCGACGGAGTCGGAGTCGGAGTCGTAATCAGAAGCGTAGAGTGATACGATCAAGTGACAATCAAACCGACGGAATCGGAAGCAGATCACTGATTCCGCTTATGACTCCGTCGCTTACGATCAAGTGAAAACTGAATTGTCGGAGTCGGAAGCGGAAGCGGAAGAATAAACCAATCACAACGCTCGATTCCGGGCCTTGTGATTTGTTGGTTCTTCCGCTTCTGCTTCCGACTCCGACAGTCCAGTTTTCACTAGATCATAAGCGACGGAGTCGTAAACGGAATCGGAAGAAATGGAAACGTTCTGATTCTTCTGACTCCGATTCCGTCGAGCTTATGACTCCGCTTACGACTCCGATTTTCGGTTTTCACTAGGTCATAAGCACTCTTATGACTCCGACTACGACTCCGACTCCGACTCCGACTCCGTCGCTAGTGAAAACCAGCCTTAATGTGGTTAAAAACAGGATTGCAATGGCGCCAAATATGAAAGGTTTCGCGCTCTTCACTCGCGCCATCAACGGCGCTGTATCCTTACTTGCACCAGACAAATACCGGTATGTCCTAAGCCTAGTAGCAGTATTTGTAGAGAACGCCCAGGTTAGCTCTTCAAGAAACGTTTAGTTGTGTCGAGTTTCCCCGATGAATTTTGATCTAAAGAAGTTCACTTCGCCTGGCCGATGGAGACAGTTGTGACGGTAAGAACTACTTTGAATGAATGCTTTGAAATTGCGGCTTCGTCAGTTGCTTTGCTGGCCGTTTTGCTTTCCAACAGCTAGAAAAGAACTCATTGTCGGAAGATAGTGCGTTTGCATGTTAATAATTATTCGAGGACGTTTACAAATGCAGTGTCCAGTGGAACTGCCAACTAAGGTGGATGACAAAAAGGTCAACGAATCGTAATTTCACCGCCAGCTGGTGGAACGAGAGGTCGGATTTGCTCTGAGGTTTCACCAAATCTGCAAGATAGGTGGTTGAATGTTTTGTTCGCCAGGACTAGCGGGTGAACCACCTCAGACAGTTTAACGTGACGCAAAAGAAATAATCACGCAGCTAATGTTTTTGTTCATCAGAACTGGCTGGTGACCCACCTCAAACAATTAGGAAGTAATTGCGAAACAAATAATAACGCAGCTACATATTTTATTCCTCACAATTGGCGGGTTTCCCACCTTAAACAGTTTGATGTAATGCGAAAAAAATAATCACGCAGCTTAATGCTTTGTTCATCAGAACTGGCGGGTGGCACGCCTCAAACAGTTTGATGTAATGGGAAAAAAATGTTCACGCAGCTTAATGTTTTGTTCATCACACTGGCGGGTGGCACACCTCAAACAGTTTGATGTAACTTTAAAAAAATAATCATACAGCTTAATATTTTCTTCATCAGAACTGGCGGGTGGCACACCTCAAACAGTTTGATGTAACTTTAAAAAAATAATCATACAGCTTAATATTTTCTTCATCAGAACTGGCGGGTGGCACACCTCAAACAGTTTGATGTAACTCTAAAAAATAATCATACAGCTTAATATTTTCGTCATCAGAACTGGCGGGTGGCACACCTCAAACAGTTTGATGTAACTCTAAAAAATAATCATACAGCTTAATATTTTCTTCATCAGAACTGGCGGGTGGCACACCTCAAACAGTTTGATGTAACTCTAAAAAATAATCATACAGCTTAATATTTTCTTCATCAGAACTGGCGGGTGGCACACCTCAAACAGTTTGATGTAACTCTAAAAAAATAATCATACAGCTTAATATTTTCTTCATCAGAACTGGCGGGTGGCACACCTCAAACAGTTTGATGTAACTCTAAAAAAATAATCATACAGCTTAATATTTTCTTCATCAGAACTGGCGGGTGGCACACCTCAAACAGGTTGATGTAACTTTAAAAAAATAATCATACAGCTTAATATTTTCTTCATCAGAACTGGCGGGTGGCACACCTCAAACAGTTTGATGTAATGCGAAAAAAAAAATGTTCACACAACTTAATGTTTTGTTCATCACACTGGCGGGTGGCACACCTCAAACAGTTTGATGTAACTTTAAAAAAATAAATCATACAGCTTAATATTTTCTTCATCAGAACTGTCGGGTGGCACACCTCAAACAGTTTGATGTAATGCGAAAAAAAAATGTTCACACAGCTTAATGTTTTGTTCATCAGAACTGGCGGGTGGCACACCTCAAACAGTTTGATGTAACTCTAAAAAAATAATCATACAGCTTAATATTTTCTTCATCAGAACTGGCGGGTGGCACACCTCAAACAGTTTGATGTAACTCTAAAAAAATAATCATACAGCTTAATATTTTCTTCATCAGAACTGGCGGGTGGCACACCTCAAACAGTTTGATGTAATGCGAAAAAAAAAATGTTCACACAGCTTAATGTTTTGTTCATCACACTGGCGGGTGGCACACCTCAAACAGTTTGATATACATGTAACTCTAAAAAAATAATCTTACAGCTTTATATTTTCTTCATCAGAACTGGCGGGTGGCACACCTCAAACAGTTTGATGTAACGCAAAAGTAATAATCACGCAACTTTATATTTTGTTCATATCAGTGTAAATGATGTAATGCGAAAAAAAAAATGTTCACACAGCTTAATGTTTTGTTCATCACACTGGCGGGTGGCACACCTCAAACAGTTGGATGTAACTCGAAAAAAATAATCATACAGCTTAATATTTTGTTCTTCGGAACTGGTGGGTGGCACACCTCAAACAGTTTGATGTAATGCGAAAAAAAAAATAATCACACAGCTTAATGTTTTGTTCATCACACTGGTGGGTGGCACACCTCAAACAGTTTGATGTAATGCGAAAAAAAAATGTTCACACAGCTTAATGTTTTGTTCATCAGAACTGGCGGGTGGCACACCTCAAACAGTTTGATGTAACTCTAAAAAAATAATCATACAGCTTAATATTTTCTTCATCAGAACTGGCGGGTGGCACACCTCAAACAGTTTGATGTAACTCTAAAAAAATAATCATACAGCTTAATATTTTCTTCATCAGAACTGGCGGGTGGCACACCTCAAACAGTTTGATGTAACTCTAAAAAAATAATCATACAGCTTAATATTTTCTTCATCAGAACTGGCGGGTGGCACACCTCAAACAGTTTGATGTAATGCGAAAAAAAAATGTTCACACAGCTTAATGTTTTGTTCATCACACTGGCGGGTGGCACACCTCAAACAGTTTGATATACATGTAACTCTAAAAAAATAATCTTACAGCTTTATATTTTCTTCATCAGAACTGGCGGGTGGCACACCTCAAACAGTTTGATGTAACGCAAAAGTAATAATCACGCAACTTTATATTTTGTTCATATCAGTGTAAATGATGTAATGCGAAAAAAAAAATGTTCACACAGCTTAATGTTTTGTTCATCACACTGGCGGGTGGCACACCTCAAACAGTTGGATGTAACTCGAAAAAAATAATCATACAGCTTAATATTTTGTTCTTCGGAACTGGTGGGTGGCACACCTCAAACAGTTTGATGTAATGCGAAAAAAAAAATAATCACACAGCTTAATGTTTTGTTCATCACACTGGTGGGTGGCACACCTCAAACAGTTTGACGTAACGCAAAAGTAATAATCACGCAACTTAATATTTTGTTCATATCAGTGTAAAATGAAATGACTAGCCTACATGACTCCTACGCTACGTTTCGTGACATTTGTACATTTGCCGCTCTCTTGCTTCACTCGTATTTATGAAGGGCACTTCATGTTGTCGGATTGATTTACACTTATTGCTCATCAGTGGATCATAATAGTGCATTCATTGGACCGATTACGTGAGTGGAAGTCATGTTCATTAACAAAGTTTGACAAGCGATGACGTGTCATTGATGCGTAACTTTCAATTATATGAAAAATGAGACATGTATAGGTCTGACAGTGTTCTGGTTTACTTTTTGTTGAACGACATTTATGTCACAAAGCGGCGAGATTAGCGGTCAGCATAATGAGCAACCTGGAGCGCTACCACATTCCTTCTGATTGAAGCCCATACGACTGCCTTAGGAAAGTTTCCTAAGGCTTTGTATGGGACAACGGGAGATACTTACAGTGCACGCGATTTCCGTCCTGTCATGGAGGGAAAGCATAATTTGCATACTGGGTGCTGTAAAAAATGTTATACAAATAACTTTGCCTTGATCGAGTCGCTTTGGACATTAAGAGAGAGTGACAATTCCCTAATGTATAGCATTTCATATTTAGTCTTCCATTTACGAAAGACTGTAAAGTGCTGATTGATATTGTCAGGCAAACAATCATGTTGATTGTTGAAATGTTTCTTGATGCTAGACGAATCAAATTTATGTTCCTCACAAAGAGAAACAAACAATGTTTAACATAGGACCTCAAGACCTCACAATTAAGCTTTAAAAAGTAAGCTTATTTATGCCGTGTTTTCATTTGAGCTTTTACCAAGGTCTACTAAGGTCTACTAAGGTCAAGCTACTTAACTTTGGTACATTCGTTCAGTGTTTATAATTTACACTGGCTCAAATAACTCAAATTGATCTGTCAACACTCGCGCCCGCTGCATTATCAACGTCATGAAATAGTTCAGGTCTCACTACGCACTTTTGCCCGAGAGAAAATTGATTAACCTAGGGAAAATTTAACTAAGTCCACCCGAGGTAAGTTTATCTCGGGTTTCAGTGAAGAAAATCACATCTAGGTATTTACAAGGGATTGACGGGATGCCATTTCATGTCGCGTAAACATATTTTTGGCGCGCAAATCGAAGCACGCAGATCAAACGAAATATTATAAGTCGATTAATAAAAGCTATAGTAAACAAGGAAACTACATCTTGAGTAAATTCAGCCAAATGAAATGTTTACTGATTGCAAATGATTTATACTTACCCGTTCGATGCAAACCACGCCATCTTCCTTTAGCACACACATATACGCACGCGACAAAAGCGACAAAAGACTTGCACTTCGAATATTGCACATCAAGTAAAACGCGACGCGATAAAATCAAATCTGTCGTCAGCGCGTTTACCGACGAGGATCTATATATTGGCTAACTACCTTGGGATTTCAGTTTACCCCTTCAAAATATCTAGGGTAACTGTCAAGGGAAATTGTATTGTTCTCTTGACATGTTCAAGCATCTCGATGGAAAAAATTTTCCCTAGGAAATTTACCAAGTTCTAGATTATGCAGACTAGGAATAGAGTATGACAAACTTATAATTAAAGCAATTTACTTACTGCCTTTCAATTTAACTAAAGAAACGAAATTAAGCATGTTTCAGTATAAAATAATTCATAACATTTTACCATATGGTAACAGGTTATACATGATGAAAATATTAAATTCCCTGCTGTGTAACTATTGCAATTTATTAGAAACCTCGCCCCATATGTTAGTTGAGTGTAATACTGTGCACGATTTCTGGGTCAAAGCTATTAGCTGGTGGAACTCTCAAAGTGGTAACTCCTACACTGTAGATGTGCTAAGTATATGATATGGTTACTTTCGCGCAGAGAGAACTATTATATTTTGTCAGCTAGAAGTTACATTTTTTGTGCAAAGACTTGAGCTAGAGACGTTAAGCTTATCTCAGTTTTGAGACTTTTTTAAGAATAAGATCATTGTACAAAGAGCTATTTCTCAAAAGCTCAAATGAACAAGTTTTATTCTGTATGGAAACCGTTCCTTTCTCTGTTAGAAAAATTGTAGATAGATATAATTAAGTAATCTGGTGCAAGTCTATCTGCTTTGTATAGTGTTTACAACAAATAAATTTATTATTTAAAAAAAAATTTCATGAAATTGAACTGGCAGGAAATTCTAAAACCATACTTGCTTCAAGAAGTAAAGTGTTGGCTTTTGTGGCCATTGCTTTTTATTTCTCAATTCAAGAGCCGCAAACAGAAATGTCAAGATTTCATAAGATGTTGATGTTATAACACCTCACGAGGTTGAGGCAAAAGCATATGGTTTTACTCCAAATTGCTGTAAAAAATTCCTGACAGGCTAGACATGCGTGGGCATGGCTGCGAAATCAGTTCTGGTTTGAGCGCCTTTTGCAAGGAGATTTTGTGCATGATTGGTGGAAAGAAAATTTCAGGATATCAAGGAGTATGTTTGAGTACATTGTGGTTGGCCCAGATTTGATGAAGAGATCGAGACACGAAATTGCACCAATGTATAAATGTAAACAAGCAAGTGGCAGTAGCGTTATGGTGCCTAGCTACCGGAGACACATATAGATCGATCATTGGAAGGTGTTTAGCTATGTTGATAACACACAATCTTTGTGAAGCAATTGCCAAATGGGCCACAGAATTTATTAAATTTCCAGAGACTGCTACAAAGCATTCGCTTGATTGCAAACAAGTCCTCGTCCCTACAAGTAGTAGGAGCAATTGACGGTAGTCATATTGCATTAAACACAGTGCCTGTCAATGAACAGATTGAATACTTTAATCGAAAGCAAGATTATTCTATCGTGATCCAAGGTGTCGCCGATGCATCTTTAAAATTTCTTGGTGTGAGTACGGGCTACCCCGGTAGCATTCACAACGCCTGTATTCCCCATTTGAGCAAACTGCAGAGGGAAATTGATCAAGGTACCTGGCGAAACGGGCCTTCTGCTAGGGGACTTGGTGTGTCCTTTGTGTGTTTGGCTGATGAAGCCATGTTAACAAACACTAACATTAACTGAGAGCCAATTGCATTTCAATTGTACCCTCAGTCAGACCTGGGTTGTTATAGAACAAGCCTTCGGAATTTTGAAAGGTCGTTGGAGGTGTGTCTATAAACCATTGGAGGAAAAAACAAGCAGAGTCCCCACCACTATCATGGCTTATTGTGTCCTTCACAATATTTGTAAAGATGTTGGAGTTCCGAGCAGTATAGATCTCGTTGAGGATGACAATGAAATGGATCAAAGTTCTTTCAAAAGTTGGGAAGAAGACAAAAAATCAATATGAATTACCAATTTCACATAATTTCGTAGCACGTACAAGGCATTTACCAAAAGATGCAGATGTTGTGATGAGTAAATGTGACCGAAATGTACGCTTCAGTCTATTGTAGTTGGAACTTTAAAAAATACTAAATGGCTATAACTTAACTCTTTTCAAATTTTAAAATTACTTTAACGTTTCAGTTGAGATTCCAAAAATCTGAGAAAATAAAATGGAAGAAGTCCCCTGGGACACCTGATAATGGAATGCATATATCCACCAATGACATCACCTATGAGATAATTATCATTCTTGGCACCAGTTCTAGCTCTTACCAGTGTATATTTGGAGAGAGCTAACTTATTCAATACTGTATTAAAAGCTACCAACTGAACTTTAATGTATGTTTTGCAGATAGCTTTTATTAGTAATGCTTCCAAAGTTGGTGATCTGGTGAAAAAGTTTGGATTTCAGAAGGAGGATATTATAACCCTGAAACATGGCAGGTGTGGTATGTTCATTTGTTCTGAATGATGAGTTGAGAGATTTGTTAAATAGATAGATAGATATTGAGTACACCTGGGTTACATTAAATGTAATTGCTGTATTACATTTATGTATATTTGTGCCAAGTATTCCGATTTTAGTCCCCAGAGCAGGTGTGATAAGCTAAACAGGATGATGTAAACATGATCTTTTCATTACATGTCGTTTAAGTTTAAGTTTACCTATGTGTTCATGTATACAAACAAAATAATGGAGATGTAGATGAAGATAGCTCTAAAAATTAAACTTTAATATCACCTTTAGGTAATGGTTCATTTTACCTGGAACTGAATCATAAGTTACTCTTTGCGTTGTTCAGCCTGGGCAGTGATGCCATTCCATCGGCATTGTGCCTGTGATCAGAGAGTTTCTCTTTTAGTTACTTCTTTAAAAGTGGAAGGCCTTGTTTCAAAAAAACTTCAAAAAAGTAAGGAATCTCCAGTTCTCCTTCTTGGACCCAATTTGTGCCCTCTGGAGCACTTCTGGATTGTCCAGTGATCTTTGAATTGACAGTTATTGTAGTCCAGTGTTATCTTTTAAAGGGCTGCTACTTTAGGTGGGTGGTTACTTTGGGTGAGACCGTTACTCTGTGTTCAATGAGAAGTTGAAAAATTACCATTACTATCAGGGAGCCATTACTTTCAGAATTCTATAGTAATTTATGGTTTGCCCAAAAAACATCTTGATTCCATCAATGACCCTCATAATTTTATATTTAAACATTTGCTTTTGTTGTAAAATATTCTTTGGGCCATAGTATTATACTTTTTATAGACCTACAGCTGAGTAAGACATATTTACATGTAAAGCCTCTTTAGTCACACAAATATTGTGTGTTTCAAAAAAGCTGAATTTGCTACCTCTCTTTATGCTTACAATAATTTCCTTTCCTGTGTAATTGCAGACAATTTTTGATGCCAGGTTTGGTTGACACTCACATTCATGCCCCACAGTATGTGTTCACGGGTACAGGCTATGATTTGCCTCTCCTACAGTGGCTCCAAAAATATACTTTCCCCTCAGAATCAAGATTTGGAAACAATGATTTTGCTGAACATGCATACAGAAAAGTGGTGGTGAGTTCATTTTGATTCTTAACAGTTATTTTGACTACTCTCAATATCTCGACACCTCTTTTAATATTAGTGCTGTAAGTAGTGTAAGTGTTCTTCCTGTAAATAAAAATACATCTGATTCAAAAAATATCTCTTTCAGAGCTTCAATTGCTGTGCCTCAGTGTAATGTTTATTTAAGTTAGCAGATACTCATGTACAACTTCATGTACATGATAAAGTAGATATTTCAGTGAGAGCACATAGAAACTACCAGTGTTTTCAATAGTAATGATAAATACTACTGGTTCGAAATTATTTACTTTCACCTATTATTCTAGTTTTTCCTTGAATTTGTCCTAAGTGATAATTTGGTTCTTGGAGATTTAAAAGTGGTTATTTCTTGCAGAATAATGTAGTATGTACCAGTAGTTGTATATATATAGAATAAATCAGTTTTAACGTTAGATTAGAAATTAACTTAAGTTGTGTGCTACGTAGTAACAAGGGAGTATGCTCTATTGGAATACACTTCCCTCTCTATGAATATCAATTTAAGGCTAGCACACACTTCACACACACTTTATTTTAGTTGAAATTTATGAAGACAACTTAATATATGATTGAAGGGAGGTACAGTGCTGTAATGATTAGTGTGCTGAATTACGGATTGAACAATCTGGGTTCAAGCCTGATGGATCATGTGTACTAAAGGCACCTGCTATCGAGTGTCGATTGATACTGTCAATCGATACCCTTGATCGACACCTCAACAGATACTTGATCAAGATCCTGACCGATACTTGGTTGACACTTGCATGATCAACAGCCAGTTGATAGTGTGCTGAGTGTTGACCGACTCATATGCATTAACCGATCCGCGACTCCTAACCGACTGTCTACCAAGATACTGATTGAGTGTCAACTGAGGTGTCGGTGGAGTGTCGATTGAGTATTGATCAAGATTATCAATCAAGGGTATCAATCGACACTCACATGGATGCCTTTAGCACGCACGATCTACCCTGACCAGGGCCATTGTGTTGTGTTCTCCACCCAGGTATAAATGGGTACTGGCAAATGTAATGCTGGGGATAACCCTGTGATGGACTAGCATCCCATGGAAGGGGGAGTAGATTCTAGTTGGTTAATGTTACAGGAACTGGGATAAGCTCTGACAGTGTGGACCAGTTGGACCTACCCAGACTTTAAATTAGACTGAAGAATGAAACCAAACATTCTTGTCATTCATAATGCATTTGTCTTGGAAAAAGTCATCTTGTTTAGGACATAATATTGTGGGTTATATTATTCAGATTCCTGATCATGTTTACTGTGGGTAGTCTCGATCGCCATGTTGGCCGATATATTGTTCGAGTGTCGACCGACAATCGGCCGATATATCGACCAAGAGTCGGTTGATAGTCGGTTGAGAATCGGTCGATAGCGGGTTGACACTCGGGCGATAGTCGGGCGATATATCGGTCGAGATGTGCATCGGCCAATGTAGTTTTTAGTTCACCAATACCCCGCTGATACTTCGCCTACACTTCGCCGATACTTCGCCGATACTTCACCGACACTTCACTGAGTATCGGTCGACTACTGGTCGAACAAAAAGCTTCCAATAGGTTGGTCGATATATCGGTTGATAGCTGACCGATAGTCAATCATGTTACTGTTACAAAGTTTGTGGCCACCAGCTTAGTGTGTGAGCTCACGCATACACAAATAAAACTGATCCGCTATATCAACCTACAACCCACCGACTATCAACCAGCTAGCGATCGAGTTTGAGCGACTCTCAACGGACTGTGGACCGAGAGATCTCGGCCGACACATGCCTGATATTTGCGCGACAGTTCACCGATAAGTCACCAACGCTTGACCGATATCCCACTGAAATTTTACCAGTACTCGATCAAGATGCGTCTGCGCAATATCGAACGATAGTCGGTCGCTATATCAACCGAACCCCGACCGACTATCTCCCAGCTATCAACCGAGTGTCGACTGACTATCGACCGACTCTCGGTCGATATATCGGTCAAGTGTCAACCGACAATCAACCGATATATCGATTGACATAGCGGTTGACACTACCTACAGTAAACATGATCACAGATTCCTATAATTCTTATTAATGGTTTATTAGAAAACTTTATATATGTACCAAACATGGTTCAAATGTTCAAAATATCAAAAAAAGTTCTGTTTCATTTGTTTTGGCTTAGACAAGACTTCTTAAGAATGGCACAACAACTGCATCATACTTTTCTACTATTCACTATGAGGCCACAGAAATCCTTTGTGATATCATTGGTGAGTACTACAGACAACATATTGAGTGAGACCCAGTGCATTGCGGGCCTATCCAAGTATGGATACAATAAATACAAAGTATGGATAGGAAGAAAATTCAAGCATTTCTATTTGTAACTTTAGAAACTCTGGACAGTTATGCCGACACTAGCACTCTTATTTCTGAAATAAAAAAGGCATCTTAATTATAATTCAATCATAATTTATAATATTTTTCTCCACTTTTTATCACTTTTTTCCTCTCTTGACAAATAATGTATTCAAACTTGACTTTTTTAACGCCTTCAATTAGTAATTTGTGTTTGTATGTCCTTAACAACCGCCTGCCTGGATTAGCTCACTATTTGCAGGCGGTGTTCATTGGAAGACTTAATAAACTTGAAACTAAGTGTCAGAAAACAATCTACATTAATTAAAACAATCATTAAAACAATCTACATTATCCACTGGATAATGATTTATCCAGTGGATAACATTATCCCTCCTTTGAACAATCATTACCAGAATGTTAGCTTGGCCACACCCACTGACTGAGCTAACTGAGGTTTCTGCATACTTCAGGCTTGACTATATTTTGATTTGTCATGAAAACATCATTTGATTATTACATGTAGATAAACTTGGACAGAGAGCGTATGTTGGAAAAGTTTGTATGGATATCAACAGTCCACACTACTATGTTGAAAACACACAACAGTCTATAAAGGACACAGAAAGGTAATTTATGAAATATCCTCAGTCTTAAATTCATACCTCAGTCGTTTTAGTTATGTTTTTTCTGTCCCAACCATAAGACATGAACCACATCTGTTCTTATCAATTTTTGGTTAGCACAATTTATAATTATTCATGCTTGGACCATAAAATTGATGTGGAATGATATAGCAATGCAGCACAAAAATGAAATATATATCTCTCATCCAGAGAAAGGGAAATATTTCAAGTCAAGTTAGTGAGAATTTGGTCATACTACTGCATTTTCCATTTGACGGATAAAATGACTTTGAATACGTCAGTAAAGTACTGTTTGCTTTTGGTTAATTTTAAATATTGAGAAGCACTTCTAAACTTTTAATTTCTGTTGAACAATACTCTACAAATTCAATACACTTCTGGCTTTAAATAATTTAATAAATAAATGTTAAGAATAAAAAAATTATAAAGTAGGCCTGTATTTGAACTGACATAGTTATATTTGTTGTATTGTGGCAGGATAATCAGTCATATATTGGGACTCAAGGTACAGTTCAATCTATGAAATTATATAAAAGATGCTGAACTACATTTTGGAGGACAAGGTTCATTTGGAGCAATAGTGACATAGTTCTTTTTACTTAAAAAGATAAAAACATGCAAAATAAGAGTGAGGTCTAACAAGCTTTTTAACACTCTGCTGATGAATTAATGTATCTTTTCATGATAAGGTGTCCACCATTTAGGACATGTTACTTTGCATCTTTCACATGAAAGTTTAACCAAAAGTGTTTTACTATTAAATTAATGAGCCACTCAAAGTTCAAGCCTCTTAATTAAGGGAACAAAACCAGAATGCGCCTTTTTATCATGCACCAGTTTGCCGTATGATTAAATACATTTAGTTGTACAGCTGACTCTGTGCCATTTCCCTCAAAGTTCCTGTTACATGTTTTGGGTCTGAATATATGAAAGGTCAAATATTTGAACTGCGGAAAAAGATATGAAGACATGACTGATCATCGCAGTTATACACACAACGTATGCAGTTGCGAAATTAGAGCCTGAAAAACTTCAGGCCTGAACGAGATTCGAACCTATGACCTCTGTGATACCGGTGCAGTGCTGTACCAACTGAGCTATCAAGCCATCTGGGAGCTGGTCATGTTGTGAGTTCCTAATGCTTGAACTGTGGAGAAAGATACGAAGACATAATTGATCATCACAGTTATACACACAACTTATGCAGTGTTGTGAAATTTGAACCCATGACCAACTGAGCTATCAAGCCACTGGGAGCTGGTATGATCTTTCATATACACTTCCATTCGTCATCAACTTTGGGTATATTAAAAACTCACAACATGACAAGCTCCCAGTGGCTTGATAGCTCAGTTGGTAGATCACTGCACTGGCATCGCAGAGGTCATGGGTTCAAATCCCATTCTGGTCTGAATTTTTTTCAGGCTGTGTATAACTGCGATGATCAATCATGTCTTCATGTTTTGGGTCTCTTGTAGAATCCTCTCATCACTCCTGTTGTTACTCCAAGATTTGTTCTCTCTTGCTCCTCGGATCTGATGAAGAATTTAGGACGCCTTGCAAAGGAATATGATCTCCCGATTCAGGTAAAGTTGTCATGTTGATAGCCATATGATTAAGGTGGAGGTCTAGGGGAAAGTTTGACTGAACATTCCAACTGTTCCAGGGGGAACCTGGAAGTAGAGGGTTGTTGTTCCCAGAGAAATTATTTAGTTTCAATTATCTTATCAGAAATGGTTTTTCCTATACTCTTCAAAGTATTGTTACTTTGCTTGTTTGATTGAAGAAAACGTCTCATAATAATTATTAATTATTATATTGGGTAATCAATTTCAATAAACAGGCATTTTTCACAAACTCATTAAATGAATGTTAATTTTAATTGATTGTATCTAGTTTAATAATACATTTTTTCCTGTTCTAGAGTCACTTGAATGAAACAAAGAACGAAGTTTCCTTGGTAAAAGAACACTATCCAGATCATAGCTATACTGCTGTGTATGATAAGCACGATTTGCTGAACAGCAAGGTAGGTCAGATATGACGAATATCAGTATGGTGTGCATATAATTTGGACATGATAATGATTATACCTGCAACAAGAGGCATACACTATTTTTTTTTGTTGGGGAGAAGTACTAACCACTCTTAAAACACTTCTTTGCTGTCGATATATTTTGACATAAATTACCGTTTGTGGCCATATGCTTACTTATCAGATGGGCAAAATCACTCTCACCGCTTGTCAATTTGCACTAAATGCTAATTTAGATAAATAAATTTTATTGATCGCTTGCTTATAATTATCTTGTAAAAAATGTTTCAATTTCTTTTTTCAAGGATGTTCACTAAGTAATAGCTATTAGGAACAACAACAATAATTTGTTAAGCCACATTTAATTACATAATAGTTGCATGGTGCCTTTTAAGTCTGGGACATTTGAAGTTTACTTACAGTTTGCTCATTCAATTAATTTGTAGACTTACATGGCACATTGCTGTCACTCAACAAAGGATGAACTCAGTCTTATGTTAGAAAGATGTGCAGCAGTCTCCCACTGTCCAACATCAAATTTTAAGTGAGTGTTGCAATTATCTCAATATCATCAATTTGGTATGTGTAATGTAAAGCTTAAGTCTTGATACAAGCTATAATTGGCCCAGCAAACCTGACCTTATACCAGTTTCATGTAGCATGAATCGACAAGGAATATTTCTACTCCCGCCTAGATGGGATGCTAGTCCATCACAGGGTTACCCCCAGCATTAAGTTTGCCAGTACTACACCTGGGTGGGAGTAAAGTGACTCTTTCCCAAGAATACTACACAATGTCCCCTGCCCAGGCTTGAACCCGGACCGCTCAATCTGGGGTCAAGTGCACTAACCACGAGGCCACCACGCCTCCACAATTTAGTACATGTAGTTGGTAATAAACAATGGCAACGTCATATCATCTTTTTAACCAAAAATACACAATATAATTGTAAAATTATATTAAATTATTGTAAAAAATGTTTCAATTTCTTTTTTCAAGGATGTTCACTAAGTAATAGGAACAACAACAAAAATTTGTTGAGCCACATTTAATTATGTAATAGTTGCATGGTGCCTTTAAGTCTGGAGCATTTGATTTGTGGAATGATTAACTTTTGGTTTACAACGCGCGGATCGTGCGTGTGGTGCATATGGTTTGGAGCGTTTACGTGTCCAACGTGTCAATCATTTGAAAAGCTTTTTTAGCAGGCATGCAAGACTTAAAATACAAAAATGGGCCAGGCATGCAAGACTTACCTTAATAAAATTTTAATGCTTCAGAAAAGGGCTCTTCGCTTATTGTACTTCACAGATTGGCATGATCATGCAATTCCTTTATTTCTCGAAGCAAACGTGCTACCAATAACTTTTCTTTATTATGAATCAGTATCATCTTTAATGTATGATATCGATAACGGCAAAGCTCCAACAATACACGATCATCTACATCTGGAAAATTCTTTGTTAAAAGTTCTAGACTGAAAATACAAAACAATTCCTTCTCTCGAGTCGGAGTAAAACTGTGGAATAAGATACCACGCTATATAACGGATCTTCCTAAAAGAAAAGAACTTTCAAACGAGTTCTTTGCAAATTGCTATTTGATATCTTAGAAAAGGAGGATGACTATATTCAAATCCCCATGATTATCCAAAAAGTACGTACATAGATACACTTGTTATTTATTTAATTTTGCAATCTGCAAGGCTTGTTTTAATTTAAGGTTTAAATTGTTTTTTAAGGTACTTATCTGAGTTGCTCGTGTATTTGTCTTGTCTTGACTATTTATTTAATTTTGCAATCTGCAAGGCTTGTTTTAATTTAAGGTTTAAATTGTTTCTTTGAGTCGCTCGTGTATTTGTCTTGCCCCGCCTCGACTAGCTTCTCAGCTATTTGCGGGGCAAACTACCCCAACTTGTATTTAAAGATTAATTATAAATAAAAGTTGTTGTTTGTTGTTGTAAAAAAAAAAGTTGTTGTTGTAAGCTTTTTTAGCAAACGTGCGAATGGAGCCTATCGTTTGTATGGTGTGGGTAAAAATAGACTAGCAATGTCGAGCTTGTATGCCAAAAAAAGTAACTGCCAAATGTTTAAGGCTTACGTTTGAGAGAAATTAGGAAGCATGAATGGAAGTGCTAGTGACGTTATTATATTTCCGTTTTGTAAGGTTTCATTTCATTTAGCGCTGCTGTTAGGTATGGAAAAAGATCACGATTTTGCTGTAATCTTTGTTGTTGTGAATTACATGCAAAAACTGGCAGCCGCCTTTGAAAGTGTTTGTTTTTCTGTTTGTGGGTCTGTGTGCACGTGTGTTTGTTTGATAAGCTTTTTAAGATCCGATGATCGCATTCAAGATAAATAAAAGTTTCAAGTTGATAAAAGCATAGTTTAATTCATATTGGGGGACAACTGGCAATTGAGCTTTCGCAATTTAAAGGCAAAAATTACCCAGTGCGGGGTACTGGACGATCAGGCTTGTCACTTTCACACAAAGATCATATGTCACCTCAAATTTGCATATAAGTTAACACGACAAATAAACGTTGCAATAAATGTATTATAATGAAACAATTCCATAATGAAAGGTTTAATTGATACCATTGAAAGAAAGGATCAGTAGTAGTACAATAAGCTTACCTGTTATTTCTCCTACTTGGTTGGTCGCTGTGTCGTAGACTATCCAGCTGACCGCTGGTCGCAAAACCAACAAAAGCAAGAGTTGTTCGTACAAAACAAGTTTACTGAATTGAAAAGTTCTTTTCAGCCACAATAAAAGGAATTTTTAGGAATTTAGGGAGAGTAGAAGTGATAAGTCCGTAAGAATTTCATTTACAAGTTTACTCCGAGATATACTCCGAGAATGTTATTATCAAGAATCAAACACATTGTTCACAGTTTGGTGGGTTTTATTATCCGATCTGGATTAAGCATCTAACCCGGTCCTGTTTTAGCACACTACTAAAAGTGCCTATGAAGTAAAAAATTATTGTTGCTTATTTGAAAGGCTTTTCAAAGTAAAAAAGAATGGCGTTTTCCTTTTTGAAATATCGTTTTTCGTTCTAGAGATATTTACGTTTTTGTATTATGCAATTGAGGGAAGTGATGACGTCACAAATCGTTTCACTTGAAAAGTAAAACACTGAATCATTAATATCTCCAGAAATATTGGAGCAGTGTTCTTCAAACTTGGCACCAGAAATATACATCACAAAAGGAACAGAATGACACCTACCATTTTGTTACCATGGCAACACTCTTGGCTCCAGTCTCTCTCTGTGAAAAACCAAATATGCCCATTTGCAACCCTTTGAAAAGGGACAGAGGGTCTTGCTCGGAACACACATGGTTCCCATATTGTCTTAACTCTCCCCATTAGATTGTTGAGAGTGGATGATCGTTGTTTAAGATAAAATCTGAGAATTTTAGTTTTAATTAAAACACGACCAGCGGCATAACCGTTGTCATGGCAACAGCACAACAGGTCTCGTTTTGTTTCTTTTACGATGTACATTTCTGGTGCCAAGTTTGAAGGTCACCGCTTTAATATTTCTAGAGATATGCTTGATTGAGTGTTGGACTGTTTTAGTGGAACCACCTATGATGTCATCACTCATAATACAAAAAACGTGAATATCTCTAAAACGAAAAAAGGTATTCCAAAAAGGAAAACGCCATTCTACTTTACGCTGAAAATCCTTTCAGATCAGCAGCAATTATTTTTTACTTCATAGGCACTTAAAGATAGAAAGTAACAAGCATTTGCTTATTTCTATACATGAAGGATATGAACAAAACCATAAAAATGATTGACACAATAGAAACGATCGGAATGATAGAAAGGATATGAGCGCTTGATTGTTAAAACATATGAAATGAAAGAAACGATCCAAACAAAGTTTTGCTCCAACCAACCATACGAACCAAATGCACAAAATGCACCACACATTGTAAACATAAACGAACTGTAGAATTCTTACAAGAATCTGTTCTCATGTAACGGAAGTAGATGAAAATTGGGCACAACAGCAAACATAACTTTCTTTATTTACTCTGGTCTCATGCAATTAATGTAAACTTAAAAGACAGGCTTTGATAGGACATGAAATAACCAATCTTCTGTGGTAATGGTATACCAAGAGG
Organism: Micromussa lordhowensis; assembly: GCA_964020085.1. Lineage (NCBI taxonomy): Eukaryota > Metazoa > Cnidaria > Anthozoa > Scleractinia > Lobophylliidae > Micromussa > Micromussa lordhowensis. The sequence goes on along the minus strand of OZ026595.1, from coordinate 49,870,318 downwards.
CTCACGGAGTAGTGAGAAAATTCCAATCAAAGTGTAAAAAAGTGTAAATATTTTTGCAATTTGCGTGTGGCAGGCAATAGCGTGCACTAAGCCACAGTTCTTTGTACTTGGATTGCTGTAATTGGACACCTTTTCCACCTGTACTGTGAGTGTCTAGTTACACTGCACAGGTATTCCAAGTATTCATTGAGTGTCTACTTACATGACGAGATGCAAGTTGGTCTGGACTGGAAGTACCAGATTTCTGAATTAATTAAGTTACAGTTTACTAGGTGATTAAATTTCTGTCAACAGACTAATAGATTTTGGTTCTCTGACAGAGTGAAATTCAAATATGAAAGGAATACTGTGATAACTACCCTGCATTCCTTTGAGGTACTTCCAGATAGGCCCTGCTGTGTCTCGTTGTGAATCAGTTTTGAGAGTTTTGCAGATAGTTTAGTAAGTAACTGTACTAAATGTGAAACCCTGCTGTATTGGTGACAAAATATTATTGTCCACTTACTAGAATTGTTCACATAAGGAGGGGGTTTGTTTGTATGTGGCAGGGAACATGATTTACAAGTAGCGCCTATTAGGTGTTATAAAAAACTAAGTAGTAGCTTGAACTCCAACAAATTTGCTATCATTACACTCTTATGGTGATTGAGCTTTACACATTACAGTATCAGAAGTGGTGTTGCTGATGTTAGGCATATGTTAAACTTGAAGATGAAAGTGGGATTAGGCACAGGTAAATTTATTGAATATGCTGTTATTTACCCTGTAAATACAGCCCCCTCATCGATCCTAACTGGTTTGGCTTTCGTACAAGAGAGAGAACACTCTCTCCCACACTGAAAGCCAAACTGGCTTGGTGGATAGGAGGTGTATGTAAAGGGTGCAGTGAACAAATCAGAAATGGAAGTGAATACATGCAAGACTGTTTTGCATAGCATTGGACTAGTCAGTGGAGGAAAAAGTAACCTGTACTAAGGGTGTGAAACATGCAACTGATGCTATGCACAAGAAAATGTTCTTAATTCTAGTCATAATTTGTGTTGTTTTACTACTGATGTCTTGGTAAAAGAGTTCAGCATGTTTGCTCTGAGCTATCAGAATATGATACACACCTTCTATCCTAAAATACTGTAGATCTTATAAGATAAACCTTAATTGATTTATACCGCTCAGGGCAGCCCCTTCAGATGCAGAAAGCAATCTGTTATTAATGGGAGCCCTGAGCACAACTATGTACATGTAATGTACTAAGACTACACAATATACATATAAACATTACACTGGTACTAATAATAGTATAAATGGAAAACTAGCTACAAATAAAGGAAAAATAAGTTAAATAAATACAAATTCAATTAAAATAGTATGTTAAAAAGAGTGCAACTTAAGTGGTTGTTACAGCAACCTAACAACCATTGTTTATTATTGATGAATGAATGAAAGACTTTGAGTGTCAGCAGTATTTAGTTTTAGAACAAAACTAATTGGGGACACTATTTATACCTTAGCTAAAGTTACAATCATTTACAGTTTAATTAATAATGTATACTGATAATGATTGAAGCAAATTATTTTGTATTTTATATATTTCAAAAAAAATTCAAGTGAACGAAATTAATATAGATTTCTTAATCCAATTTGAACCCTGTTAGATGTTTCTGGCGGAGAATCACCATCAATGTTGGTAGCAATACGTGACTGCGTAAAGGCATCAAATGTTGTCAGTTTAGACAAGTCAGACGGGTTCAAACCACTCAGTTATAAAGAGGCTTTTTTCCTTGCTACTCTTGGAGGATGTCAAGGTGAGTTATGTACAAAATTGTTGAGTTAGCCCTATGATCATTGTTCACACCTGATTGTTTTGTATTTCTATATTTGGTAATCCATTTGGGAAACCCAGGCTAGATGTGATGTTCAGACACTTTTTATCCATCATGTTGAATGGCCCAGCTAAAACAACCAGGCAATGTTCTGCAAGTAAAACATGTTAAATGAAAATGCCTCAACTAGGGCCAAGTAAGGGTCTGTTTACATGGAGGTGGGGGACCCCAGGTAGGTGAGGTAACCCGCCTAGCCGTGGTCGAAAAACGGCCCGCGTTTACATGGAAAGTTACAACTCCGGGGTCCCGGGGTGAGGTTACTAGACGTTGTGGCAAATGTAACATGAACTCAACCCCGGCTAGGTGGGTTACGCCACCTTGAGTCGTTTACATGGCAAACTGCGACCCCGGCTGACAGGGTTACCCTACCTGGCAGACCGGGCAACCCGCCTAGGCGGGTTACCCCACCTATCATGTAAACATGGTCAAATAAAAATGAGAGATCATATGGAGAGGCGGGTTACCCCACCTAGGCGGGTTACCTCACCTACCTGGGGTCCCCCACCTCCATGTAAACAGGCCCTAAATGTCAGAAATTTCATCCAAAATGATGCTGAATAAAGTAATTTTTTTCCGTCAGGGCTGTGATTAAGTTTTGAGTCACCTGTAGCCTTGATTCACACCAGTAGCAAACTCGTTACTTTTAAGAGCAAATTGTCAACTACAGGCCAGTTCAACTGTAGCATCAAGTCTCCACAAAGCGCCATCTTTTGGAGATCTTTTAGCACCTATCTAGCAGACAGACTGTTGAGAGTGTGCGAAGTCAAAATCAAATCCCACAGAATCTTAGCTGCACTTTCTTTTGAGTCAAGGGAAAATAGCACACGAGCGGAAATCTGGGAACGGATTGTTTACATCGGTTATTGTGACGTGAAACACAACACGTGAATTGATCGAGCGTCAAAAGGAAATAGTGCATGCTGCCTTAGAGCTCTGTCAACGAATATTTTAAGCCTTGTTTTAAAGTACCTTGCATGCCTGCCTGGTGGTTGAGAGGCATCATAAAGCCTTGATAAAGCCGTAAGTCACCAGCACGTTTTAAAGAACCAAAATGTGCTCTGATGTTCGAGCGAGGATATACTCATGTTATCGTTGCTTGAAGTCAGGTCGATCCAGGCAGCAAAGTCCAAGAGCAGTTGTTGCCCAAGAAAAAAATGCTTCTCGTGAGTTGTGGCTCATTTGCCAAGCGTTGCTGGTGTCAAAGTTTGGAAAGCGAGAACTGGTTTTAGACTTATAAAATGTAAAATGTCTTGCATCAATGGGAATGTGGTTGTGTACGCACAAGGCGAAAGGAGCCTTCCCAAGCATGCATAGCGATCGCGCTCAGTGGACGTTTCATTGGTTTGGTGGCCTGGGGCGGGTTGTTCAAAGCCCGATTAAGCTAACCCAAGATTAGCGAGAAATTTGATTTCAGTTTTGTAACTTTGCGGTGAGGTTTTCTGTTTATATTTTTTGTAATTCTGTTCTGAATTTGGATAATTTCATACTACCAAAACATAAGCGGTGAAAAACGTTTTTATACAAGAAAAATACATACTACGATTAACTTTTAATCCTGGGTTAGCGTTAACCGGTTTTCGAACAACCCGGCCCAGGTATACAGCAACATACCGTAAGAGGAAGTGGATTTTTGGAAGTTATTGACAAAGGGATTCACACAGATAATGGACAACAAGTAGCAATCGATTATAACATAAATTTTATTTCAAATCGGCATGATTTGCAGTGTTTCGAACTTCTGGGATCAGGGGACAGAACCCTAACCTTGAAGGCTTCACGAAATCAACATTTTGCTCTGCCGTAAGTCAAAAGAGCATCTCTGCGATCGCTTATTGTCGTAGACTGCGAGCGGTCCCTCTTTTGCCTGAAAATTCGTAGAGAAAAACGGAAGGAAGAACGGAAATCAACATGAGCGTGCGAGCGTGATATGCGAAGCCGCGAGCCGTAAGTAGCGCAGGCGTCGGACACGGCTCGCGGCTTTTTTGAAACAAAAGGTTTCTTTTGTTCTTTTGTTTTTCGAAGACTGAGTTTTTTGCTTACGTTATTTCTCGAAAACGAAGCGCAAACCAACAAAATCAATTACGGAACAATGTTTTTCATGGCAACACAAGTCAGTCTGCCAAAAATTAGCTTGATCCTGCAGAAAATGAAAATCCGCTAAAAAAGCGATATACGCCCTTTTTGCAGGAAGCCCTTCAATTGTTACCTTTATTTTTATACTACTACTACTACTACGACGACGACGACGACGACGACAACGACGACGGCGGCGGCGACGACGACGGCGACGACCAAGTGAATTAGTGGAAAATAGGAGTTTTTTAAACCAATCATAACCGAGGAAATTGTAATTTTTATGATTAAGAATGTTCGAAGGCGCTTTTCAATATCGGAGAAAATCAAAAAATACCACTATATCTAATAGGTATTGGAACCTCTGTATAAGAAGGAATTTCTTTCCCATTTGTATTACTGTGTTGCAAAATGGACAAGGCTGCACAAGCAACCATCGAAGGTCACAAACTTCTGTAAATACATAAATAGGTAAATATTTAAAACCCCATATTTGAGGACAAAAATCGCACCCTAAACTTTTTTTTGCGAAAGCCTCGGCTCCTTTACAGTAACAGTAGAGATATCAGGCCCTGTTCCCTGAAATTGATCCAAAAACGTCTTTCTTGTTCCTTTGAACTAAATGCTGAATAATCATGTTATTTCCTTGGGAAGCCGCTTTATCTTTAACACAAAATTCCATCCGACCAGAGTATATTATTGAGTAAAATTTTTGTTCCTTTGATTGATCTTTAGCTTGTTTTCTATTGTTGCTGGCGTTCACTGTGATAAATGTTGATGAATTTTTTTGGTCTTGACTCTGGTTTAGTTCTCGGCCTTGATGACAAGATAGGCAATTTTGAGGTAAAGTCTGCTCATTAATCGCCTTGGTACTAGTCTTCTGCAGAACTCTCACATCCTGGTTATTCATTTTCTTTTTAGGTCGGTAAAGACTTTGATGCGTTAGTTATTGACTCTGATGCCCCGGATGCACCGTTTGATCGTTTTAATACAGATGACTTAAAGGTATAACTAATCACTGGTTTCGTGTTTCGCGCGCTTAACACTGTTTTCATGTTTGGCAACGGTTGCGTGTTTCTCAAGCTTAGCTACAGTTGTATGTTTTTGCTCTGAGCTTTGATTGGCCCATTGCGTTCTTCACGTTGTGACTGGCCAATGGCCTGATGCCTTTTTTTTTGTTTTACGGTTGTTGAACCACTTAAAACTCGAAGTAAAGATAGTAGAACCCCGGTAACTCGAACTCGGATATCTCGAACTCCCCCGCTAACTCGAACTAAATTTCGTTTCCCTTGATCCAAATTTACCCCGAGAACTCGAATTCTGGTTCATGTAACTCACCACGCATGTCATCCCATTAGCTTTTCTTGTCGTGTAATCGGTAAAAACACTCAAAACTAACACTACAGCAATTTGATTTTAATAAGTGCAACTGACCGTTCACATGTTTGACAGTCATTTCCCGATCTGTATACTGAAGTGCTGAAAAATCAGTTGTTAGCAATGAATATTGTTAACATGGCAGGTTGGATATTCAATCGACCCCGATAACTCGAACCTCCGCTAGCTCGTTGTTGGATGTGACATTGGTTATAGCCAACTCGGCCCTACGGGCCTCGTTGGCTATTTACCATCTCATATCCAACGCGCGCTCATGGAATAATTGTTAATCAGCCGTGGACTGACCCCGTTGTGTTGGGATAACTATCGTTTTAATTTTGTTTGTTTCTCTTTCTAGGATATAGTTCAAAAGTTTCTTTTCCTTGGTGAGTAACTGAGTGATTTTCTTGTTTCCCTCTTTTTCCCAGACATGTTTTGCTTTCCTTTTTCTTATATATTCTTCGACGTGTTTTAGCATGCTTAATTGTTTCTCGTTCGCGACAGGTGACGACCGAAATATTCAACAAGTGTACGTGGCTGGAAAATTGGTTTCAGGACGAGAGGTCATCACAAAGTGTCCACCAGAATACGTGGAAATTGAGTAGTTACTGGAATGCACTGTCGGACCCGGGAGGTACATGGGGGAGGGGGTACAAAAGGAAACACATGGGGATACGGGAAGGGAGAACAAACTGGATTTAATCACGTCTATCAGTGTTGGTTAAAATCCATCGCCAATTCATCAACCTTATCCAGTTATAATGTTTCGTTTCAGACAATTCTCTCTATTTCCTGATTGACACACAAAGTAATGGTCGTAGATCTCTTGTAGTAACTATTGTGTAATTTAATAAATGAGTCGACCCGAAAAAAAAGAAGGCACAATGCCCGCGGGCCTGACAAGAGTAGATGAAGAGGAGTAGAGTTAATCCGTCATGTAAGTCTAAGTCTCAATATAATCCCTCAAGTATGTTTTGAGATGTGGTATCCAGACCACCCGCGCATAATGTTACCACGCGCAGTTTGTAGATGTTTACTCGGAGGATGAGAATGCGTGCAAGGTGCTCGGGCTGTCCGGCTGCAGGATACAGGATTACCTATTCCTAGACCTCCCTGGAATTTCTACGGTCAGGGATGATCTAAAAATAACTTCAAAGGGATTACCGTAGGAATAATTCTCATGGTGATTGACACTCTTACGCTTCATGCTCTCTTGGCACTGGTTAATAGTAAAATTGAAAGGGTTAAAAACATAATAATAAATAGACAAAGGTACGGTAAAATATATGACAATCGTCTCAAAAGCAAATGGTTCCTTTACTGACTTACTGTCTTTCTAAGTAAATTAATTTTGCCGGTTCTTTGTTGCGTTATAAAAATTAAATGAAAAAACTCAGTGCCAAATTAAAGGCACTGGCACAACCGCTTTTAAAGACCCAGGAAATCACAACCACAACTGAACAGTGGGAGGCGAGTAAAATCACCTTACTGCGCCTTTCAATAACATGCGGACTCTAAAATTCAAAGCTTAACCGACAAATACGTTTTTACGTACCGTAAATCAAATGTTCGGCGGCTCCTCCCAGCTTCAGACTATTGTCGAGCGCGTGGTAATCAAATCAAATCGTTGAGCGCAGTTCAGACAACATAGTCGAAGCTGGGAGGAGCCGACGAACATTTGATTGACGGTAGCCAAAAACGCATTTGTCCGTTGAGCTTTGAAGTTTAGAGTCTGCATGTTACTGAAAGGCGCAGAAACAGCGGAAAGCTTTTGGCAAGTGTGCGGGAAATGTACTTTAAAAAAAGTTTTGCTTTGATTTACGAGAACAAACCACTCTCACGAGTTCTTAATATTAGAAAGTTCTCCAAGGCAAACTCGAAGTAAATTGAAGAATGATTTCGTTAAGGAAGTCATCGGAAGGCCGCCCTTAACCTTTAAATTCTTCCTCTATTTGCTTCGTCAATGGTCAAAGTTTCTATATCGGTAATATATTTATGGAATTTACTAAGAATATACATTGTAATTAAGGTTCGGTTTTGTTAACTGAGTGCTAGGAAGAATATTTTCATTATCCAGAATAATTTGGGAAGTTAAAATGGTGTTAGTCTCATGATCGCGGGATGACAAAAGTTTTCCTTTTGATGTTGTGTAGATTCTTTCTTTGGGCTAGGCAAATATTTTATGGTATTTTATCTTAGTGTAAGCATATGAATGCAATGCAACGTTTCTGTTGAAATGACAAACTGAGAAGTAAAGGTGCGAATTTGTTCAAAACCTGGGTAAGTTGTTTGTTTGCAGCCTAGCCCCTCAAAAGACGTTATTCCTTGCTTAGGTCAAGTTTCTTTAAAGAAGGACCTTGAACAGAGGCGTTATCAAAGAGTCGAAAAGGGTATGTTTTCTTCACTGTGCGACAGGCATGCATTCGTTAGAAATACCATCTTTTTTTTGTCCATACATCGTCTTGTAATTTTACGGACGATGTATGGACAAAAAAAAATTCTCTACATTTAGTTATAAACTAGTACAAATTTCTCCTATCATGATTTTGGTAAATTCTGGTGCAATTTTAAGCATTAGTAGCTGGTTTTGCGAGCTTACCGAACTAATTTTTGTCATGATACCATACATTTCTTCTACTGGTTACCCCCCAACAACGCAAGGGATTATGGGTCATGTGCAAGTAGCGAATAAACAAAATTCTCGAGAAGACTAAAAGGAGAGGATTTACGGATTCTTGAATTAAAAAAAGAGCCCGAATGTTTTGATAGAAACTGATAAGCGCGCGTACACAACTGCAAATGTCAAATTGACAATTAATTCAGTCCGTGTGAGTAAACTCTCTAAAGCGTGAAGTTTAAACCAACCAGAAATAATTGGAATCGTTATTTGAAGGAAATTTCAGTTAGAATTCTACTAAAACAATTAGATTATTCGCTCTCGATTTCTATGAGGTGATAGTTGATGAGGCCGAAGGCAACCGCCAGAAATTAAAACTCGCCGAAATGGCTCTAAATAGCCCCCAGGAACTCAGAAACATCAAAAAACGCAATGCAAACGTAACGTAATCCACTTTTATCAAATTATTTTCTATTCGTAGCACTTAGAGCAATTTTCGCAGCATTCTCATACATTGTCTTATAAACGGCCAAAATTGTAACGTAATCGCCAATAGATCGTTTTCACTGTCACGCAATAAAAAAATAAATCGAAAGCCATTCAGTGGATAAAGTCAAGAAATTGTGATCTTATTGGAAATACGTAAAGAAAACACTTCTCCGAGTTTTAGGTCTGTGCGTTTACCCAAACCGCAGATATTCGTCGAAATGTTTCGCAGACATTTACAGAGCTTAGTATGGAAACGCCATGTTGGTGCACATCAGATGTGCACCAACATGGCGGCCGGAAAATAGTGTAAACATCTGGAACTTACTTTGGCCATCTAGGCGACTGATTATCTGGACTTAACAAACAAGCATTTACATAAGCACTTTTCCTAATGCTCTAACTTCTAAAAAGGCTACAAATCATGAGATAGGTGTATATTTTTCGACAAATGCGATCGCAGCTTTGTGTCACGCACCGACATAACTCTGAAATTCAAAATGCTCTGATTTCCAGACGAAGCACGCTATTGAGCTGTAAAATTGTAAACAGATATAAATGTACGTTCTTTTATGCCCGATGAGGATAAAAACTTTGGTGGCTCTTTAGTTTCGGATTTTAGAAAGCGATGACGTCACGTGAAAACGATCTATAGCATTATGTCACATATTAATCATATTCCACGTCTGGGCCGCCTGTGGATATACAAATTAAGACACATTGAATGAATGAATGAATGAATGAATGAATGACATTGGTCTGCGTTTGCTAAAAGAGTATTGCCGCGTGAATCTAAACATTTTAAAATAAACTTCGTCAACTGAACGTTATTCCCTCGTTGTATTTTTACAGTAACAACGCTTTTAAGAGCTAATTCAGTTGAACATTGTTCGCTGGTTGTATTTATGAGTTGATTGAACACGCAAATCGTTTTTAGCTGAAAACACTGTTGCTGCTGCGAGGGATGGACCGGCGATAAATATATTATTGTGTCACAACTTCACGCGCTCCCAGTCAGCCGGATTAATTTCCCGCCGTTTCCGGTGATATCCCCAGGGACCCTGGCACGGTCAATTTGAATGATAAAAAATTGTCCCGTGCCTCTAGATGGCTGAAAGTGACTTTGTCATAATGGCGCGGTCGCTGAGCTAGAGCTCAAGATAACTGGAAACGCTTCGAGCCAGGGCAGAAATTGAAAGCTAGAGTTGGAAAACCATCGATTCTCGGGTGTTGAAGATAAACATTGGAAAGAAGAGCTATCGAGGGCTACCATGCATGAGGCAATTTTGGCGAGATTAGACCATTTTTGTGGAATTTACGGAGCTTTGAGTTCGGGCCGTTTGGCGAGTGACCTCCAGTGAGTTGCCAGCCTTTGATTTTTACTCGGGCTTTCCAAAGGAAACGCCCGAGTTGAAATTTCGGCTTCTTTTTTTTTCGTTCAGCCACAGTTTGCAATTCTTTAATTAATACGCATGCGCGAAGGTTTTACTGATGAGAACATGGCATGGTGTAATGGCGGACGGAGAAGAGTTTATGCGGTGGAAGATCAGCACAAATACTGTGGACGGATACAAAACGGATACAAAATGTGCACACAGCGTTCACGGTAGACCCACACTAAATGATGAGGATCGCTTTCGGAACGGGTTGGTCCGCAAACCGTACGAGAGATTATGTACGGGTCCGCAAATGATCCCAGGACCGCAAATGATCCCGGACCGCAAATGATCCCCAAATTGGACCGCAAATGATCCCGAACCGGAAATGAGCCACGATGAGGACCGCAAATGATCCCGACTGAAAAATAAGGAATGGTATGGAAGAGGGAATGATGAGGACAGGGAATTGGGGTGAATAGCAATTACTTTTATTAAAACCATCTTAAATTATGGCTTACAGCTGGCTTCTTTTTGTTACTTCTGTCATACCACGATGCTATGAATGACACCTTCATAAACGGACTTCGAATTTTCTCTCCTTGCTATCTTATGATTATGACTGAGACAGCACATGCCGGCAATAACGCTACATATTCTGCCAGGTTTTTTGTATCAATCCATTAACATCACTCGGCTGCCAACAACAACGAGAATGTCAATAAAAACAACAACAAGAACAGTGTTTTAGACCATAAGTTTTCAACCAATATGCGGCACTGCTTGTTTTAAAAGTCATCCATTAAGCAGCTATTACAAAAAACGCTATCATCAGAGTAGTACTGCAACGCTCCACCGCTCTCAAAAATACCTTGTGAGTAGCAGTCGAATTTTCGTCCACACTTTGGACAAATTTCTTCTGTGATTTTTCCTTGGCCATACTTTTGCTTTAACCCCTCGACAGTGGCTAGTTGGGACTCTGGGAAGCCATTGGTTCCAGGCTATGATAATGAAGCTCAGCCTCATGGCCAAGTAAGGCCATATCTCCAATGGCTTGCGCTTCGTTTTGACAATAAGCGGGATAAATGATTTTCAATCCTGTTTCTCCTAAGCTTGATACCGTCTATCGCCACCGGGATTTGGAGCATGTTGATTAGGCCCCACAAAGCAATCCAGTCACCCCATTCACCATCCATAGCCATTCTTCGCAGATAAGTGTCCCATGCCCCGAGATTAATAAATTCACTGTAATGAGTTCCATCCGGGGTGGCTGGATTACTTCTGAGATAATTCACCAGGTCAGAGCGTAATTTTGTGTAACTCTGAGATACTCTTCCGAGGCGAACTAGCTGGTCATGCATTGCATGAAACAAACAGTTGCCATCTTTGGGGGTTGGGGGCTGGCGATAAGCAAGTCCTGCATTTCCTACTTCTTTATCCAACAGGTGTTTTGGGGATTCGCTGGTATTGTCAAAAGCTTGCTGACAGTCTGCCATCCACTGGAAAACCTCGGGTAAATCGTTTTCAGTGCGCAAAGCTGACGCAAGATTTAATAAATCGCTCGCCATTTCATTTCGAGGTTCTCCGTTGAGAGTAAGGCCGGAATGGTTGCCTCTCGACAACAGTATAAGTGTTTTGCAAAAAGACATGTGAATACACCACAGTCGGTATCATTCTTTTGCTTAGGACATTGAGGTGTCGACTCGTCCCAATTATTTTCTTGGAAGAGAGTTTTATCTTCATCAGAAAGCCACTGAAGCTCGTTTGTAATAAATCCTTCTTTGATGGTATCAAAAATCGTTCGGTACGTTGCTGCAGTGCATCTAGCGGAATCGTAAATGTAAAGGCATACATTAAGAACACTTATAAGGACCAGCAGCCAGTGGCTCTCAGTAGGAATGTGTACTGGAACCATTAGTTGCTCATACTCCCACAGTGAGTTCTTGCCTATATGTTTGGAGTATGTAGATGTTTCGACCTGTCGATGCAATGAAGGATAAAAGTAGGAGCTTGCAAATCCCCAGTTCCCCTCTCCAAATGCTTGATAGTTTCTCAGATAGTCAAAATACAAGTTAACAGTGACACCATTGAGTTTTTGCGAGGAGATTATCTGATCGATGCTGGTTTCTAACAAACTGACATCGTCTGTTCTCGCACGTTTCGCTGGTTGGCCTGCGGAATCGGCATAATGGCCTGTGCAAGTAGCATTTCTTCTGCCACTACCACTTTTTGCTTTTTGCTGCCGGTCATTTTCTTCTTCTTTTGTTACCGAGGTAACATCATCTACTTTAAACCACCCCGTTTTGCTCTTAGGTGTCAAGGGATCACTGTAGCTGATGAAGTACTTGTGCACAGAATGATCAGCCTCAAGGATCACTCCTTCACAGGTGCTCTTCAGCGAGTTTTTCTTTCCCTTAACTAATTTCTTTGAGACTGGAACTCGAATCAAAACGGTTTCTCCCTTGTAATAGAGTAAGGGGGGATTTCGCTTTAACTCCCGCTTTACCATATACTGTAGACTTGCCACAAGTCGACCTTATTTCTCGAGCGACGAAGTCGCGAGAGCGAGCGCGAGCGACGTAAGTCGCGAAAGGTCACCAAAATTATTGGAAAGGACTTTTAGAAAGTCTACATATACTGCGAAGCCTTATTACTCGCATCCAGAGCTTTCTGCCTGATAGAACTGCGTTCTTTTATTAGCTCTGTTAGTTCTTTCGTCTTGCACTCATTCATTTCGATACTGTTGTTGTTTTCTTCCGGAACTTCATAGTCCATCTTTCCCCCAAGAGACAGTTTATTGCGATGCCTGTTGGGCTTTCTACCGAAGTAAACTTCAAATGGAGAAAGCTGTCCAAGAGAACGATGTGGTGATTCATTGTAGAGTTGCTGGTACTGTTGTAGATACTCCACCCAGTTGAGATCACCGTTGTTGTTGTTAATCAAATCAAACTTTATGTTTTCCTTCCATGTTCTGTGTGAGCGCTCGTCTTTTCCTTGGGTCTGAGGACTGTATGCAGAGCTTTTAATTATGCAAACGTTTAGCGTTTCACAAACAGTCTTTACCACTCCCTTAAATTCTGGACCCTGGTCGCTCTGCAAAATTTCTGGGGGGCCGTGTTCGATGTAAATGTCTAAAAGATGTTCCGCCACTTCACTAGTCTCTTTTGTTTGAAGAGGGCGTAAGAAAAGAAATCGACTGAAAATGTCAATAACAGACATTATGTATTTATAAGTATCACCCTCTATCGTAGCCGGCATGCTAACCATGCTAACAAGATCCACCTGATGTCTTTCTTGTACTTTTGATGCCCTGATTGGCCGGAGAGGCGCCTTATTTTGAAAAAGGGGTCTAACTTTTTGTTGCTGCTTCATTGAGTTTATACCGCGTTGGATGATTCGACGTGATAGCCCACGGTAGAATTGAGACATCTGTTTGCTCAACTTTTTAGCGCCCTCCCCTTTCGTTTCGTAGTACACACTATCCACACGCTGAGAAACTTCCGACTTTTTCACCACAATGCAGTTAGATGCCTTTTCGACTATTCGTCTCTTTGGCTGTCCAACTGTTGGATCATGGATTTCTTTCACGGCATAGCTTTTTAACTTTCGATACACCCGTGCCTTAACCCTTTGTCACCTTCCTTAGGCCAATCGCGCAGTGATTGCTCTCCAGTTAAGATGCTGTATAGTGCATCGTACACGTCATCGTCCAAAGGCAGATTTTTTCTTTGAGGTCTTTGAGGCTAAGGGTTGGGAAAGTTTAGTCTGTTAAATTCGCAATTTATTTTTTCCATAAAAAAGCACCCTTCTAGGACAATTAAGGATAACTATTCTCAGGCGGTTAGCTGAACCCGCTCGAGCTGCAAGGTTTTACAACCCGGCGCCCATGATCTGCTGGAGTTTCAAAACTTTAACGTGGATAAAAGTTGCACGACCAGACATCCCTAATTCTGGGTAACGCTAAATTTGTTAGCCTGTCTCGATTGCCCTGAGCACTTTTTCGACACTTTTTCGAATTTGGAGCACTATTTTACATTTCCAGCACTGTCGAGCACTTGATTGACTTTTGAGCAGAATTTGAGCATTTTTTTGCTTTTGGAGAAACATTTCAGCACATTTTTCAGAACTTTCCTTTCGTAAATGCAATATTTTGTCTTTGAAACGTTTTCAGTAAAGCTGTCAATTCTATTATTAGTATTACGAATAAATTTCACCGTGTTGTCTGACTGGCTGACTGCGGTCATGAAAATGCACGAGCTATGAGCTATAGTCCTTTAGACCGTGGGAACAATCGATTTTGATTGGTTCGTGACTTCGTATTCAGTTAACTGTTTGATAAAACTAGGAATATGTATAAACATCTGCTAGGAGATAATAAGGAGATAATAATAATAATAATAATAATAATAATAATAATAATAATAATAATAATAATAATAATAATAATAATAAAGTAACTGCGAGAAAATTTCGTACACTATTTCTAAATTTCAAAGACTTTTTACAGAAATCGAGCACCGTTAGCGCATTTTTTGATGATTTTTCCAGCGCAATGGGGACAGACCTAGCGCGCATACAGGAGAGAGCAGATTACGTATGGAAGTCAATCATCGAGTTCCATCGAGTAAAAATCATGCCTATTTAGATCTATTAAATTCTCAGGCAATAATAAAGTTTTTGCACAGCGAGGAATTCAGTAAAGGCGACTCGTATTTTGTTTTAAAAGAACTCATTAACGACAATGAGTGCATGTGAAGGAGTCAATCAATGCAAAAAGTTATATATTGGCGAAACAGGTAGACGACTAGGCGACCGTTTCCGAGAACACCTTCGCGATGTAGAGAAAGACGATAAAGACGCTTCTAAACCGGTTGCTAGACACTTTAATCTGCCGAATCATTCTAAACAACGTATGGCAGTCTGCGGCCTCTCCCTACATCAGGGAAGCACAGAAAGCCGCAAAACTCTTGAACAAAGATTTATTTTTCAAATCGGCACTCTTAATCCTCACGGTATCAACGAACGCTTTTCATTCAACTAATTCATTCTGTTGTTTTTCACGTTGCCAGGCACCAACCAATAGCGTAGCTCCATATTTCTGTATATAAACCACACACAACCCACAATTCCTTGATTCGCTCCGACGAAGGGCTAACGCTCGGAACGTCAGCTTCCGAATCTCTTTACGGTGGACAATTCACATTATCAACCCAGTTGATAAAACCAAATTATCTTGTAATACTCCCACCGACGCAGCACCACAGTTTCTTTAGAAACTTGCTCCCTCTATATATATTAGATCAGGATGCAAATTTACCTCTTTTTTCCTTTCATCTTCATGTTTGTTCTTATCGTTTCCTCCAAGAACGCTCACTAATGATACCAATGCAAGAACAACACCGACTAGTAGAAAAAGCAGTTTACCCATTTTTACGAGCACGCTTAAGACGCAGCTCACACCGCGGTGACAAAGTTCAGATGATCTTTGACCCCTTGTCAAACATTCTCATGGAAACCAGTGCCCTTCTCGGTTTTCCCTGGTCATGGACTGTCGGCCGACTACCCAAGAATACCAGGACGGAAAAAAAAAATTCTGCTACTCTGGGTACATTTTTTATGGAGAAGAGCCGAAATGAACTTTTAATTTCTAGGGGCAATGATTCTTTTTTTACAGGTATGTAAAGAATTAATAGTGTCTATCTACGTCCCTCGAAAAACAGGAAAAAATCAGTGTGGAATATTTCATGTAAAATGATAAAAAAAGTATGGGATAAGAACCAACGTTTGGGTGTCATCTATTAAGTCCATGCCAATCCTTATTTTTCAGTCGGGATCATTTTCGGTCCTCATCGTGGCTCATTTCCGGTTCGGGATCATTTGCGGTCCAATTTGGGGATCATTTGCGGTCCGGGATAGTTTGCGGTCCTGGGATCATTTGCGGACCCGTATATCTCTGTTTATGATCGAACATTTATGAGTGAACCGAGAAACATGCTATATCAACTGAGTTATGTAATGTTAATCGAGAGAAGCATAAACTCAAGCAGAATACCAATAAGAAGTTTGAAAAGTCTAAGGAACAAAAGCAGAAAAGTTAAAGAATATGTCTATGCACGTATTTTTTCGTGTTTTCCCATGTCATCTACATTGTACTGTACATAAGTAATAACCCTGCATTTTCAACATACCGATACAGAAACAATTACAAGATAAACCATCCTCGGAGACCCAGGGGCAGTTAGTGGGGGCGGGAAAAAGTCTAAACGGGCGAGAAAAAAATTCGGGCGAAGAAAAGTCAAGAACGAAGATAAGAGCTCGTTCTTGACTTTTCTTCGCCCGAATATTTTTCTCGCCCATTTAGACTTTTTCCCGCCCCCACTAACTGCCCCTGGGTCTCCGAGGATGAAGATAAACCATCATTACCAAAAAAATCCTTGGGAAACTACGTCCTACAAAACCAGAGTTTCTCCCAAACATAAAGCCCCAGTGAACGCAAATATGCGTCTAGTTCTTTAAGGGAAGCAAACCGCCAGAAATTAAAACTCGCCGAAATGTATGGCGTTCCGTTACGGACAAAATCTTCAAAACGAGTTCATACAATGCTAAACGCGCACAAATAAAGCGAAACTCGTTCATTTAATATCAAAACAGCAAAAATTAAATCGAACCGTACATGAATAAATCGAACCGCATACATATAAATCGAACTTACACAAATATCAATCAATCAATATCCAACCGTGCAAATAAATCAAACTTACACAAATATCAATCAAACCGTACAAATATCAATCCAACCGCATACAATAATTATAAACCGAACGTACCGTGACCGTACAAAAATATATAAATCGAACTTTTCAAAAGCTGGTCAGCGGTGAGCAACAATTGGCAGGTAGGTACCTCATATATGGTAATTATCACTAAAAATGTCGGTAAGAAACCAGCTCACCGATTACGAATTGGAAGAATTCTTTCGTTCTTTGCAAGACTTATTAGTGCTTTCACTTAACGCAAGCTTGTCGTTCGACTCTGCTGAATTCCTTTCACGACGCCTCGACGGTTTCGAAAGAACTCTGAGCGTTTTGTCTTCAAGACCACGCGTTTCGTATTGGTCCGAAGTACAACTACTTTCTGACCTCGACACTCTCTTATTTATTGTCAGTCAACAAAGGCAACATTGCAAGGACTTATCTTATTTCGCTTTGCACGCAGAGGAGGAAGAACGACTTTCAACCACCAGAGTGGGTGTTGTGAGATCAGGTGTTCCAGGCCGCCCGAGGCTCGATATTTCAGAAGATTTGTTGGAAGTACTTCGTAATGGAGCTGGATTTCGCTGGGCTGCCATAGCAAGAAACCTTCGTGTTTCCGAAAGAACTTTGCGGAGGCGGAGGAACGAATCTGGGGTCACTAGCTTAACAGAATCATTTACTGACATAGCAAGTGTCAAGGTCAGAAAGTAGTTGTACTTCGGACCAATACGAAACGCGTAGTCTTGAAGACAAAACGCTCAGAGTTCTTTCGAAACCGTCGAGGCGTCGTGAAAGGAATTCAGCAGAGTCGAACGACAAGCTTGCGTTAAGTGAAAGCACTAATAAGTCTTGCAAAGAACGAAAGAATTATTCGTAATCGGTGGGCTGGTTTCTTACCGACATTTTTAGCGACAGGAAGGTCCTAAGCTCATGATAATTACCATATATGAAGTACCTACTTGCCCATTGTTGCTAACCGCTGACTAGCTTTTGAAAGTTCGATTTATATATTTTTGTACGGTCACGGTACGTTCGGTTTATAATTATTATTGTATGCGGTTGGATTGATATTTGTATGGTTCGATTGATATTTGTGTAAGTTCGATTTATTTGCACGGTTGGATATTGATTGATTGATATTTGTGTAAGTTTTTAGTGCCAAAAAGAGTACACTAATATAACGCAACAACATAGACTTTACTTCGAACTCTCTCTTGCTCGCGTCGAGCAGTACACGTGTGTTCTCAGATATCATGCAATACATGTAATAAAGGAAACCCCCTCTAAGGGGGTCTTGGAACTAATGTCACATAA
The DNA here is from genome assembly GCA_964020085.1 of Micromussa lordhowensis. Lineage (NCBI taxonomy): Eukaryota > Metazoa > Cnidaria > Anthozoa > Scleractinia > Lobophylliidae > Micromussa > Micromussa lordhowensis. Next base: position 49,852,443 of record OZ026595.1, on the reverse strand, counting down.
CTAATGTCACACAACAGTCTTGGGACGCCACAAGTTCGATTTATGTGTATGCGGTTCGATATATTCTTGTACGGTTGGATTGATATTTGTGTAAGTTCGATTTATATGTATGCGGTTCGATTTATTATTGTACGGTTCGATTTATTTTTTGCTGTTTTGATATTAAATGAACGAGTTTCGCTTTATTTGTGCGCGTTTAACATTGTATGAACGCGTTTTGAAGATTTTGTCCGTAACGGAACGCCATAGAAATGGCTCTAAACAGCCTCCAGGAACTCAGAAACATCAAATGATCATATTCCACGTCTGGGCCACCTGTGCAGCAACAACTCAAATGCACAGTAAGCAAATACGGCTACTACATTGTTCACGTAGCCTTTTTTTACCTTCAAAGTGTGCCGAGCATACTCAGGCTCTTTAGAGGAAAGCTAAACGCGTATAAGTCAGTTCGCCAGCGCCTAAAGTACTTTTTGAAAAAGATCTGAAATGTAGGTAAAAATTACAAGGGAAAGAAAATGTCACCTCTTCAAAATGTTTGTTTTACTCTCCCCATGCCACGCTCTCTCTCCAAGCCATGTCGATAATAGACAAGTTGATCGATGACCGATCGTATTTCAAATTTCCACGGCTTTTCTCTGTAGAGTATCAACCGCTTGTCAAGTCTTTTTATTAAACATTCGCGTATTTTGAAGAGCCATCGAGTCTAAATATATTTGTTCGAAGTGTTGTTCATTGCAGAATTAATCATTAAATTCGCCCCAGTCCCCCTCACATTTTATAAGTTTCTATTATCATTGCTGGTCATTTTCTTTTGCAAACTTGGAGCCGTTTTTTGGTTGTGGGTTTATTGTCTTCTTCAGTTCTCACGAGTTGGGCCGTTGAGATGAGAGCATGTTTTCAGCAGCTGGGCGGCAAGCTGTCTTCTCTTTACTCTCATACTTCTCCCAGCTGTCGAATAGCCTTTCGGACCCGCTTCAATTTGTTATCTGACACAAGTCTGATGGTGACGGCTGTAAGTCTTGCCTCTCTGTCCAGGAACTCGATCAATGAGTACAAAGATAAACCACACTGCCCACTCGCACGACGATTCAGAGCATTATGCCATTCCTCGATGTCGTTGTTTGTTCTGATGGCCATTTGGTAGACGCTCCAGTTACTTGGAAGGGACACCGTACTTTCTATCCACTGTCGTCTGATGTAAGCGACGAGGTTCTGTAGGGGCTCTTTTTGTGCTTCAACTTGCAGGCGAAGGAACATAGGGCTGATCTGGCAGTGAGGTAGGAACGGAAGGGACATTAACTTTCTAATGTATTTGTAGACGGAATCGTCCTCAGAATGGGCTTTCTGCAGGCCGAGCTCTTGCACCTGAAAACAAACATAGAATAATAATAATAACAATGATTTGCATGTATAGCGCAAATTCCATACAATGTTCAAATGCGCTTTACAATAAAATTACACAGTCCAAAAATCCGATACAATAATTAATACGACTATTAGAATAAAATAAAATAAAAAAAAATATAAAAAATACTAATACTGCTTACAAATAATAATCTACTATGATATCACTCTCAGATATCTCAATCGTCTCAAATGCTAGACGAAAAAGGTGAGTTTTCAATTTCGATTTAAAAATATCGAAGTTCATTCAAAGAAGTTTTTTCATATAAGAATCCAAGAAAGTACTGAAAATGTAAGCTCTTTGAAATAACCAAGTCGAAGTTTTAATTTAAACTGCGTGTGAAAAGTAATTCGATATAATGTTTTGACAGCATAAATTAAAACTTCGACTTGGTTTTTTCAAAGAGCTTACATTTTCAGTACTTTCTTGGATTCTTATATGAAAACTTCTTTGAATGAAGAAAATCGAAAGAAAAAAGCCAGCTGTTATCCCAGTTGGGACTCAGTGGCCTCATGAGATGAGCCCTGGGATGAACCCGACCCGGGCAACCGTATTTCCCTACTTGCTCCCAGTCATATGTATTGTGTATACCTTTCGTACTCATGAGATGTTTCGATACCTTTTTTTCCTATGAACTGATACCAGAAATAAGATAACATATTTACCTTTCTGATGGAGCCCTGTTCCTTCTCTTCCCTGTCTTCGCCCGCCATTGCTGCTGCAATATTGCCTGCAGGCCTGCTTTTCAGTGTACGTGAGCCCAAAACCGCGGACGAAAAAGCGCGGATTAAAAAAAAAAGTCGCGGATTAAAAAAAGGAGTCGTGGATAAAAAAAAAAGAGTCGCGGAGAAAAAAAAAGAGTCGCGGAGAAAAAAAAGAGTAGCGGATAAAAAAAAAGTTGCGGCTAAAAAAACAGTCGCGAATAAAAAAAGAGTCGCGGATAAAAAACAAAGTCGCGGATAAAAAAAGTCGATGTCCCTTCCAGACCACCGTAAAATATTAATATATTTATTATTCATTCAAAATATCTCCCCGTTTCTGATTGATGAAAACTACACGCATAATTTACCACAACCGGCTGCTGTTCACCAAATTTGGAAAGAATCTCGGTTATAAATTCGTGTCCTATATACACGAAATGGAGAAACTTCATAATAATTCCATTGTCAGATATGAAACTATACGTCATTTACAGTCATTAGACGTAACTTTACATCACTAAACGTCACTAGGCATTAATATACATCATTTGACATTATTAGACACTGTTCACTATCAACAGACATCATATTCCACCACTAGACATCATTCACCATCACTAGACGTAATTCACCATCACTAGACATCATTCACCATCACTAGACATCATTCACCATCACTAGACATCATTCACCATCACTAGACGTAATTCACCATCACTAGACATCATTCACCATCACTAGACGTAATTCACCATCACTAGACATCATTCACCATCACTAGACATCATTCACCATCACTAGACATCATTCACCATCACTAGACGTAATTCACCATCACTAGACATCATTCACCATCACTAGACGTAATTCACCATCACTAGACATCATTCACCATCACTAGACGTAATTCACCATCACTAGACATCATTCACCATCACTAGACGTAATTCACCATCACTAGACATCATTCACCATCACTAGACGTAATTCACCATCACTAGACGTAATCCACCATCACTAGACATCATTCACCATCACTAGACGTAATTCACCATCACTATCATTCACCATCACTAGACGTAATTCACCATCACTAGACATCATTCACCATCACTAGACATCATTCACCATCACTAGACGTGACTCACCATAACTAGACATCATTCACCATCATTCACCATTGTAACGGCATCGATTCAAGGCAGAACACGTTTCAACTCTGTTTATTAATCTCAGTAGTGTAGTAACAACAGTAACAGCTACACAAACAGCATTAACAGGCCGAACAGTGGTAAACAGGTAAAACCTAGGTGACAAAAATTACAAAGCGACGTATTTCTAACTTAAACGAAACAAAAGCGACAAAAATGTGCAAATAAAGATAAATTGAACTTTATACATACGTTGTTGCTCCTTTTGCTGTTTTGAATATCGAAACCGTTAAGAGAACTGGATTAAATCTCGTACAAAATCACACTTAGTCGAAAACACAGGCGCCATTTTCTTTTCCCAGCACATGGTTTTTTCCCGCGAGAAGGATTGTGGGAAGAGCGAGAGCGAAAACCGCTGGCTAAACAAAAATCGCAGCGAGTGAATTAGCATGAATTAAAAGCTCCTGACACAACCATCACTAGACATCATCCACAGTCACTAGACGTAATTCACCATCAGTAGACATCATTCACCATCACTATACATAATTCACCATCACTAGACGTAATTCACCATCACTAGACGTAACTCACCATCACTAGACGTAATTCACCATCACTAGTAGACATCATTCACCATCACTAGACGTCACCATCACTAGACGTAACTCACCATCACTAGACATCATTCACCATCACTAGACATTATTCACCGTTACTAGATGTAATTCACCATCACTAGACGTAATTCACCATCACTAGACATCATTCACCGTCACTAGACGTAATTCACCATCACCAACACATCATTCACCATAACTAGACGTATTTCACCATCTCTAGACATCATTCACCATCACTAGACATCATTCACCATCACTAGACATCATTCACCGTTACTAGACATCATTCACCGTCACTAGACGTAATTCACCATCACTAGACATCATTCACCGTCACTAGACGTAATTCACCATCACCAACACATCATTCACCATAACTAGACGTATTTCACCATCTCTAGACATCATTCACCATCACTAGACATCATTCACCATCACTAGACATCATTCACCGTTACTAGACATCATTCACCGTCACTAGACGTTTTTCACCATCACTAGACGTAATTCAACATCACTAGACATCATTCACCGTCACTAGACGTAATTCACAATCACTAGACATCATTCACCATCACTGGACATCATTCACCATGACTAGACATCATTCACCATCACTAGACATCATTCACCATCACTAGACGTAATTCATCATCACTAGACATCATTCACCATCACTAGACATCATTCACCATCACTAGACATCATTCACCGTTACTAGACATCATTCACCGTCACTAGACGTTTTTCACCATCACTAGACGTAATTCACCATCACTAGACATCATTCACCGTCACTAGACGTAATTCACTATCACTAGACGTAATTCACCATCACTAGACATCATTCACCATCACTAAACAGCATTCACCATCACCAGACGTAATTCACCATCACTAGACATCATTCACCATAACTAGACGTATTACACCATCACTAGACATCATTCACCGTCACTAGACGTTATTCACCATCACTAGGCCTAATTCACCATCACTAGACATCATTCACCATCACTAGACGTAATTCACCATCACTAGACGTAATTCCTGAACAATCCATCAATTTCACTCGTTTTTGGATCGGGGTTTTATATATAATAATAGTTGAGTAGGAAGATGAAATTTCAGTACTGGATAAGCTTGAATGACGTTTTGCAAAACACTGCTTTTTTTTATCAGAGCTGCTTATCGCCGTAAATATCAGAAACGGAGAATTAATATAATATTCGCACACCAAGTTAACGTCTAGTGATGGTGGATGATGTCTAGTGATAGTGAGTGATGTGCAGTGATGGTGAATGATGTGCAGTGATGGTGAATGATGTCTAGTGACGGTGGATTACGTCTAGTGATGGTGAATGATGTGCAGTGATGGTGAATGATGTCTAGTGATGGTGGATGATGTCTAGTGATGGTGAATGATGTCTAGTGATGGTGAATGATGTCTAGTGATGGTGCATGATGTCTAGTAATGGTGAATAACGTCTAGTGACGGTGAATGATGTCTAGTGATGGTGAATTACGTCTAGTGATGGTGAATTACGTATAGTGATGGTGAATTATGTCTAGTGATGGTGGATGATGTCTAGTGATGGTGAATGATGTCTAGTGATGGTGAATGATGTCTAGTGATGGTGGATGATGTCTAGTGATGGTGAATAACGTCTAGTGACGGTGAATGATGTCTAGTGACTGTGGATGATGTCTAGTGATGGTGAATGATGGTGAATGATGTCTAGTTATGGTGAGTCACGTCTAGTGATGGTGAATGATGTCTAGTGATGGTGAATGATGTCTAGTGATGGTGCATGATGTCTAGTAATGGTGAATAACGTCTAGTGACGGTGAATGATGTCTAGTGATGGTGAATTACGTCTAGTGATGGTGAATTACGTATAGTGATGGTGAATTATGTCTAGTGATGGTGGATGATGTCTAGTGATGGTGAATGATGTCTAGTGATGGTGAATGATGTCTAGTGATGGTGGATGATGTCTAGTGATGGTGAATAACGTCTAGTGACGGTGAATGATGTCTAGTGATGGTGAATTACGTCTAGTGACGGTGGTTGGCGTCTAGTGATGGTGAATGATGTCTAGTGATGGTGAATAACGTCTAGTGACGGTGAATGATGTCTAGTGATGATGAATTACGTCTAGTGACAGTGGTTGGCGTCTAGTGATGGTGAATGATGTCTAGTGATGGTGAATCATGTCTAGTGATGGAAAAGCTCCAAAACCGTGCAGCACGAATAATTACTGGTGCTTCCTATTCACAAAGATCTAGTGATGTTCTTTGTGAATTAGGCTGGATGACTTTAGAAACAATGAGAAAACATCAAAAAGCCATTTTGATGTTTAAAATACTGAATGGTCTCACTCCTCCGTACCTGTCTGAAATGTTTACCCATAGCGCGTCTTTTCATGATTATGGACTGCGATCTTCCAGAATGAATCTTGCGCTCCCCAAAAGTCGCACAGATTTTTACTGAAACAGTTTTGCATTTACCGGTGCAAAAATCTGGAATGATTTGCCAAACAGTCTGAAGGAAGAAACTTCGCTAGAAAGCTAGACTATTACTATCAGCACCAGCAAAACTAGATGCTTAGATGTAGAAAATGAAGCTTTTTAATAGTAAAATGTAACTAGTATTGCGTACGGATTTTATGTAAACCAAATTGTAATATTCATGTATATTTTAATTTGATAAAATGCCGTATTTAAATAAAGGATTCTATCCATCCATCCAATTACGTCTAGTGATGGTGAATTACGTCTAGTGATGTTGAATTACGTCTAGTAACGGTGAATGATGTCTAGTGATGGTGAATTACGTCTAGTTATGGTGATGTCTAGTGATGGTGAATAACGTCTAGTGATGATGAATTACGTCTAGTGATGGTGAATGATGTCCGACTGATGGTGAATTACGTCTAGTGACGGTGAATGACGTCTAGTGATGGCGAATGATGTCTAGTTATGGTGAATGACGTCTAGTGATGGTGAATGATGTCTAGTGATGGTGAATGATGTCTACTGATTGTGAATTACGTCTAGTGACGGTGGATGATGTCTAGTGATGGTGAAATACGTCTAGTTGTGGTGAATGATGTCTAGTTATGGTGAAATACGTCTAGTGATGGTGAATGATGTCTCGTGATGGGGAATTACGTCTAGTGACGGTGAATGATGTCCAGTGATGGTAAATTACGTCCAGTGATGGTGAATGATATGAAGTGATGGTGAATGATGTCTAATGATGGTGAATTACGTCTAGTGATGGTGAATGATGTCTAGTGATGGTGAATGATGTCTAGTGATGATGAATTACGTCTAGTGATGGTGAATGATGTCTAGTGATGGTGAATGATGTCTAGTCATGGTGAATGATGTCCAGTGATGGTGAATGATGTCTAGTGATGGTGAATTACGTCTAGTGATGGTGAATGATGTCTAGTGATGATGAATTACGTCTAGTGATGGTGAATGATGTCTAGTGATGGTGAATGATGTCTAGTCATGGTGAATGATGTCCAGTGATGGTGAATAATGTCTAGTGATGATGAATTACGTCTAGTGATGATGAATTACGTCTAGTGATGGTGAATGATGTCTAGTCATGGTGAATGATGTCCAGTGATGGTGAATGATGTCTAGTGATAATGAATTACGTCTAGTGATGGTGAATTACGTCTAGTGGTGTTGAATGATGTCTAGTGATGGTGAATTACGCCTAGTGATGGTGAATGAATTACGTCTAGTGATGATGAATTACGTCTAGTGATGGTGAATGATGTCTAGTCATGGTGAATGATGTCCAGTGATGGTGAATGATGTCTAGTGATAATGAATTACGTCTAGTGATGGTGAATTACGTCTAGTGGTGTTGAATGATGTCTAGTGATGGTGAATTACGCCTAGTGATGGTGAATGATGTCTAGTGGTGGAATATGATGTTTTGTTGATAGTGAACAGTGTCTAAAAATGTCAAATGATGTATATTAATGCCTAGTGACGTTTAGTGATGTAAAGTTACGTCTAATGACTGTAAATGACGTGTAGTTTCATATATGATAATGGATTATTATGAAGTTTCTCCATTTCGTGTATATAGGACACGAATTTATTACCAGAATCTTCGCCATATTGAATCAATGACGTCAAAAGAGCAGTCCGCATCAGATTATTGAACCGATGACGTTAAAATGACGTCAAAAGTGTAAGCCCGCTGCAGCTTATTGAACCGTTGACCGAGAAAACCTGGGAATGATATGTTATTTTTAGTGAGCGAAAAAACAAAGAGCGACTTTCGTAGGATATGAAGAATTCTGCAGATATCCACCTCGGCCTTCGGCTCCTCACTAATCCCCTCGCGGCTTCAGCGCTCTCGCCCTTGCCGTCAAAACAGAATCAGTCGCGCGCGAAATCCAGACAACTAAGGCAGAGATTCCCTACAGCGAGAAACAAATCCTGATTCTTCTCTTTAAAGTACTGCGTAGACGAACAGAAGAAACGTGAAAAGAGCATTGAAATAGAGGAGACAAGAACAACCTGTCACGCAAAGTATTAGTGGTATTGAAAATTGATACCGGCAACTTTCACGAATTGAGCAATCCTGACTGATTCACTTTCTCGAGAAGTTCTTTGTTCTAGAGAGAAAGTGTGCATTTCACAACTGAAAATGAGCGTTTCTTTGTTATGGCTGGCTTCTACAGTAAGCTTAATTCTTGTCGGGTTTTTAACTGAAAGTGGAGGATCTTTAGCAGGAAATGGAGCGAACGTTTGTTCAAGATCTCAAAGGTAAGCTAATTCAAATTCACTTTCGTTCATAATTCGTTTTCACTGTGGTTTGTACCAAGTCAGCGTTTTTCGGTAAGCAAGCTAAGAAATTTCAAGCCGAACGACCATGTTATTGTAACAATCGGAGGTGATGTAAACAACATTGATTAATTTTACGCTTGCGGGTTCGCTAAACTCAATATGCTCAGCAACTGCATGTAGCAATGCACATTACAACTGATCGAATTTGTTTAGGGTGATTCCACTTAAAAAGGAGTATAAAAAATTTCTGAAACTTCATCCAGTTACTAAGATAAGTAATGTGTATTAGAAAAATGCAATATAAAATAGAGGTCACCTCGTTTTTGCACAACATGGATGGCTTTCATAGCAACTTTGTGACCGACGGTACGAGGTTGCCATTACTTAACCTTAGTTAGCAGAAAGGGGCACTAGAAATTCTAAGAAAAGCACTCAGTATAGGTAATTGCCCCCGCAGGGTTTTGGCCCAGAGGCCAAAACCCGAGGAGGCATTAATAGGACCCCCCGCGTATAAAGAATGTGAAATATTGGTGTAGTATCGGTAGTGTGCGAATCGAGCCCGATTTGAAGAAACTAGGCGCGCAAGGCGGTCCCGGTTAATTTTTCAGTAAGCTCGCAAGGCAACTATGGGTAATTCTTGCAGAGAAGTATCGCGTTTGCGAGGATACAAGAAAGTAATGAATGGTTCCATGTGTGTACTTTCCATTTAAAATAAACCTTTCCGACATTCATTTCTTAGCGGCCTGCAAGCGATCCCAAAAATTGAATTGCTACAATACATGAACTGAATACATTTTCATAATAAATAAATAATACAGTTTTCTTATTGCACATGAAAATTTTTGCGGCATCATTTAGTTTAATTCAATAGCCTGGAAGCATAAAACTAAACGTAAATTTGTAATAAAAGCTGTACAGTTCATTACACAATAAACGTGATATCCAAGGCGGGGGCAGATGTAGTGAGAACTATTACTAGTCATACGGTTTCGAGTTCAATTTGGAATTAACTTGCACAAGTGCATGAGTTTTTCAAAACTTTTTTCAGAGTTTCCGTACAAGATTTTTCTCACTGCTTTACATGATATCATTGGCCTACAAAATTTCTCATTGTCTTTCTGCCAATTACGATGTGTAATTTGCACTGGTGTTACACTTTTTGCACCGGTGTTACACTTTTTGCACTGGTGTTACACTTTTTGCACTGGTGTTACACTTGAACTGTACTGCTCTCAGCCAATCAGAATCAAGTAATTTTTTATGTGTATTATTATTGGTTTAATTTTAGAAACCATGTTAGTTAAACAAAGGGTTACGCTTATACAACAAACTTAAGAATTCTCTGCGTGCGCGCATACCAGCAATACGTAAAGAAGTGTTCTTTACAGCAGAACTTTAAACTTTTCTTGTAATCTACATATATTGTAGATAATCTTGTGTAATTTAAATTCAGACATTAAAAAGTGGGGGTCACTGTGCTCGTTTAGCAGGCTAAGCTAGAATTTTGATTTGAGTTTTGTAACTTTGCAATGAGGTTTTCTCTATATTGTTTGGCATTCTGTTTTGAGTTTGCATAATCTCAAAATACACAAAAGAAAAGGAGAACAAAAGCATTTGTGTAGAAGAAAAATTTATTATTCAGTTAATTTTTAATCTTGGGTTAGTGTTAACCTGCCTCTGAGCAACCTGGCCCAGTTTAATACAACGGGTTAACCTGACATGAGCGCAAATTGAAAACTAGCATTTGGTCAGCAGTCAACTTGAGAAAAAATGTGACCTTGATGAGCTCTAAACTTGAGCCTGCGATATGATCATATGATACTGGTCAGCGGATACTTTATCTTGACAGGTGTCAATTGACCATAACATGGATGTTCAATATCAAAGAAGGATGCTATAAACCAACGCTGCGTGTCTCTGTTAAACTATTAGTTGGAGTATGGTCATCTTGCCCAACTCCATCGTTGTCGTTGTTGCCATCGTGTGTATGCACTTGTGAGAAATACCGCTGCCGTGATAACCATGAGAAAATCAATTCATGGGTTTCCTTTGCTTTGTTATAATATGGGTATAGGGCTTGATCCTTGCTGCCGTTTCGGTCGCCAGAGCTCCGCTATAATGCACTTATCTTTCAGGGATTTGTTGTGAAGGTCAAGTAAAAAAACCTGCTAAAATGCTTTATTGTAATTGGCTGTGCTCAAGTAAATATCTCATGCAGTGCAATGCAAATGTTAATGCACTGTGCCTTCATAATGTTCTTAGTCATATAATAATTGTGTTGTTTGAACACAAGTGCAGAATTTACACTACTCGTGCATGATGTTTGAAAACCCCTTAAATTGTTTATTGCAAGTATCGACTATATTTCGTCAACAGTTTTGCACAGACATACAAACAATCCTTTCAAATGAGCTGGAAGAAAAAGTCAAATACTAAATGTGGATTGTGGGGCTGGGGGCGATGCACTACATACAGGTGAGTTTAATGCTTATCTAACTCATCTCTCTGGTTCCTAAGATCTATTATCTCTTTTCTCAATCAAATCTGAGCAAGAAGCGGCATGTAAAATCAGTGTGCCTTAGAGTTACAATTTAGGCAACCTTAAGTGGTAGTGTGTGCAGTTCTCACTTCTGTCAGTAGTGA
>OZ026595.1:49823596-49828596 GCA_964020085.1 Micromussa lordhowensis | reverse complement strand
ATTCACTGGAAAATGCCAGTGAGTGCATGTAAATAGAAAAGAACATGACCCACAGTGCATGCCACTCTAGTATACATCATAAGTAAGTCAAGCTGACTTTGAAAATTCTGGTAAAGATTTACAGTCCCTGCCCTTGGTCACTGGAGTTTATTCATAGCTTCAGATAAATACGAACATACTTCCTCTAGTCCTCCTGAATGGGATGGTACTCTAGATACTGATGTCTAGCCTTTTTTAAATGGATAATTTTGAGCAAGAAAACTATAAATTCACTTATCATTCGCTTTCCTGGGGGTGAACATGTGAGTAATAGTGTATGTTTTTAAAAGCTTTTTTCCCGTAGGGTAGGGGCATTGTTTCGTTTTTGAAATTAATCCTCCAGACCCCCGGGATGCACCTATGGGATTAAACTCTGGTATCTTGCCTGCAACAAAACAGAATTGATGACCCTGGCCACCACTTCAATCTGGACTGTTAATGTTAGGCTGTCATGTATCCTGGCCTTGGTTAAAGTCTTTACTTCATCTGACACTGAAAAAGCCCAAAATCAATCAACCAAACAAGTGATCCCCATTGAGCCCAAGCCATTTTCTTTGTATGTTAACTTCTTCCTTGTATTTTCCTATTAAGATGTCAGCCTGGCTTCAAGGGTGACCACTGTGAATTAGAATGTGGCAAGGGTTTCTTTGGACCTCAGTGTAAAGGAAAATGTCATTGTCTTAACAATGCAACTTGTAACAAGCATGATGGTACATGCGATTGTCAGCCAGGATGGATAGGAGTTCGCTGTGACAACCCCTGCCCTGCTGGGTACTATGGCAAGAACTGTGAGTCAAATTGCAGGTGTCAGAATGGAGCGTCTTGTGACTCTGTTAATGGCAAATGTACATGTGTGAATGAGTGGCAAGGAGAAATCTGTGATATCTGTAAGTAAACCTTGATGTGTAGCTTTTGTGCCCATATCTCGACATCAAATACAGAGTGTCATGCTTTTCACACTGACTTTATCAGGAGGGTGTTATTAGATAATATATAAAGAAGCTAGTCATAAAAGGGGATAAGTGTCAATTTTTGCATGTGGCCTTCATTTCAGTTGAAAAATCATTGTCCTGTATTTTCTCTGCTGAAATTTGCTTCGTTTTGGAGATATTACGTATGCCTTTAGAAGTTTATTTGTTGAGCAACAAACAGGCAGGAAGACTGCAACCAAAGATTAAAGAGAAGCTTCTGCTCTCATATTGGCATCTAAGGCTGTTTATGAAGAGCCCAAGAAGTTGTCTATTGGCCCAACATGAATAAAGAACTTGAGGAGTTCATCTCAAGGTGTGAAACCTGTAACACACATCAGTCTGGACATGCAGCAGAAAGAGCCACAGATATGCCACGAAGTACCAAACCATCTATGGGAAAAGATTGGCTGTGATCTGTGTACCCTCAACAACAGAGAGTACCTTTGCACCATGGACTATTACTCAGACTACTTTGAGATAGACTCTCTTAATGGAACCAAGACAGCAAGTGTAGTTATTGGAAAGCTGAAGAAACGCTTTGCAACCCCATGGCATACCTGATGTAGTGTACAGTGACAATGGTCCTGCCTTCTTGTCGACTTTGCCAAGCTGTATGAATTTGACTGTGTAACAAGTTCCCAAGAGTACCCGCAAAGTAACGGGAAAATTGAGAATGCAGTTAAGACATCCAAGAACCTGATGACTAAAGCAGTTCAAATCAAGTCAGGTTTCCAGTTTATGCTGCTTGATTGGCAAAATACGCCCACCAAAGGGATGCACAGTTCAGCAGCACAGCATATGTTTGGAAGACGCACCAGAACCTTGCTGCCCACTTCAAGAGAACCTTGAAACCTCAGCTAGTTAAAGATGTGCACAGGAGGAAGTTACAAAGGAAGGATGTTCAGACCCGCTACTATAACAGAAATGCTAAGGAACTACCAAGTCTTACTGAAGGTGACGTAGTACGTATGAAACCACAGGCTGCTGATGGAAAACTCAGATGGACCAAGGCCCAGGTGGAAGAACAAGTTGATGTTAGATCCTATGCTGTCAGAACAGAAGAGGGAAGGTTATTCAGAAGAAGACATCTAAGGCAATCAAGAGAACAGTTCAGACCTAAAGATGTGGATGTTGAAACCCCCTGTTAGCTGCCCACCACCTCAGACTAGTACTGAATCAGCCCCCAATCAGAAACCAGCTAGAACAGACAGCACTGCCACAAACCCTGCAGTGAAGTCTAACCAATCAGCCAGTCCGAGGACCTAAACCTATCCCATCAGCCCTGTCCTTAAGTGTTTGTGAAAGCCACAAGAACAGTGCAGTTACTCCGAGAGTAGCTCTCTGAGCTATTTAAAAGACTTTGTTGTTTAAAACAGGGTTCGTACGGGTCCTGGATAACCTGGAAAGTCCTGGAATTTTATTGTGGCATTTTCCAGGACTGGAAAGTCCTGGAAAAAGACTACTGGTCCTGGAAAGTTCTGGAAATGTGTTGAACTTAAGTGAAAAATATGAAATGTATGGCAGTCAGTAAGGAGAATTAACATTGAGATCTTGGGACTGACAGGGTAAATGTGATTTTTAGAGTCCTGGAAAAATCAATTTGAGTCCTGGAAAAGTTCTGGAAATTTGTTTCTGAAAAAGGGTACGAACCCTGTTAAAAGGTCTATGGCCATTGTTTGTGTCAGATGCTTTTTGCTCATGGATGTTACATAACATCCATGAGTGTAGGGGGCAATCGGATGACACTTGATCACTCACTCACTCACTCGATTCTGATTAATTTATTCATTAAACCGGATTAAATCGTTTCTCCCAACCCTCCCCTGCTTAGTATGGTTCTTGTCCTAGGCACTTCGTGGGGTAGGTTCAGCAGGTTTTAGCGGAGTACTAGAAAGACGAATTTTTTGTCCGACAACATGGAGTTCATACATATGGCGGCAACGCGGCACGAAGATGGTTTTTGGTTCAACTCGTGGAGTTGTAAAATTGAAATTTGTCAAGCTAAGCAGCAGTAGCTGTAACAAATGGACATGGAAAGACAAGAAGCATAGCGCTCGCCAAAAACCCATATGTAAATTTATATTGAAAGGTCAAGGTGTTTTTTCATTAGACGTAAACAAAATTCTCCGATTACAAGTCATGCTAAACTCATGCTATGCAAAGAATGTTATCAGATACTCTTTTTTTCGTATATTTGCTGAAGGGCAGGAGAGTCACGTTTCGCAGACAGTGTAAGTAACCGCGTTTTTTAACCGCGCTTTTTTAAAGCGCAGTTTTCAACCGCATACTGCGGTTCTTGTTCTTCCTGATTCGTGACCTGAAGGTTTTGCGTGATCCGTGAAGAACCTGAAATATTAACCAATATTCGTTATTTTACCACACAACTCTACGTGATTTTGAGACACAAGTTCTCAGAATAGTTACAGTGGTCTATCGAGAGTGCCTTAGCCATGCAATATGCAATACGGAGCCTTGATTTAGCCATTCGTGATTTTGCTTCCTACAAACACTGTTTTCAATGTAAGAACAGGTCCTTACTTTCTTATTTTCGTAATTCGGGAAAACGAAATTTTTTTATCCGTGAACCCTGATCCTCTGTATTTTAGGTTCGTGAACCGTGCCAGAGACTTCCCTGTATGACCCTCTTGATATCTAAAGCTTTAATCGGACATTGTTAACAGACCACGAGAAGATGGTAAATTGTTTTTTTGTTAGATTATTTTTTATCAGTGCTGGCCTGATGGGCCGCTTGGCACATATGTAGGCTTTGACTTCCAACGTCTGAGTTTCTATTTGCAGAACAAGTGCTTGTGCCAAACGTTTCCCATGAAAATCACTTGATTTTCATGCGAATGACCGTGCAGGTGACATATATTTTCATACCAATAGTTTCGCTCAAAGACTCGTTTTGCCACAGGGGCAAAAGTAAACTTGGCATTGGGCTATTCATCCACGAGCTGCTCAGAGAGCCTTTGATTTATTTTCCTGAACATTTTATTCATCTGCCTTTTTCCTTCCATTGTTAGATTTGTTGGAACATTTGTTGACAGTTCACATTGTTAAACTGTTCTGAACAGTTGCTGAGTATTTTACGTTATTAGACCATTTCATAACACAGTTCTATTTCTTTAAAGAAGGAAAGGTGTAGCATTATGCGTCACATGCTCGCTCAAACATCACCTGACTTCAAGCCAATGAGAATTGTGTATTTCCTTGTGCTCCGTGGTCAGATTGTGTAGTAACTGTGTAAGCTTTATGTGGCTGGCCTTCACTTCATGTTCGGTTCAACACCGTTTATTGAGTTTATATCCCTAGTGAGATCACAACAGTGTTTTCTACATTTCGCTTGTGTTCTCAAATGCCTGTCATGTTTTATCGCAGTGTAATACATGGCTTAGACTTCTTTATTTGTTAAATAACTCAGCGCCGTAGCTAGTAACAGGCCAACCAAGTGCCTCGGTAATTTCTTTGGCTTTTGTTGTTTATAGTACCTAATACCTAGGAAGAGAACTCAACCATGGACTGATTGCCTCAGTCATAAGTTATTCGTAGACATTGCCTCAGTCAAAATTTTTTTCTGGCTACAGCCCTGTAACTTTTGTGTCATGTAGCTGAACTTATTGGGTTTTTAACCTGAGACCCTCACTTATCTGGAACGCTTTCAGCTGACTAGAAATGTCTGACCAGTTTCTGTCTAGCATACTCAATCCAAAAACAGAGAAGGCTTTCTTGTCTAAGCTCCCCGCTGTCCAAGTCATTTTCAGTGTAGACTGCTAATTTCATTCCCACTCTGACCTCAGAGCAGTTTTCTCAGACTTAGTACGTAGTATTAGTCATAGAACCATATCATATGATTTCCTAATTACCGGTAAGCTTATTTTAAAAGCAAGTGTGCTTTTCTTTGATTTTCCATGTGATAACAATGATCTAAATCATTTATTATAATTTTACCTGTGTTTCAGTGTGTGAAGGCTGGACATATGGTGTGAA